>JAEBUS010000068.1:29173-72363 GCA_023014475.1 Amanita pallidorosea
TTGTTAGCTAAGGTTGCCTTATACTAATGTTGTTAGTTGTAAAACTGAGGGGATAGTCGCTCAAAACGCCCTCCTTATATGCATTCCAGAAACCCTAACCTAAGTACAGTGTAATCTACCTATTACATAATATCGGTCTCTAAAATGAGTCATTCTGAGTCTTCATCTAAGCTGGTTATGTACCAAATAAACAATAGAAGGCAAAGCTACACCAGAAATGATCACATACTATCACAAGCTGATAGGATCATTATTATTTCTAGCAATGTGTACTAGATTAGATATTGTTTATGCTACGATATTAATGTCACAATTTGTGAGCAATCCTACAATGGATCACATTAATAAAGCATTACACATAATCAAATATGTGGAAGCACATTAGATTATTGTATAAAATATGATGGTTGTGATGCTTTAGGTTTAATTGTATATGCTGATGCTGATTGGGCTTCAAATCCAATTGATAGGAAGTCAACAACTGGTATGGTTGTAAAATTAGCAGGAGCACCAGTATACTGGAAATCAGCTAAACAAAAAACAATAGCATTATCTTCAACAGAAGCTGAATACATGGCTGCATCAGACACATGCAGACAGATATCATGGTTAAAGAATTGTTCAATGAACTTGGATATGATATACAATCCATTCCTTTAATAATGGATAATCAAGCAGCTATCTACATGGCTTCTAATCCAGCTCAAGAACAAAGAACAAAGGACATGGATGTAAGATATCATTATATCAGACAATGCGTGAAAGAAGACTTAGTTGATCTCTATTATATAAAAAACTGAAGATCAAGCAGCTGATATCTTAACCAAGAACCTTATGTTGAATAAGCATAATAAAAATGCTCGAGTTATGTGGTATACACAATTGATAAAATATTCAACAAGGGGAGTGTCGAAGCTCTGATAGTTATTATAATAGTTACATTAGATTAGTTACATTCATTACAATAACTAATGTAATGAACATCTTATCTAATCTATATCTAATCTATATCTAATCTAATAAGATAAGATTGAATAACTAATTAATTAAGTGTTTCATGACTCATGATTAGTCATAATGACTCATACTTATGACTCATTTGGAGTCACAATGACTCATGATTATGACTCATGATTAGTCATAATGACTCATGTTTATGACTCATGATGACTCACACTGAGTCATATGACTCATACAACATCATATAAAATGAAATGATGTCATATAGAACATCTTAGAAGGAATATAAATAGAAGAAGACTCAGAATGACTCATTTTAGGGACCGATATTATGTAATAGGTAGATTACACTGTACTTAGGTTAGGGTTTCTGAAAACAATATAAGGAGGGTGTTCTGGGCAACTATCCCCTCAGTTTTTCCAACAAACTAACATTGAAGTAAGGCAACAGCACTACTACAAATGTAAGTAATTGAATTACTTAGTCAGTGCTTGCACTGCTGTCATTTGATTCAATATCTGTGACTTGTCTGCCAGTCCTGCAACACTGTGGGCACTGTGGGAAACCCCAAGTTTGCTGATGAATGTGCAACTTGATTACGACAAAGGGGAAGAAGGATGACACACCAATCAGATCAATCAACTTACACTTACTCAGCATTGATCAGCAAATTACTCTGTTTGGCAATGATCATGAGACCTGACATCATGTTTGCGGCCACTCAATTAGGACATTTGCGTGCACCCGAAGGCGCGCCATTGGACAGCTGTAAAGCGAGGTATTCATTACCGAAGGGACAAAAGAGGATAAACTGGAATATGGGAGAGGGAGGATACAGATTGAGCATGACCCAGCTTCTATCTGCAATGCTGATTGGGCTTCTCAGGCCAGTCACAAATCGACTAGGGGTACGTCATGTTATTCGCAGCGTCACTGTGAGCTCGAAAAACAGAGCATCATTGCTCTTTCAATGGCCGAGGCAGAATATATCACCACTACACATGTTTCACACGAGGCGCTTTGGATTCAAACACTACTCACTGAACTGGGATTCAAACCACGGATACCAATGATCTACAGTGACAACCAGGCAGCGATTGCCATCGCACCCCCCGGAATTCCACGCACGCACAAAACACCTCAACATAAGTCTTCAATTCACTCGTGACCACATCACCACTGGACATCTCAAAATTAACTCCATACGGAGTGAAGAGAACATAGCTGATATTTTACAAAAGGACTACTTGAGACCAACATGCAACATGCGCACCTGATGAAGAACATGGGAGTGGGATGAAGAACGATCTGAGGGGGAGTGTTGGGATAGACAGATCGATGGCCGAGGGTGCGTGAGTGTGCACAGGACAGAGAGCAGGCTGGAGGGACGAGGAAGAACGATTAGGAAGAGATGGGAGATGGGGGCGATGAAGATCAATGACATGGACACTGCCACATCGAGAAATTGGAAAGATGGAGTGATACTACATTCAATGCAAGTGCACTGACATCACTATGATTTATGGATATCACAGTGGGCTGTGGTAATTTCATAAAACATAAATGTATTTATTCTACTGTAGAATTATGGAAACAACGCCTTTAACTCATAATCCTGCCTTGCCCCATATAATCCTTCTAAAGTGGACATGCCAAGTGACTCGTGACAGTGCCCATAGATCTATCTAGAACGGCAGCATCCATGGTGCTATGTTACAAGAATTTCATGATCCTGTTTACCGCTGCTGCTCCAGCCTTTACAATGGCATTTATATCTTCAGATTCCTGTGCCGCTGCTTTTGCGGACTGGTGAACTTGTAGGTGGGATGCTTCTTCTTCCTTCGGCCTCCATCTGGCAAATTGGCCCCTCTCAAGAAGGCATCCTCCTGCACATGCTGATGCGCCTCCAACACACTATTGGGTATTTTGACGCTGCTCTGACACAACACGCTCAACTCCTGGTGGGATTCCCAAGCACGGTCCACTTGATGTTCGGGGGATGCCGGCAAGCGACCTAACATCTGCTCCAGCAAATAGGGAGGCTCAAAGTGAAAATGCGGCATTCAGAATGCGGCATTTGTGACATTACATAATATTACATAAGCTACATCTGGCTGTGAGCTCAGTCACGGTGTTCTGCTGCTCTCCACAACCATTCTCTCCACCATGCCTCAAAGGAACTTGCATGATGAGGTCCTTAGGGCATATATACTACATCTCACACTACGAGACACTCTCATGCCACCACATGAGCTTGCAATTGATGAGTTGCTCCTAAGATTACAAGCTGATATGGAGATGTACAGGTCTATCAGGAATACACGATATCTCAATGCTCGTACTTCTATACCCAAGTCTGGAAGCCTCCATCTTGCATGGGAGTATGCAAGAAATCCTCAACACCATGATCTATTCATTCAAATGCTCCGTATTTCTCCTCATGCATTTGATGTTCTATATGAGCTTATCAAGGCTCATCCAGTTTTTCAAAACAACTCACCAAATGTTCCACAGACTCCAGTTGATTACCAACTGGCTGTTTGTCTTTATAGAATGGGTCGCTTTGGCAATGCAGCATCACTGGTGGACATTGGTCGAGTTGCAGGTTGTTCTGAAGGATCTGTGGAGCATTGGACTTATCGTTGCATCACTGCAATTGAATCACTGCATGACATATTTGTCCGGCCACTCACTCCTGAGGAGAAGGAGGTAGAGAAGGACTGGATTGATAAGCACATGGGATTCAGAGGTCTTTGGCGTGAAGGGTGGGTTATGTATGATGGCACAATTGTTGTGCTATATGCTCGGCCTGGTATGGAGGGTGATGCATATTACACTCGCAAATGTAATTATGGCATGAACCTACAGGTTAGTCAATCATTACTCAACACAAAATCACTCAATAAAAACATATTTAGGTTGGAAATGTACCATCAACACTGCGTATTGTTGACTATTCTCATGGTCTCACTGGTTCTGCCCATGATGCAAGTGCATTTGAGCATACAGCAGCCACAAAGTATCCAGAATATCTATTTTCTGGACCAGAGTTTGCATGGGCTGACTCTGCCTACCCTGTGGGGGAGAGAGTTATTCCTGTCCACAAACAGCCAGCTTCTAATCGCCGTGAAAATGCAATATTTGATAGGGCTGTGTCTCATTTACGCATACGCTCTGAGCACTGCATGGGTGCATTGAAAGGTCGCTTTCAGTGTCTTAGGGGACTTCGTGTTGCCATCAATAGTCCAGATGATCACATTAGGGCAACTAGATGGATTACTTGTGCTATAATCCTTCACAACCTTGTTATTGATGTTGAAGGTGGAGTATCAAGCTCATACTTCCAGCCATTGCATGGACACAATGAAGAAGAAGAAGATTCAGGAGATGTGGAAGAGGAGGAGGAGGAGGATAACAATGCAGGATCTGCCAAGCGAAAACAGCTCATTGCTGAGCTCTTGGCTTATCGCCAATCAATTGGGATCAATTTGTAAAGGCAACATTAAATGTATTTAGTAAAGTACCAAATTATCAAAGTCACTAAACCAATCTATGCACCATTTCACTCCATGTCATTTTCCAACTTCTCATAATCCCAATCAGAAGAAGGGGGTTCAGGTGTTCTCTCCTTCTCAGTCACCATCTGCTGAAGATATTCCTCCTTTGTCATGAGGCCAAGCTCAAACTCACGAAGGCGTAGCTCCCTCTCTTGGAGGTCCAGCTTTCTCTTCTTGACAGCAGATTCCTCTCTCATGCGTGTTTTGGCCAGTTTCAAGGTTTTTCTGAGCACAGAATAATCAATCATTTTATCAAAGAGAGGTAAGAAAACTCACTGTTGCATGGCCATGAAGGTCTGATCCAAAGTACGCTTCTTGCCAACATGAGAGATGGAAGATTTGGCCTAAAAAATATTTGCATCAATTTAGGCCTGGTCAGAGTATGTGACTTGCCTTAGAAATTGCAGCATCAAGCTTAGCTTGGCCAGAAAATGATGGTGTGCGACTGTGAGTACTAGGGGTTGGTGGTGTAGCAGATGGTGTTGGTAAAGAAGAAGGAGAAGAAGGGGTTTGTGAGAAGGAAGTTGTATTATCATAGTCAAGAAGAGCAGGATCAATAAGGGAAGTATCAAAAGGAGCAGGATTATGTGCAGTATCAGGAGTTGTGGAGGATGAGACAGAAAGAGCAGGCAAAGACCCACGGAAATTCATCACCTGCTGACCATGAGGGCTAATCCCAGTTGTGATAACAACAGGATTTAGATTGGGGTGAGAAGAGAGCAGGACATGAAGTTGAGGAAAGAAGGGGAAATCATATACAATTTGTCTATGAAGGATGTTAAATGATTATTCTTATATTTTCAGCACTTACCCCAAAGATTTCTGACCTCAGGCAATGTTTCTGGCACAGGGCCAATCACTGGTACCTTGTACTGATGCTCCTGTGCTCCTGTAGAATCAACAAGATCCAATCCCCCACCTGTCTGAATGAGTAACTTTGCTTTTTCCTGATATTGTTTGCGAAGACTCAGAAAACATGTGAATTCAAATTAATGATCTAATTGATCAACAACTCACCTTTCCCACTTGGCCTTAATACGCTTATATGCATCAGGATCACTTTGATGATAGGCAGGCAGGAGTTTTGCAGCAATGCACTTGTATGCTTTGGCTTTGCTGTCTCCACTTGAATTCTTGGCATAAAAATCATTTTATTGAGCATAAATCAAATTCATAATCACACACCTCATTCTTTCCCTTACCAACAATGACTTTATGATTCTCAGACTCCTCTATGAGCCCTATGAGCCTCCAGACAAGTGCAGAATTGTTGGCAGCCCAAGGGACAGGAGGAAGACCTCTGCCAACATTGGGTTGAGTCTGATTGGGATTCATGGTGCAAAGATAGGCAAGCTGCATTAAGGAGAGTCAGAAATAAAAGCAAAGGAAGTAAAGGGAATTGAAAGCGAACTAATGTGAGCAAAAAAGCTTTAAATGAGTGTAAAAGAGCTTGAATGAGCTTGAATGATTGACAGGCAAGCCAGATGGTGGTAAATGTGAGATTTGGAGTGCAGGAAGTGCTCTGGCCTGAGTTGGACTAAGAAGGGATATGGGAGTAGTAAAGGCAGTCTGCCGTGCTCCAAGGACCCCCGTTCAAAGGGTGCATGGCAGCCTCATGTTTCGAGCCTTTTCGGACCGTGTTACAGGAGTGTGACTTAATGTGACTTAATGTGACTTAATGTGACGCATTCGTGACAATGCCGCATTTGTGACAATGCGACGGTCACTTTGAGCCTCCCTACTTTGTGGTCTGGTTCTGTGTGCCTTCAACATCCAACTGCAGTTCCTCTGCATCGGCCATGATGGTCAGTGGTCTGGTCCAAGTATTGCTCTGCGTGCCCTTCACACATCCTATTGAAACAAGAACAGCAGCGCAAGCCACTAGCTAAGTAAGGTTCAATTACTTACATTGTTAGCTAAGGTTGCCTTATACTAATGTGTTAGTTGTAAACTGAGGGGATAGTCGCTCAGAACCCTCCTTATATGATTTCAGAAACCCTAACCTAAGTACAGTGTAATCTACTTATTACATAATATCGGTCCCTAAACGAGTCATTCTGAGTCTTCATCTATTTATATTCCTTCTATGATGTTCTATATGACATCATTTCCTTCTATATGACGTTGTATGAGTCATATGACTCAGTGTGAGTCATTTATGAGTCATAAACATGAGTCATTATGACTAATCATGAGTCATTGTGACTCCAAATGAGTCATAAGTATGAGTCATTATGACTAATCATGAGTCATAATTATGAGTCATTATGACTATAAATGAGTCATAACTGTGAGTCATAATTGTGAGTCATAAGTCACATGACTAATATTATGTAAGCTATTTATGATTAAATATGAAACACTTAATTAATAGTTATTCAATCTTATCTAATTAGATAAGATATAGATTAGATATAGATTAGATAGATGTTCATTACATTAGTTATTGTAATGAATGTAACTAATCTAATGTAACTATTATAATAACTGTCAGAGTTTCGACACTCCCCTTGTTGAATATTTTATCAATTGTGTATTCCACACAACTCAAGCATTTTATTATGCTTATTCAACATAAGGTTCTTGGTTAAGATATCAGCTGCTTGATCTTCAGTTTTATATAATAGAGATCAACTAAGTCTTCTTTACGCATTGTCTGATATAATGATATCTTACATCCATGGTTTCGTTCTTTGTTCTTGAGCTGGATTAGAAGCCATGTAAATAGCTGCTTGATTATCCATTATTAAAGGAATGGATTGTATATCATATCCAAGTTCATTGAACAAATTCTTTAACCATGATATCTGTCTGCATGCGTCTGATGCAGCCATGTATTCAGCTTCTGTTGAAGATAATGCTATTGTTTTTGTTTAGCTGATTTCCAGTATACTGGTGCTCCTGCTAATTTTACAACCATAACCAGTTGTTGACTTCCTATCAATTGGATTTGAAGCCCAATCAGCATCAGCATATACAATTAAACCATAAGCATCACAACCATCATATTTTATACAATAATCTAATGTGCTTCCAACATATTGATTATGTGTAATGCTTTATTAATGTGATCCATTGTAGGATTGCTCACAAATTGTGACATTAATATCGTAGCATAAACAATATCTAATCTAGTACACATTGCTAGAAATAATAATGATCCTATCAACTGTTGATAGTATGTGATCATTTCAGGTGTAGCTTTGCCTTCTATTTGTTTATTTGGTACATAACGCTGGTAAAGGAGTATTAACTGGTTTTGCGTTTATTAAACCAAAATCTTTCAACAATCTTTTTTGCATATTTGGCTTGATCAATTTTGACAGTACGTTTACTTTTATCTATCAAATATTCATTCCTAGATATTCACTTAGATCTCCTAAGTCTCTACTTTCCCATTTATTCATAAATTTCTTTTTTAAAGTCATCAAAGTCTTTTCATTATTGCCCATGAATATTATGTCATCAACATATAGGATGATAACAACAATGTCTTTGTTGTTTCTATAGACATATATTCCTGTGTCGGCATATAATCTTCTAAACCCTAGTTTAGTTATACTGTTATGTGCTTGTATATTCCAAGCTAAAGATGCTTGTTTCAAACCATATAAAGCTTTTCTCAGCTTATATACTTTATCAGTATCTTTGGTTTTGAAACCTTCCGGTTGTTCCATATATATCTCCTCTTCTAATTGGCCATATAGAAAAGCAGTTTTAACATCTAGTGCTTTAAGTACCCATCCCTCTAAAGCTGCTAATGCTAGTAAGATTCTGACAGTCTCGAATCTTGAAACCGGGCTAAATGTGGCTCCAAAGTCTATTCCTGGTACTTGTGAAAAGCCTTGAGCAACCAATCGCGCTTTATATCTATTATCCGATTGCTTTATAGTGTAAACCCATCTACATCCAATAGGTTTTCTGTCTTTAGGTCTGTTAACTAATTCCCAAACATTTCTACTCTGTATAGATTTAATTTCTTCTTCCATAGCAGTTACCATTTTGAATATGATTGAGGATCCTTATCTTTTATCTTGATAAGATCTCTATATACAACAGGTATTCCTTTTCTTCTGTTTTCTTGATCATTGAGTTTCGATGCTGCTTTTGATAAGAGAAATTTATCTCTTTTTGCTTGTACTTTCTTTAGCCAAGCTTCATTATCAAATTCTAAATCATCAGATTCTGAATCTAATTTTTTATCCATGGTAACCGTTTGATCTAGATCAATATTTGGTATAGAAGGTTTCTTTATTATCTCAGGTAATAAGATTTTCTTTTCAAATCTAGGCATTGGAGTTAAATCTGATTTAACATCTGATTTATTTGTTTCTACAGAAGTTATTTTCTTAGTATTCTTTTTAGGAATAGGTCTAAGATCTTCTACAGTAAGTTCTGCCATATTAGAATCTGACGTTCTAATGTTTGGATGTTTTTTTTTCCATACAAGTCCTCAGTAACTTTTTGAACTTGTTTGTCTATTTTATCATTTAGTTCTTTATCATTCTTAATTCTGTTTTGAATGACATCATTCCATTTCTTAAAGTTAAATTCAGCTTCAATTTTAGCTGGATGTTTATCTCCATAAACATTATCTTTAATAACTTTAACTTTTGGAATCCTAGATGATTTTCGTGTTCCAAACTTTTGTTGTATGACAGCTCTTTCCTGTTCTCTAAATCCAAATGGATTTTGAGCTTGTTCATCTGGATTAATAGACTGTTCTAGTATTGTAGATCTAGAACTGGTTTGTCATTACCAAGTCTATTTCTTTTAACTTCTCGAAGATCTAACTTCTTTCCAACACGTTTAACTCCTTTAAATAAATCTATATTCTTTCTATAGTTTATGTCAAGATTTGACTTAGGAAGTTGAAAAGGTGTTTCATTAATGATTTACTTTGATTAAGAGTATTCTTAGATTTATTCAGATTTTCAATCTGTTTTTCAAATTCTCTTATTTTAGCTAATCTTTCATCATCTCTTTGTGATTTCTTATTTGTAGATGATTTCTTTAATGAAGGAGTATTAATAGCTTTTTGTTTTTCTTTATCAGTAAGATATTTAAAAGAATCATTAATTTCTTTCATTTTTTCGAAGTTATCGTCAATTCTTTTGATACTTGACTACTTCTAAACCTTTTATTTCAGGATCTTTTATATTTTCATCAAGATCACTTTTACTTTTATACATATCAGATATATTCAAATCTGATTCTGAATGTGAATCCTTCTTTGATCTATATGAATTACTTTTAGATATATTTGAATCATAATCACTTTCATCTGCTGAATATGATTTTGTGCTATGATATGAAGAATTACTGTCATGTAGATGATTGTCTAATTCTTTATTAGACTTATGATCATCTGATTCCGACAACATCATCATCTAATTATTTGAATCATGAAATGATTTCCTTTTATCATTGATTGTAGTGTCATGATTATAATAATTCTTGTTTGATGGAATTGTTTTAAGATCTAAAGATGTGGGTATATCTTTATGAATAAGTTTATCTTTTGTTAATTTGGGAAATATGTTTTCGTCAAAGATGGCATGTGTAGCAATGACTATAGTATTTTTTATCATTCATGAACTTATATGATTTGCTTTCATATCCAATGAATATCATCGGTTCAGCTCTTGGTGATAATTTATTCTTTCTTCTTTCTTTTACTATATAGACATATGCTAGACATCCAAATACCTAAAGTTTGACATGTTAGGTTTTTTGTTCATCATATTTTCATAAGGTGTTTTCCATTTCGTTCTTCTTAATGGTGTACGATTATATATGTGGACTGCAGTATCAAATGCAAATGACCACCATGATTTAGGACAACCAGATTCTAATAAAAGTGTATGTGCTTTCTTTAGAATGGTTTCATTTAATCGTTCAGCTCTACCATTTTGTTGATGAACATGTGGAGCACTTAGTTCATGTTTAATACCTTTTTCTTGAAAATAGTTATTTAGCTTTTGATTTACAAACTCTCCCCTCGATCTGAACGCATACTTTTTACTTTTAAATTCAGTTGATTCTCAATATATAATAATATGCTTTAATAGCAGTAAAAGTATCAGCTCTAGATCGAAGTAATGCTACATAAGCAAAAGAAGAATAATCATCTAAAATTAATAAAGCCATTTTTGTTTATGGTAAGACTGAATAGGTAATTCTATTAAGTCCATATGTATCAATTCTAGCAAGGTAGTTGCTCTATTAGTTGAAACATGATATGGTTTGTTATCAAGTTTTCCATGATACATGATTTACATATGCTTTTCATATGTGGTTTATTAACTTTAGAACTATTTTCAGTATTTCTGAACATATGACTTAACACGTTATCACTTGGATGTGCCATTCTTCGATGCCAAATAAAATAATCAATAGTTTTAGAACTATTATTTAATAACAATGTTGTAAAGGTCTTTTAATCTCAGTAGATAACCAACTTATAGAGTTAGTTTCTAAAGGATATCCTGTCAACGTTATGTTTCCCTTGTGTATAATAGTTTGTGTTTTTGTGTGATATACTTCATAATTCATACTAGTAAGTTGTGGTACAGAGATAATTCTGTATGGCAACATTGGCATATAACATACGATCCAGTTTAGCATATGTTTTCCATGTCGGAAACATACTTGGCCTTGGCCTTCAATGAGTGTTTTCGCATTTTTGTCTGCAGTAGTAACTTTAACTGGTGTGATAAATTTCTTATATGACATAAAGTCATTTATAAATGGTGTACAATGTCTGGTAGCTCCAGAATCAATTACCCACTTATCATTCTTATTTAAGAGCATAATTTGTTCACTAGGAACCCTATATTCATAATTACTATATACACAATTGTATCTACTGTTATTCAAAGCTTGATCTGATGCGTTCAACACATCTACATTGGTAAGATTATTAAGCACTAAAACAGTATTAGATAAGTAATTAGAATGGTTTAAATTTGTCACATACCTGGATCATCCTCATCAGATGGTCCTCCAGAGTTACTCTCAGGATTAGTTATATCCATATTTTCGACATTAGTATTGATGTTTCATCAATATATTCAATGCCACTGTTGTAACCATCATTTGCATCATTGTAGTGTTCCTCACTACTGTCTGATTGCGATTTAAGATCCGGAACTGAACTATCATCAGTTTCTGCTATAGGTGAGAATGGAATTTGAGGCGTTAAGAAGATTCTTTTGAACTGTGTTCCTTCAGAAGAAGGTTCATAATCTATGACCTCATCTCGAAGATATTCCGGAGGATAAGCTAACATAGTATCTATGTAATGAAAACCTATTCTATCTAATAAATCATGATTAGATGTGTGTTCAGGTATCTCTTCCTCAATATTTCCTATAGTCTGAATTGGTTCATCAATCGTCATATTATTTGTAAATGTATAATGTTATGAGAATCTTTCTTATTCTCATGTTTATATTTATTCAACTCTGCAATTAAAGCTTTATTTTCAGCTTCTTGTTATCACGATTCTGTGCATTCCGTTTCTTCTTATCATCTTTAGATAAAGAAGATGCATTTGCTTTGTTAGCAAATCTGTTATTGCTTTGACGAGGTGTAAACGATCGTCTATTATTGAATCTGCCTCTAAAAGATCCTCCCTCTAAACCTGTTGTTTGGAAATTGATTACTAGATTGTTGATCATTCCAAGATGGTTTAGTGTTTGGATATTTGTTGATATTAGATCCAATGTTAGCAATTTGAACGGTTTGTCTACCACTCCTTGCTTTGATTGCATGAGATTCCATTCATTCTGAATCTTAGGAACTATTTTTGCTGACGTGAATTCGTCAATATTGCTATTAACAATATTAGTAACCAAAGTACTATATTGTTGATTCAAAGCATGTAAAATGAAGAATGTCAATACAAAGTCTGGAAGTTTGTATTTATCTTCAGTTCCTAGATCAGAAACAGCTTTCATCAATTTAGAGATAGCTATAATGGGATCTTGTCCTGGTTTCATAGACCAACTGAATATGTTTTGTATAAAATGAAATATTTTGGCTATTCCAGTCGTTCCAAAAACTTTATCCAATTCAGCAATAGTTTGAGCTGGAGTATCTTTAACGTAAGACCATAGATTAGTTGCTAATGCCATTTTAATAATAGCATTTGTCTTTGCAGAATTTTCATCCCAATCAAGTCTTTCATTATAAACAGATTTATACTTCAATTCCCAATGGGTTTTTTCTTCAATGGTAGATTTTTCCGTAGGTGGTGAGGGATAACCTTCTTTTTCTCTGGTTACGTATTTAGTGTATCCTTTCATGGCTAAGTATGCCATCAAAGTTTCTTTCCACTTTTTTATAATCCATTACTCCATTAAACAGTAACCATTTTTTCTAGCGATTCTTATTGTCTTTTCTCCACATAAATAATTTGCCAATCTATTTTTAGAGGAAACAAAATCATCTAGAGTCCACCAAGCAAGTCTAGACTTAAATTCTCAGTGAAATGAAGATGATTAATGCCAGTACGTTCATAAGTAAAATGAACGTTTCTTCTCCAATGTTGAGGATACGAGACAATTTCAGATAATTTAGGATACATAGGCCAAACTTGTTCTTTATAGTATCTGGGTTGAAATAAAACCATATAACATAATCCATTCTTATTCCAAATAGGATGATTTTTAGTATGTTTTATGATATGTGTTTGTTTGTTAACCCTATATTTAACATTTATAAAGAACGGAAATGCAAGTTCTAATTCCTTTGCTTTAACGCTGAAATTAGACTGAATATTCCTATCAGATTTTGATTCAGTACCTGAACCTGATTTCAAGAATTTCCTATTTGATGAAGAACTTGGTTCTCTTATAGGTGCAACGTTCTTCTGCCATCTGATCTGTGGAGCTTGAAAATTGTGAACCCTCTTCTTTCGTCGAAGATTCCTTGGTTTAGAAATATTGTTTTTCGGATAAACAATTTCTTCCAAATTTTCGTCAATCCAATCAGATGCTTTATGTGGTTCATATCCCCAAGGTTTTTCATCATCATCTGATTTGTGTTCATCATTCCAACCATTATCCTGATTTGTATCATCAGCTTTCTGTTTCTCACAGATCCTTTGTAGACGTTTAATTAAACCAGCAATAATTTCTTTTGTATTTAATATTGTCGGTTCAGGGGAATTATTAATACGTCCTTGAGACTCTGGGAACTGTTGAACGATGTTTTCATTGTGGATGGTGAACGCGGTTTCTTCTTCTTTCAAAAATGGATTACTCTTAGGATAATACATGTCAATGATATCATCAGGAACATATACAAATTATCCAAGTTCGACGTATGAGTAAACTCATTTTGATGAAGTTTTTCATCAGATTTAACCGTTGGGAAATTATTCTTAGTCTGATTTTCGTTCTCATCGGACTGTGACAAAAAATTCATAATTGGACCATCTTGGTCCGCATTTGTACAAGTATATAGACTACTAGGTACTATACCTGGTAGTCGACGCTGTCCTCGGAGACGACTGAGTTCGCCGAACTCCCTGAGCTTCTTGATTTCGTCCTCGATCGGGACGACGGGCTTGAATCTTTCCGGAGCATCCGCTCTGGTCTCTCTCCTGCTACCGGGGATAAACTTTTCCCCGGGCAAATGTGACTGTACGGGGAGTGACGTAACTCCTTCTTCTGAATGACTGGGGTTCTCACGACCCCTGAATACGTACGCTGTCACAGAGACATCAGCTTTTGATTTTAGTAGCTGATTTAGATTGATTACCAAAGACATATATCTGTCTTTTTCTAAGATCCGACTTAGATTCTGAATTGCTTTCTCCTCCCTTTGCATTTTGGCTGCATGGACGACTTCATCATAATCTTGCTTATCATGATAAATAACGCCATCATGAATCCAAATGGGGTGTTCTCTGGCTAGTCTCTTCCTAGCCAATTCTTGAGAAAGCTCCTTCGGATCATAAGGGTCATCAACCCTTCGGAGCGTCGTATCGATAGTCTTCTTCAGAGACTCATACTGCGGAGCGGGGCGGCCATCAAATCCCATATAGTGACATTTCGGTCCGAGATGCTGTGGAAATCCAGGGATGTCAGATAATTTTTCCCGACGTGTGATGATCTCGATTTCTCCATTGTCTTCCTCAGCCCTGTCAAACTGATCCAACAGGATCAGATCTTCGTTCTCGCTGATGGCCATGCCATCACCTGATCTATACTTGACACCTAGGATATGCGGTTTATCGCCGATGTCTCTGACTTCCTCGGTCAAGAAACAATCGAGAATAAAACCAAAAGTGTCAATACGAGGGGCGAAGGAAATTTGATGTGCGGGAAGATCGTAAGATCGGATCGCTGGATATATTTCCCTGACTTCAGGGGTATCTTTGATATTATTATATCCGGCACAAGAATGCGCCAGATGGAGGAGGCGAGCAAGGCGAGCATATGGATCACATGACGCCATATCATCTGCGTCATATTTGTTCATGATTTTGAGAACGTCCTCTTTGGTCAAGTTTGGGTTCCTAATCAGGACCCGAGCTAAAATGCCCTGATTGATGTAATTGTCGTAGCCGATAGCTCCATCAAGATAGACATGATAGTACATTTGAGTGCAGAGAGGACCGATTTGGTAAACGCATGACATTTCGATTTGTTTCTAAAAATAAAATTATATTAGCCTAATTCTTATTTCCCGAATGATACATGAGAAAAAGAGTGCTTATCAGGCTGTGCTATTTTTGAAACAATACATCATGGACTTGTCTGGCAACGCAAACGACTCATTGGGGTTATATGGATGTTGTTATGCCAATCTCGTACCAGGGCTCCTTCAAATTCCCTGCGTACAAACTAGTATGTATGTATGTATGTGTGTATGTATCTGTGTAAGTGACATCCTCGGACGTCCTAATCTAGTTGGGGCTATTCATCTGCCCAACAATAGTCTGCGTGTACGACGAAAGTTCGCCTCAGCACGACCTTTATACGAATATTAAATAATTAAAATTGAGAAAACCGACGAAAACGGTTATTATGATATATGCATTAATGTAACGGGCAATTGGGGGTGCGTGAAGCCTTTACAGGGAATCGGCCCTGTTATCCACATAAAGCGGCCCAAAATCCGTGTCTTTTTTGGTAGTGGTGTGACAAAACCACAACATGATTAAAGACCTGCCGGTCCTGGGAAAGTTTGATTTCGTTGTCTTCCAACAACGCACGACTCCGATGCGTGACACCAGATATTTAATCTATCTTCCCAGATAGTCTGTCACAAGTGTGACAGAAATGGTATCCCTGCTACCATTAAGCGACTATTTATCCCATAGTTGGGTTAGCATTCATTCGTAGGCGTGAGAGAAAGTCAAAACACAGATCACACAATTATCTTATCAGCTATAGATCCCATCGGTCATGATAGAGGGCCATCAGCCATATCTATGATTCCGATATTTTGAGATCCCATCAGCTGATCTGATCACACACTTAAACTATTAATAATACACTGTAGACTATACCTTCTAGACATACAATGCCCAACCCTTTGAGCGTTTGAAGGCAGTCGCCGGGGCCCATAACCTATTGAAACAAGAACAGCAGCGCAAGCCACTAGCTAAGTAAGGTTCCAATTACTTACATTGTTAGCTAAGGTTGCCTTATACTAATGTTGTTAGTTGTAAAACTGAGGGATAGTCGCTCAGAACGCCCTCCTTATATGCATTTCAGAAACCCTAACCTAAGTACAGTGTAATCTACTTATTACATAATATCGGTCCCTAAAACGAGTCATTCTGAGTCTTCATCTATTTATATTCCTTCTATGATGTTCTATATGACATCATTTCCTTCTATATGACGTTGTATGAGTCATATGACTCAGTGTGAGTCATTTATGAGTCATAAACATGAGTCATTATGACTAATCATGAGTCATAATCATGAGTCATTATGACTAATCATGAGTCATAATCATGAGTCATTGTGACTCCAAATGAGTCATAAGTATGAGTCATTATGACTAATCATGAGTCATAATTATGAGTCATTATGACTATAAATGAGTCATAACTGTGAGTCATAATTGTGAGTCATAAGTCACATGACTAATATTATGTAAGCTATTTATGATTAAATATGAAACACTTAATTAATAGTTATTCAATCTTATCTAATTAGATAGTATAGATAAGATATAGATTAGATAAGATGTTCATTACATTAGTTATTGTAATGAATGTAACTAATCTAATGTAACTATTATAATAACTGTCAGAGTTTCGACACATCCAACTGCAGTTCCTCTGCATCATCCCACTTTCCCTGATTCCTGTATGTGCATGCCAAATTGGCCATGATGGTCAGTGTGTCTGGGTGGTCTGGTCCAAGTTTTGTTTTGCATGCCTTCAACACATCCAACTGCAGTTTCTCTGCATCATCCCACTTTCCCTGATTCCTGTATGTGCATGCCAATTTGCCATCATGGTCACTGTGTGGTCCAAGTTTTTCTCTGTGCGCCTTCAACACACCCAACTCCAGTTTCTCTGCATCATCCCACTTTCCCTGATTCATGTATGTGGTTGCCAAATTGGCCATGATGGTCAGTGTGTCTAGGTGGTCTGGTCCAAGTTTTGTCTTGCGTGCCTTCAGCACATCCAACTGCAGTTCCTCTGCATCATCCCAACTCCCAATGCGACCAAATACATGTGAAAAGTTCACATTTTCATCATCATAGTAAGTCTTTTTAATTTTCAACTTTGATCCATGCAGGTAATTTGCTCTGATATGTGGGACAAGCAATCTACAAAACACATACTCATCTATACCATTACCAACTGGCACTGAACAAACTAACAATGCTTTTGTCCTCTCATATGTGGTGGTAATATCTGATCTCGGTATCTGGCTCATATTCCAGGAATGCACAAGTGGATGCATGGAGTATAGCCTATCAACACTACCCCTGACTAGACAAAATGCAACCAACACCTGTATGCCTGCTTTGAACTGTAACTCATCCCATTCATCCTCCTCATTCAAAAACAAAATTTGGTTATCCAACAATGTTACTGATAATGGAAGTCCAATTTCTGCTTCTTTCTGAATGTTCCTCTGCACATAATTCTCAGCAGAATTCTTGAACAATTGTTCTGGCACATTGACATGGTGGAAGAATGCAAGGATATTTAACAGTACAATAGCACTCTGAGCTGCAAGACTCCTTGAGTCTATTTTATTCTGTGCCCTAGCTTCAATTTCTTGCATAGAAATCTCCCATGTCCCATAAGTAGAATTGCCATAATCTGATGCCCCAATGAATTCAAGACTGGACATAAGCTTGTCCTGGTATTTGGAATACAATTCCAGATAATTATCAATGCTACATCCACAGGCATGAATGTATGACCCAGCTTGATCAATGGCAAGTGGGAGGCCTCCCAACTTTAATATAAGCTGTTTGGCCAACAGCCTGTTATTTTCAGATGTCTCATCCAGCATAGCTGACTTCAACAGCAAGGAGATTCCATCCCTCTTTCCCATTTCAATAATTTCTGAAGAGCTTCTTTCTGTAGTAAGTGGTTTCTACTTGTTATCAAGATATTTCCTCCATTCCCTGGTGGGAGGAACTTTTCAACTATCTCAGGTCCCCCATCTGCATTATCATATACAACAAGCCAGTTCTCTCTCTGAGAAATCCATTTAAGTGCAGATGCAGCTGAATTCATGGCTTCAGAAGAGATCTTGTTTATTTGAGCAATCTGCCTGAGTCTGAGATCAACCATCTCTATTGAAGAAGCATCAATCCAGAAAATATTATCAGAAAACCTGAGTCATGGTGAAAATGGTAGTGGCAGTTAAATTTATTCATACACTCACAATTGAGCATTTTGTTCAATGAATTTGAGCACAATCTGAGTCTTACCAATCCCCCCCATACCATACAAGAGGAATAACTTTCTTTGCTGTCCTGAGTCAGAGCTGAAATGGGTTTTCAGCCTCTGGAGGTATATATCACGACCTGTGAAGATGGTACTGGAATGTTTCATAGGTGGCAAAGGAGGAAGAGAAGAAGGAATTTGTGAGTGGTTCAGGTTGATGGTCTGGAATCACTAGTGAGAACAATCATGTACAGTGAAATAATTACTAACCAGATCCCCCTGAATGTCTATGAATTGGCCACCTGTCAGAGCAAAGTTGTGTGAGCCAGAAAAGAAACCAGGAATATGAGCTGTCATTCTCTAGAAGTAAAGCAGTACTGAGTCAGAAGTAGGTGATGGTTGCAGTGCAAGAGGTAATGTCACACTTGTCACTGGGAGTTTGGATCCAGTGGTTTTTTTTTTTTTTTGCATGGATATATCGAAAAACGTAGCGCAGACTGTACATAATACAATACCTGGAGAAAAGTGGTCCTTGTGTAGTGGTAAAATGGGTAACCGAGGAAGCAGCAGGCGAGTATCTACAAGGGAAACTATGACCTAATCACGAAACAGCTGGTGAAAACCAGCTAGACGCACTTGGCGCGGAGGATCGATGTCTGCAAAGGAGCCCGCCGAGGGTTACCTTGAGGAGAGATATGAGTGCTTTAAAGTTGTTACGCAAGCGGAGGAAAGAAAAGAAGGAAGTGAAATTTGGATCCAGTGGTATCACCTCCCCCCCCGCGGATCGGACGCCGCTGAAGACGGTCAGGACTCGACAAGGGTTGCACCGAGGGTGAGAGGGATACAGCAGCCTGGTGATAAATGCCTTGCTGGCGAGGTAGACGAATGGATGCATTGGCTTCGACCACGCTAGGCTTACCGCTTTATTACTAATGGCCCTACCTCGCAACAAACGAAGCGCAGCGTCGCACAGTGTCTGCAGATGTACAGAAACAATGACAGCCAGTCTGCGCATTCCTCACACCGTCCGCCGCCCGGTCTGTCACTAGCGCCGTTCGTGCTTCGATTTTCCCTCGTCAGCCCCCATGTCCTCCGCGAGCTCCTCCACCCGACTCTGCACCAGGTTCTCAAACATCTGCGGTTCGTACCGTCAAGCCTCACCTCCCATCTCATTCTCCACCCTCCTCTCCGCATCCGCCACTAATTGCTGTCCTTCCCACCTTGAACATTCGCAATTCTTCCACAGCGTTCGCAAAACTCGGTCCACTGACACGTCATGTGGTGGCACCCATGCATGAGCAAGACGACGAAATGGCCCCGGAGCATCTCTGCCATTCTTCTTATTCCACAAGCGCCTGCACTGCTAGATCCATCTTCCTCACCAACGTCCGGCGGCTCGAACCCAGATGAGAGCCTTCTTTGCACCGGTTGCAACAGTACACTCGCCGTTCGGGGGCGACCCTGTATTCGCAATGAGCAGGTGTTATGTTAGGTCGCTTGCCGGCATCCCCCGAATATCAAGTGGACCGTGCTTCGGAATCCCACCCAGCAGTTGAGCGTGTTGTGTTGGAGGAGCGTCAACATGCCCAATAGTGCGTTGGAGGCGTGTCAGCATGTGCAGGAGGATCCGAGTATGAGGAAGAGGCATCCCACCTACAATTTGTCCACCAGTAGCAGCGCAGGGATCTGAAGATATCAATACCGTTGCAAAGTCTGTGGTGAACAGGATCATGAATTATTTGCAAAATAGCGCCATGGGTACTGCCGTTCTAGATAGATCCATAGGCGCTGTCACGAGTCGCCTGACAATCCCTCAGGGCTTGGTATGTCCACTCTCCCTTATATTGTGACTGCTAAGCTGACAATCTCCGTAGGTTATTCAGCTCCACTTGATCTGCATCAACGGATATGTCCTCGACAGCTTCGTCTACAACACATCTGTTTCATCGTCTTATCACAAACAGAATAGAGCATCAGTGCGAGCGAAACAAATTCAGAAAAGTAGGAAGGAACGTTCGCTGACGAGGCAGCAGCGAAAGAGACAAGTAAGAAGAACAGCAAGAGCACTGGTGTCATCGTCATTCCTGCTGGGAAGCGGGAAGCGGATGACGTAGATGTTGGAGCAGGCACTGAAGAGAAGGCAGAGTGGTTGAGAAACGGAAACGGGCCAGTTGACGTCCGAGGTTTTCGATCTTTCGCGGAACCTGGTTTTCCGTCGCTAGCTCACGAGATAGAAGTCTCGAGCAGAAAGGCTGGCGCTTACATGCTTGAGCTACCACCGCCCATCAGGATTTGGGGGCCTGCTGGCCCCAAGACAGTCAATCAAATCGTCACGTAGTGTAATGTAGCGCAGCATTGCTGAAGTGATTGAGCCCCTCGCCCCAGGCCAAATCGTCGCCACGAATCGTCCGCTTTGCCACCGACCAGTAAAATCCTGCGTCTGCGTCTGCGTCTGCACGCCGTGCTCACCACCATCCTGATCACCTGTTTGTCTCGCTCGGCAACTGCTGTAGCTCGAACTGGGCAGGACTTTCCATCTCTGGCAGCACTAAGGCAGGCGACGCCTCCGCCCCTTGCCCTAGGCCTCTGGCTCAAGCTGTGGATCTTCTATGCATCTGTCACTGCAGGGAAGCTCCAGCCCCTTTTGGCCAATCTAAAGTTCTATACCTGTCTCGCTGCAGCCGACGCGGCTGGAGAGGGGTGGTGGCAGGCCTGGATCTCGCGCAAGCGGCTGAGGGTGGAACGCGGGAAAGGTGGGGGAGGGTGTGACGATATTGGACAGACCAGAATAGTGGGACGGCAGGAAGGCGTGCAAGCAGCATCTTGACCAGGGACGTAAAGTAAAAGACTGTTTCGGTGACCTTGGGGACAGGTCTGTTGTTGGCTTGGGTGGCCCGGTGGAAAGCTGCGAGCTTGCGAACTGGCCTAGACCATAGAGGGGGCGATGTGGTACAGGCGGCGGCTTTAGCTGCCGTGGCATCGTCAGGAAACGAAGCTAATCTGACGCTAACTTGGATGAAATCAAAATGCAATTCGTTGCAATGTGTTGCAATCATCTACAACAGATTTGAGACAATGTTTCCAAGGAGGCCTAGGAGAAAACGGGGAAACGGGAAGGAACAAACCAACCTGGCGGGTTGCTCGGTCAACTCCCGCTGAGACCTCTGGGCCTACGAGATGGTGGCTCAGGACCCCCAGTCGGCAATTGCAATGCACAGCTACAGTGATCGTTGCACCTATAAGCGAATCCCACAGAAAGTGGAGTGGTATCGTGTGCTGGTCACCCCATCCGACACCTCTGGCAGGTAGCAATGATTGTATCCGCTCGCATTTTTCTCATCCTCTTGGTACCTCTTCTTCTGCATGGGGCCCCGACCCCCCACGGTCACGATCTTCTCAGTCACGGTGGAAATCCACCTTCACCGCCATCGAATGAAAATTTCCCATCGTACAATGCGGACCCTGTCCAACCCGCAACAGCCAACTATCCACCACATCAGCCACTGGGACTTGACCCCCTAGTGGAAGGCAAATATGTATTCAAAGATTTCACGGCCCATTTCGCAGTCTTAGAACCTGGAGAACCTTGTAACTTACCAGCAGATACTCGGTATCGTATAAAATCAAATAACAAGGAACACAGTTTCAAAGAAGCCGAAGCGGGCAAAAGTATTCCCATAAGAGTCCCAACGATCGCTTTCACGAAAGGCCTACTAGTTCTCCTAACGCCAGGCGCTAAGGTCACCATATCCAACTCACCTGACTCCGAGATTCAAGTACCTAATGAGATCTCCTCGAATAAGGTGACGTTTTGGAAGGCGGACAAAAAAACAATATTGGTTGAGGTCGGATATGTCCCAGTAGCCCGAGTCGTTAATGTCCCAGTAGGCAATCATCTTTCTCGACTGTAATGCGTCTGACTTTCACAAATGTAGCCCATGGAGCAGGGCGATTTTTGGCAGAAATGCCTCTATGTTTTTCAAAAAAAGGGCAATGAAATTTTAGAGCTTAACTCTGAGATGGGCATTGAGGATAAAAAGAACTATATGTGCCGCTGCTTCCATAACAACATGTGGAATATCGGACGTGGGTTCATTCCATTCGACGTCAACCAGCACCCTCCGGATCCTGAAGGGACTAGAAAGCGAAAGCGCCCTCCTTCGCCCCAAAGCCCACGGTGTCGTGTGCACAGCGAAGGAGTTGGGTGTGGGTCATGATTGTGTTGTCAACAACGGGAGCTGGGCTGCGCGGTTAGGCGGTGGAAGGGATAGGGATTGGTGTGAGAGCACAAGTTGGCAGGCCAATGGAATGATCATTTCAACAAATGTCGCTGGGCAGCTGTTCGTGGTTGCATACCTGAAATGATGAGCGGGTTCACTGTGCATTCATACGTTTCCGGAATCAAGCGTTATTTCTACCGGTCCAGGGCAGTTAAGTCACACGCAATTTAGCGGCTTCGCTTATCAGGAATCAGTTCTCGCAAATCTCCATGAACGTCCGGGTTTCGACGATTTCAGAGTCAACTAACAACCAGGTCGCAATGAGACCATGACACGCTGTGCGTATGACAGCGAACTACAATGGTAACACTACTATGACACGTATAGATCCTTTAGATAATCACGGTCTGGGTGCGAACTTTGGGTCGTAGTAGAACTTGCAAATTACTTTGGGGGGGTTATAACTGCCCTGGAGGAGACAAAGATCGCCGAATTCATTTTTCCGCGAATGCTCCCCAGCTCCCATCTTTGCCATATCAAAGTCATTAATCGTCGCCTTTCCCTCGTCCTCTGTCATTAGATTCATGGGCCGGGTGTCATCATGTCGAATCCCCGCACTATGAACTTCGGAGAGCACTCGCTTGAATGGATTCCTAAACGGAAGAGTTCTAAATGAAACTGTCAATCGTAAACAAATGCTGACCGCTCTTCCGGGGAGACAAATACTTCTTCGACGGCTATCTTTCCTGGGTCCCTCTTCAACGTCATCCAACCTTGCAGTGGCTTTCGTGACGATGACTCCTTGAAGATGAGAAAATCGTTTGGGGAAGATGCACCACTGGTCATATTCTGCATGAGATCGCGCATCCTCAGACAGAAGCGTCGGTTCGATATTGCAACGCGGAGTCTTCTGGGGTTGGAAAGGTGTAATTGCACCATTGATAGCGGCGTCGCCCATCTTTGGTAGAGCCTCGTGGTATTCCTTTGAAGCTGCATAGAATTGATACGTGACTAGTCTGCGAAAGCGCGAGTGTACTTCAATTGGATCTGCCGAAGCGTTTTTGTCCAGGTGTTTACATACTGCTCTTGGTTACTTGGTACAGAAATACTCCCAGAATCCCTGTCTTCACGAATGCGGAGATAGTACTGATTTGATATTGCGCTATATCCTTCGCCAGGTTTAGCCCCAGCCTTGTCAAAGTGGCAAACGGTTTGCCAAGTGTGGGATCGTAGAAGCATGCCGATGATGGACCCGACAGCAGAGTAATTACGATATGAGACGTCCATCTGGAATCGGGTAACAGAGGAGGCGTCCGTCACGATAATTCGCGGCTCTCGCCATTCCAGAAATCCCCCGGCATCGCGCATCCATCTTCAATCTCTTCGTATTAAAAATTGGCCGGGAATGCGGGTTGCCCTTAATCTTTATGTAGTTAGATTTCGCGATATCAGCTGTGAAGGATGTGACTAGAACGACGCATTTTTTCACGAGTCGCGAATCGATATGTTTGTCGAAAAACAGGAACGGCAGCCTTTAAGTGGTTGCATCTATTAGGAGGGTTGTAATTCAGCAAGATTTCGAGACCTTTGGACCTAATATCGCAAGCAGACATCGCATTGCGTGCAGGGCCTTCGCTATAAATACCCTCCGCTTCACACCAGTGAGCAAAGCACAGAAACAATCTAAAACTGTAGCCACCCCAGGCTGCAATCTACGCCCGCTGATGCTCGTGTGGTTGAACGAGCTAGGAGAGGGATAGCGAGGGCGCGCTAGGCAAATTAATGCTAAGTAGCTTGATACTGTCGTGGGGGGTGAGCTTATGTACGGGTGACGAATATGATACGGACGGGCGAAGAGTTGTGAGGGCGGGCAGGCGTCCTGCGCTTGGCTACCAAGCTCGGCGTTTGGTTCGTGTTTGGTCGTGCAGGCTCCGTTTCACCACTCAAGCACTCACCAGCTGCTTGTTTGGGTTCTCATGAGCGCATGTGGTGCAGGTGAGCTTCCGGTCCTTATTCCGTTTTACAGCTACGTCTCGAGCGCCGTCAGCGTCCTGTCAATTGTATTTGGCATCTGTGCAAACCGAACAGGAATGGATTATGTGCCGCGCTTAAAAGTTCTCGTGCATCAAGTCATTTACGTAGCAAAGAAAAGGGAATAAATTATAGGTACATCTTCTACACACTAACAATAGAAATGATTGATGGCAATGCAATGGTATGCGTGGACAAGATCGCGTATCTTGTCGTCTTCTGATGCCCACGATTGAACATGAGTTTAAAGAACCTGCGGCGTATGTTATATTTTTGTACTGCCGCCTCGCATAACCAATTCTCACCAGATCTTGTGTGTGCTTTACTCTGCAGCTGGCAATAGATATGAGTGATGGCACAATAACGGCAACGGGCATGAACAAGGGAAGCGAAGAATGCGGATCTTGGCGCCGTGTGTGATCACACAAGTTTACAAGATGGCCTAGCATTATGCATGGTATAGTACACACGCACACCCATTCGCACTCGGATCAGGGCATGCCAAGGGTCTCAACCCTGATGCTCCAACGTCGACAGGGATCAAATTAATACTGCCTCGTGCACGACAGGTGTTCGCTTCCCTCCGACGCATATATGCCCATATGCCCATAAAAGCCAAGCTTGGCAGGTTTTCCAATCCTCACCACTCTTGTACTACCATCCATCATCACCCCAGCGCCACACCATGGCCCAACAGCCCCAACCCATGGCACCTATGACGATTGCGTCTGGCGGTAACAAGAACAAAATGAACCTTCATCTCAATTCTAACGGCAAGCGATCATGGAGCCACGGACTTTTTAGTTGCTTCGGCGCCTGTGGAACCTGTACGTTCGTCTCGCACGCTCGGGGTTCAATCTCATCTCATCGACCGGTGCTTTTTTTTTTTTTTTTTTTTTTTTTTTCGTACTAGGCGTATGCGCTACGTTCTGCCCGTGCATCGTCTACGCCAGGGTCAAGCATCGCATCGATCACTTGAACCAGTCCAACAGGCCCGATCCGGAACGCGGCGGTGGTTCTGTAGCGGTGATTGTATGCTTCATTGCTGTCTCACGGGTCTTTTGGGCGCAGGATGGATCCTCCAGGTAAGAAAAAAAAAAAAAAAAAAAAGAAAGAAAAAAATAAACACATTTTGCGCACGCTCTCATTTTGTGATACGTTTTTACACGGCGGTGCAGATATCCAACAGAAGCAATGTGCGTAATCGATACAATATCGAGGGTGGAAGTTGTGGCGATTGCTGCACGGCTTGCTGGTGCGCGCCGTGTGAGCTGACCCAGGAAAGCCGCGAAATTGAATTGGAGGAGAAAAGTCTCCGATGAGCGGTGGAGTCACTTGTGACGACGATTGTAATATACTTGTCTTAGTAACTGTATATGAACCGCTATAAAACCTTTGATAGCCGAGGCAGTTTCGCATTCTTTCCGCCGGCACATGCAATTGGAAAGACTGCCTTATAACATCAGGGTGTCAACTCCTTCTCTGGATAGGCAACCTTGTTTCACGCATTACAAATACAATTCTACGAGTAATCGTTCTAATCCACATTTCCTAGTTATACATACACAGCGAGTGACGGAAAACATGCACAACAATGTCATAAACGTGAGTGAGTGAGCAATTTTTCTTTAATGAATAAAGAAGATATCACAGCTAGGATAGCAAAAATAACTGAAAAGAGAAATGCGAGTTGAATGGCATCCTGGTAAGATTGGACGACGATCGCCTTAGTACCTGGGTCCAGTCGGTTCAGGTAACTCAGGGATTGTCGGACGCGTTTTATAATCTGGAATAATAATCGCGTCAACAAAAATGCGGTTCACGATCTCTAAGCTTTTTCACTCGCCTCTTGTACATTATCTCCTGACAATCTCTTCTGCAACAGATTTCGAAGGGTATTCTGAACAAGCGTGTTGCCGACGAATACGCCAATAACACATCCCAAAGACCGGAAAAGGTACGTTACTAGATTGAGCAGTTAGAAAAAAAAAACGGACGAGGAATACAGATCTAGTCCGTACTGGCTGTTGCAGTGGCTTGATCTGCTTGCCCGGCATGGGCTATTAAGGAAATCAAAGTCGTAGTGACTCCGCTAGCTAGTCGCCATATGAATTCGCGCTCGTGAAAGAACAAATTTACGCATACCAGAGCCGATTTCAGTCACACACATCCCTAGCGGCATAAAAAAGTTTTTGCGTAAGGAACAAAGCAAACAACTGGCAAGACGGACGTCGCACCAATAGCAAGACCGATGACAGAAACGATGACAACTCCACTTGAGAGGAAGGCAGCACCCGTTCCAGCAACGATCAGGAGGTAACTGATCACCGTGACGGCGTAATACTTGCCCGTGTGTTGCAGGATGAAACCGCTCGACAGTGAACCCACCATCCCGGTGAGGGTGCTAAAAACCCACACGACGCTGACCGATGAGGCTGTCATTCCTTGGACTGCTTGGCAAAATAGCTGGATATAGAACGCTAGTAGCGATAACGCCGCCGCTCCGAAAAAGTTGGTGATGTAGCAGGGCAGGAGAGCACGATTGGCGACTATTCTCGTTGGAGCGAATGGTTCTGATGCTACATGCACCTCTGTGAACACGAACAAGGCGGCAAAAATGGCAAAAGCGATGAGCGAGCCCACAGTGCGCCAGTCGGACCAGGAGACGTTGCCGCCGCGGTCTAGACCCAAGAGCAGGAAGAGGATGGTCAAGACGAGCGTTATCGCGCCCCCGAAATCTATCCGCTTTATGTCTGCAGAACGTTTGGTCACCGGTAAACGAAGGGTTAACTGTACAGCGAGACATGCGATCGCAAAGAGCGGAACTTGTAATAGGAATGGCCTTGTAAAGACATGTTAGGGAGAACCAAAGAAAAAGAAGGTTTGTCCTGCTCACCATCGCCAACCAATGCTGTCCACAAAGAACCCGCCGAGGGGAGCGCCGATGAGCGATCCGATAGCAGAAACCAGGGTGATCACTCCTGTCACATGTTGAGCGGAGAGGTGGAGGGTTCATGATCTGGTGTACCTTGCCATGTGCCCCTGGCACGTAATGGCACGACATCGGACATGATAATCGTGACCAGTCTAGTTGCTCCATAAGCAAAAAAAAACTTTGTTACGTCATTCACAGACGTACATGGTTATCCCTCCCGAACCGATTCCTGATATCGCTCTCCCAATGATAAGACATGTCATGGATGTTGATAGACCAAAAACCAAGCATCCAAAGGCATAAATGGCATATGACGCCATCAGACGCTTTGCGGCCAAAAATATCACTGAGTTTCCCAGCCAACGGTCTGGAAACGCGCTGTAATTAACTAGGACGGAGGAGGAAGAGAAACGGCTCACTGGAAACTGGTTTGAGTGACCATGTACGCGGTCGGTATCCAGCTCGCGCTTTGTAACTGGTTCAATTCGCTCCCTATAGAAGCGTATGCTGCGAGGTAGCAAGCGTGATATGAGCGTGATGGGTGGGACACGATACACAATGCGCACTTGCGAAAACCATGTTTCCGTTCATGGCGACGAGACGAGACCGATTGCCATTGAAATGACCTGTGAGATAATGATGAGCGCTGATGTTACCACAAAAGGAAGAGAAAATCAACATAGGTCATATACGACTTGTTGTGCTCTTTTGTGATCAGAGGTTGTTCAGCGATGTTTTCCAAGTCGTCGACGATTGGTTCATCGTATGAAGAATGATTGAGAAGAGAGGTATCTTCGTCGTGTTGGAAGTCCGTGTAAGCCATTCTGTCCGTGATGGTCACGCTGTGCTGAGCTAAATGATGTTACTGCCCCTAGATGTGGTAAACCCGCTCCATTGGGCATATGCGGCCCTCCGGCTGCTTACGGTTGCAGAATATTCCATTTTCAGCATGGTTCTGTATTTGTACTTGTTTATCGTTTGACGAAACCTCTGACAGCGGTCCGTATTACTCACATTGTTTTGAGGGACGATCAGTTCGGTGATGGATCGGACTGCCACGGTGCCGATGACGTTGAAAACTCAGGTCGATTTTGTCTCTTCTCTGCATCTAGGCCAAAGCGAAGGGGACCTAGATTTAATTATGGTTCGGGTTCCACGGTCGAGCCCTGGATACGATTCTTCTCCTCCTCCACATGGCATCGTTGGCGAAACCAAACGCTCGCGGCGCCACAGGTACTTCTCACCTCCCTGGAAGAGAAATCCGTGAGCACCTATGTTTTGCGATACGGGCCGCGATTAACGTGGGCACGCATCTATTTTACTTCCACGCGACAAACGTGCTTCGTCCTCTTCCCCCAAATTTTAACTTTTAGTATTACGCTCGATCACCTGCCGGACACGTGCTTCTCCATGAGTTCTCTTCCTTCTGAGAAACTTCATGAGCGCGCTCACAAACCTCATGCATCCGCTGTCATCGCACTGTCCCTCAGATGAGCGTTGAATCCATGGGTTTAGTGCCACATGTTCGCCACAACGACGCATCATTGGTGGATCGAATCCGAACCGTTCGCCGTAACTTGCGTCATATCACTATCCACCGAACAGATCGAATAACCGAGTCAGCTACTGTCCAACAAGGGAAAGGTAACACTGATTCTATATTGCGCTATGTCTTGGCGAAGCGAAAAATAGCCAAGTGTGAGAACGTGGATATATGGAGCAGTTATGGCAGACGGTCTGGCACCTGCGTCGTTGTACGTCAAACGGCGAGCTCCCTTAAGCGCTCCGTCCCTTCGCCGCCCGACGACCGAGATTTTAACAGGGCCTTAACTTCGGCACGTAAATACTGGCAAATATAACAGCTTAGAGCCCAGCCGTTGGCAACACTACCTGCACAGGATATGAGCAGGGACGATTTTGCCGCGCGTTACCAAGTGAGATTGCGTCGGGTCCCAGTCATCAAATGATATCTGTAGTGATCCCAAACTCTGTGACCGCATCAGGTTGCACCACTTGAAGGCTGTCTCCACCACTCACTATCGACTAACTCAACTCGCTGTTCACTATGCGTCTTTCCTCTGTCTTCGTTTTCGTCGCCTTTGCCCTCTTGGCATTTGCCTCTTCAAAAGACGATGATAATCGAAGGAGTAATTCTCTTTGGTAATCCTTTGACAAGACCGTATCCTCACATCTGACCTGTGCACTTCTCCATTAGAGACGGCTTCAGGTGGGCCGACGCCGTGGCATCTATTCCAAAGCTAAACTCCCCTTTAGCCCCCTACCTTTAGAGTGTACCATGACAATTGGGCAGTGTGTCGCATGTCAATGCTGCCAACTCTGGAACATGCCTGACTTGTTGTTTTAGGGAATGAAAGATGTAATTGAAAATGGACAAATAGTGCATACAATCGTGAGGTTCCACGATCGCCCAAATCCGATCACATTCTATCCAGATGGCTCCCCGTATGATCTTTTTTTCTAGTATGATTGACTGTGTGCTGACCTTTTGGACCAAGTGGACAAGTGGGTCGGCACCCATGCCTTTCGAAGCGCAAAGTTAAACTCCACTTTAGCATACCGGTCGCCTTTTCACGACGTTAAATATTGGTGATGGTGTGGTGTGTCAATGCTGCAGCATCTACTCAATCACCTCCGGAACGTAAAACTGAACCTGTTTTTAGCATGCTCGAGATTTCACGATGGAGGTTGATGGGGCGAAATACACCCAGTTGATATTTGTGTCAGTCCCAGGATCAAGATGGAGGCTATTCCATCCTCCGATCCCTAAGTATGATCTTTTTTTCAAGCTTTAATAGATTCCGTGCTGACCTTTTGTGCCAAGCCAACAACATTTAGTAGGTCGACCCCACGGCGTCTATTCCAGTCGCCTTTCGACATGAAAAGCTAATATCACTTTAGAATGGTGGCAATTTCATCTCGCTTCAAGTTAATTCTCCTTTTGTTGATACAATGGTATGTCGATGTTGCTGCATCTCATCACCTCCGGATGTGAAACGGAACCTCACTTGCTGTTTTTAGCGTTATCTAACATTATATGAGGGTCGGGCACTGGTGCTGCTTTATGTGAAATTCTTTAAAGATGGGGTTTGGATGGAGGAAACACTGCCTGCGGGACATCAACTCACGAACGAGCATATCCAGTGGCAAGGGGCCCCCGCGTATGGTCTTCTTTTCAGGTCACAATAGACTTTGCTGACCCTTGCGTTGTATATAGACAACATCACAATCAAGGGCGTTGAACGGGTTGAATGTAGTATGCATAGACGACTTGCCCTGATCTTGATATCAGTTCACCCCAGCAATCAAAATCGGTCCATTTTTGTTTCTAACGCTTCGGATTAAATTTATCGGTTGGCACGAGTCCGAGTTTTGACTACATCCAGATGAGAAAAATATCGCATCTGACGTAAAATTAACCCTGTACTAGTCTGATTCTCAGATGTCGCCAGTCGGTGTTCAGACCGCCGCCTTTGCAGCTTACTACGGAAAGGGAGCTTAGCCATAAGCTGCCTGTGAGAGTCTTGTCATGACTGTCAGCTTGCCGACTGGCAGAGGGACTGAAATATGATAGACCACAACACCAACATCAACACCATCGCCATAGCCAGCGTTGAACAGGTCTTGATCTTGGTATCGGTTCACCCCCACCAAATCAAAATTGGTCCATTTTTGTTTCTAATGATCGGGAGAGACGCGTTGGGAAGTGCTGGATTTGACTAGCGTATTTTTCCATATTTATCGGCTCAAAGAGGTTCCCAACGGAGATTTGGAGAAAATGAACACCAAAGACATCTTTGGGTGACGATGCGAGTCTGAGTCTGACGATTTTCGGCATGAAAATGTCGTCCAAGGTAACGTAAAGCTTAATAATAATAAAAAATGTCAGCCACACTTGCCGATCGTTCTGCGAGTATTGAGCGACAAATTTATTAGCATGTATTGAAGTGCCCAAAGCACCGCTAGACAAGAAATTTCGCAGCTGGTCGAATATCGATTAATTAACAATCATGGTCTTTGCCTTTTGTTGCTCTTGACAGCTTCAAAGACAGCATCCTTCCGTTCTCCCACTCTCTGCAAAAAATCCACCTTGCCCAGAAACCCTCCACCACGTCGATTTGCTTCCAATTCATCCTGCAGCTCGACATCGCCGGACGATTGTACATGCGCTTTCCAGTCCATAACCGACTTGTCGAGCGTCGTCAGCTTTTTGGCTCTTGGTGTACTACGTCCGGGTAGCTCCGCGAGCTGAGTTTTGGGCTTTCGAGGACTTGGGCGTCTCCCATTGGGAGGCGTCGGTGTTGTGGACGCTAGTGCCCTCGTATCTTCAGGAGACGTTGGAATTGGACTTGGAACCACACTTGAAACAGACGCCGACGACACTTGCAAAGCGTCCGCGGGATGCCATGTCGGCCATTTCTTTGCCTCAGGAGAGTCCTCAGGCACTTCAATCACTTCTCTAATTTCAGATAAGAACAACTTATAAGGAGGGGAAACATGTGTGCATGTGTGGAACATACGTGATTTCCTCTCCCGCAAAGCGATACCGTTTCTGAACCTTGACCATTCTCTGAAGAACTAGCTGAGTAGATGTCGGTGCGCTTTCGCTTACTGACGCTTGGAAGCTTGTCCAGAGAGCTCTGCCAAATCGTGACCTCAGTCGCTATTTACGCGAAACGCCAAGATTTCGTACTTCTTCCTTGCTTCCTCCTCCTCAGTGCTCATTTTGGGAGACTGTGCACGAACGCGCTTCTACTTGGGCTCGCTTTCGGAAGAAGATGACTGATCATCTGAGCCACTGAAAAACATCAGTTCACGACATGTACACGAGCGTATCAGATAGACTGACCGGCGTTTGGAGGAACGTAATCCGAGTCGTTCTCAGAGTCGGATTCGCATCTTCTTGAAGGGCTTGCCACCATGTTGAGTTTCGGTACCGGTGGTGGGACGGGATGTAGCACTCTTGTGTGTTACATCAGAATCTGATCACGCCCTAAGAACTTCATCAGGATTGTTGGGTGAAAAGGTTAAGGCCTTATATGGCCTTAAAATATTAAAAATATTAAAAATATATGTAACTCTTATACACCAATTGACAATGCTAGATAAAGGACAGTAGAGTTGACAAATTTCAAAAGGCAAACAATAATTGGGATGTTCCATAAGGATAAATAAGTGTTATGAGTAGTCATAAGAATCAAGCCATAGCCTAACATTGATAAGGGTTGGTAGATATAGCAGATTATGTCAGTTTTATCAGGGTATGATCAATAGATACCTGATGTCATTGCTTGGGCAAGATATGCAAGAAAGGCTTGATGGGTATAATAACTGTAGCAATGATAAACATAGATAAGGGTCGGTAGAGATGGCAGATTATGTCACTTTTATAATGGTGTGAGCAACAGATACCTGATGTCATGGCTTGGGCAAGATATGCAAGAGAGGCTTGATAGGTACAATAACTGTAACAATGATAAACATAGATAAACATAGATAAGGGTTGGTAGAGATGGCAGATTATGCCAGTTTTATCATGGTGTGATCAACAGATATCTGATGTCATTGCTGATCATAGTGGCAATGCTTGACACAATTATCCAAGACATGTTGCAGTTGATCTGAGCACACAGACATGGAGTGTAGGTGGTTGGTGTCATCATCATCCGTATGGTGCCTCTGATCTGAACACACAGAAAGATAGTATAGGTTGTTTGCATCATCATCATCATTATCATGCCTCTGATAAGTCATGCAAGACCGAGGAGTCTTGATCATTGGTATCAGATTAACAATGCTTGACATGGCCATCCAAGACATGTTGCAGCTGATCAAGATTTCACAGAATGCCAATACCTGATCAACAGGTTCAATAAATTCAGAGATGGCTGGCACCTATCCATCCTCATGTAGAGATGTGTCTATGGTGCCTCAGATAAAATACATAAAATATGGAAAAATCTGTGAAAAGTTGTATAGTCATAACATGACCCCCTCTTCAAGACTTCATGTCCTGGGAAGTCAATGCTGTGATGTCACCTTAGGAGAATAAAGTACAGGTTTGATGGGCCTGCCACACTCAAGGTCTCTTGAGAACACCCCTTCCTGATCTGGTTCATCATAAATTAATTTGTGGTCACCTTTCCACTGCTGCCAATTTCACTTCAACTTTTTGAGGTAGTACTACTTGAACTTGCCATCTTCCCATCCAAACAGTCATTTAGGTACATGCACCTGTGTGTGGTTCTGCCATTGACAATAATCCAAGTCATGCACATTAACAAGCCTTTGTGGGGCACTGGGATTCACCTGATGGAATTTCTGAACCTCCTTTTTGGCATTAGTGAGGTTCTCTGCTGGTGATTCCTCCACATGATAATTTTTCCACTTGACCAAGTATTCCAGGCATCCATAACCACAACCCCTACTGACTTGGCTGTCCATGACTTCTTCAACTTCATTTCATACTCATTGTCCTGGGATTCCTCAACCATTTGTAACTCTTTGTGCTGAGCCACTTTGTCCTTTTGATTAGGGAATATCAGCTCTTTGTATGATTTGAGATGTACTTCATTGAACACATTGTACACCTTCCACAAAGCAGGATTCTTCAACTGGTATGCTGATGTGCCAACCTTTTTAATGACCTCCAAAGGCCCAATGAATTTCCCATCAAGTTTCTTTGTTGCTCTTGTGGGACAATTTTCTGTACTGAGGTAGACCTTATCACCTAGCTTATATTCCCTTGTCAGTGCCAAATGCTCATCATAATGCTTTTTCATGGTTTTGGCTGTTTTTGTTATGACCATACAATTTTTCTAGGCTTTTTCTATGTTTTTATCTATTTTCTCTGGGGCCCTATGGACACATCTGTATACAAGAAAGATAGGCACCAACCCCTATGTTCAGGCACCAATGATTAGGTCAGTGGTTATGTCAGCCAGGGGCTGTGCAGATAACAAGACAATAAGAATTGGATGGGGATAGGGGCATAGTGGCCATTGTTCATAAAGAATGGCAAATACCCTGCTGATGTTACAATTTCCTTTCCCTTTTGTTGGTGGACTATTCTATTCTTATCCCATTGCTGCACAAGTTCCATCTTGAATGCTATCTCCTTTCTGTTGAACAACCTTCACCCCAATACCCTAAGTATAGCCCTCAATGCAGCTATCACTGGTTTGACCCTTAGAGCATATTTCTTTTTCTTTTTATTCTTTTTTTACATATATTAGAATATAGGCAAATACACAAATATGTACATACAGTAAAAGTGTATATAAGACCAGTAGATATTCAATATATGTCTAGTTGCTCTTTCTTCCCTACCAGGATGTGAGTACCTCCACTCTATGAGTGCAAGACCTGGAGAGGTCTCTGGTCACTGTCATTGACAGTGATATAATACTCAAAACACCTGGAGAGGTGTCTGGTCATTGTCTATGACAGTGATACAATACTCTTGTCATCACAAATGTATGACTCTATGTCTGATGGACATATGAGCTCATTGTTCATGACAGTGATGACCACTGAGACAAACTATGTCTGACAGACATATGATTTCTGCTCAACAGGTTATGGGCCCAGTAAGCCTGTCATTGTTGTCAATGATGACAAAAAACTTTCACATTTTTCAAAAATGATTTTTTATGAAACAAAATGCTAATAAAACACAGTTCATAGATAAGATTATCACACACTATGTCATCTTCCAAAACCTCCACTGGCATTGATTCCATCAACACCTTTACAGGCATCAACTACTCTGGGCAGAAAGTATGAAGTTCTACCTCCTCCATATTGGATCTTGGTCAATCATCAACTTATCCTTCCAAAAACCATCTCCACCTGCTGATCTTGCTGGTGCAGCAGCTGCTGCAGAATACAAAAAAGAGCTCCAAGAATGGCAAAAGTGTCACAGTTCAATCTTATCTTGTTATGGACGATGCCCTGTCATGGTTCATTACAAGTCAACAGTGACAAGCAGAGTCTTGGTCTGCTCCCAGCCACTGGACAAAAGATCTAGATGCTAAGTCAAATGATGACAAAGGTCTTGAGGACAATGAAAGAGAAGAGCATTGAGGTCAAGCAAGGTTGAGAGCAATACTTGTCTAAGTTGGAACTGAAGAACTATGGTACATGATGTGGGTTTATATACATTTTAGAGAACAAGGGGAATCACAAAAGAAAGGTAAAGTAGCTTCCTTTAGAAAGGGAATATGAAAGGAGCTATGAAAGGAGATAAGCGTCCAAGTGGTATAATGTGCAGTTGTATGAATAATGATGGTAGGATGAAACAAGGAGACAAAATGGAAGAGAAACTGTAACATTACCCCTTTGTATGCGAGAAGTTGCCAACTTCTACCATGCAGCAGTCCAAGTGTGATCCTGTCTTGACTCAAGCCAAGTGACCATGTTCCCAAGGTCTGCTGTCGCCATTTCAGTATGCCATTGCAGATTTCAAACAGCAAGTTGCAATTGCCTTGCTTGACTATGCTGAATTTCGTTCTTCTTGCATCAGGGTATGAGGATCAGTGGTGATAGTGAGTGTGGTGACGAAATCCAGAGGTTCAGAGAACATGGTGTAGTAGACAAGGAGGTCAGTGAAATAATTGCTGACATTTTGGAGCATAGTGTTACAAGGGCAGACAACGATAGGAGGAGTGGGGATTATGGGGGCAATGGCTGCCTCAGTGAGTTTGACTGGTGCTCATGGAGCTCGGGAAGGTCTACGAATACAAAGTTGTTGATGATGACTGTGGTATTGATGAAAACCTTGAGAGGGAGGTTTGGGCAGCAGCGAGGAAAGGCAAAAGGGCGATAGCTGGTTTGACATAGTAGTGGCCACAGGCAGTGACCAAGAGGGCAAAGGTGAAGGAAGCAAGGTAGGTGAGGACAATGACAAAGGTGAACATTGTACTAGTGATGTGTTTTCTGAATAGTCATGTGGTCAGAGAGATGTCCTTTCATACTTAATTGAACACATTGTCATCATAATTGACAGTCAGGAGCTCTTCTTCCAAAAATTGGTAAAGTGACATGGGTGCTCTGATGATGGGAAAATATTCAAAATCTTCATCAGACTCTTCTGATTCACTTAGCTCATCCCTGGTAGTGGTGGAAATCTTGTTTGCCTGTATCAGGGTAAGGTCCTGTGGTGCAATATTTTAGGTGAATTGAGTATAGTAGGTCCGTCTGTGCTGTTGAATGCATCTAAGAAATCTAAATTCTCAGGCACATTATTGAAGTTTGAAAGTGCATTCAGAACATGTCAGTTAGCAACCCATTGGTAAATTTCTATCTCTTTGCCAGCACTCTTCAAGTTCTGAGTGAACTCATAAACTGCAGGGTTTTCTTGACGAAGGGTTGCTTTGATATACACATTATATGTGTGGTTTAAGGGTCTATTGGCGATGGGAGTATGGTGACATTGCGTCAGGGTAGTATGGTAACTCTTCAGGATCAAATGTGAGATCCATTATTTTTGGAGGTAATGCAAGTGAGCGTTGAATGGATTTTGACATGTCCTTGTGGGTGTGCCAAATGTCCAGTGATTAGTCTGGGAGTCCTGTATGCAATCAGTTGGGTTGCTTGGGTTTGGATGAAATTAATTAGTTGTGGTAGTCCTAGAGGAGAGGTTGGGGGACAATAAATGGGAAATGTAATGATCCGGCCTCTGAAACTTTCATAGAGTTTTGAGGAATATCATCCTTGAGTGGAACAATATTCTTCATGTATTGGATGTTTTGTTTAAGGATTCAACCCAGTGAAAAGTCCCTTGACTGCGGTTGACAAGAACGGATTGTATGTCGATGTAAGCCATCCGATCAATGCCAGTCACAATTTGGCGCTTTTCGTGAATTCGGTAGACTTTGGTATGCTGTAGTGGATAGAAAGAACTAGTGCTGACTTTTCATCATTCCCATACACTTGCAATCGTCGCATTTTGTTCACTACATTACTACAATGACTAGAGTGACTAAATACGACTGTAAATGACTGTAAACGACTAGAAAAACGAGCATCAATTAGGCGGGTTACTGGCGATTTCCTTGACCTCCCTCGTTTGAATCGATCCCAGTCGCTAATTGCTGTCAATGCCGTCAATACAACAGAATATTGTGAACAAGTTCAAACTGCTCACTGGCACTGTGCTGCCCATTGCGCTTCTACCAAGTCCATTCGCCATACTACTGCATTAAGTTTGTTCACTAAATTCCTGTCGGGTCCGTTTACTGCAGATGGCACTTTCTAGGACATAAATCAGTTTTTTGATGTGACCGCGATCAATATCGACCCACTCGAAGGTTGGCTGCGCGATCACGGAATATCTGCAGGACAGAATAGGTCAGAGTCAAACATGTGGACACCGTATAAGTAATGTAGTATGCACCTTGCGTTGAGATTCATCCAGCAACTTGTAGTATGCTTCAAACTACCTTTTTGTTCCATCCGGGTGAGCAGTCTTCCATTCACGACCACAGACGGACCTGTTAAATTCAAGTAATGGTTATTCACACCACGGTTGTGCCACATACTTCATACTGTTATCTGTCCCAGCCTCATATATATCGTTCAACGTTGATGCTTTTCCCTTCCGATTCCGTTTCAGGCACTGGGAGATGAGTGGATTGGCATCTAGACGGTTACCATAAGTACGATGTTGAACTGTCATTGAATCCCATGGTTACCATCGGCAGGCACTGCCGACACCATCATTGGGCGCTGGGCACCGCCATCAGGCTCAGTTGAGTTGAGCTCTGGTTCACTGTTAGCGTTTGTTGGTCTATGGAGATGTTCGTCTTGGGCGACGGGGTGAGTATCATTCACTGTTGAGTGAACTAGTGTAGGGAATGATTGAGAAACGGTTCAGGAACTACCTTTACCTTTGTGATTGCCGCCGTCACTAACATTGACAGCTGGCGATTGAACGTTCGACGCTTCAGACTCAGACCTCACGGTGTTTGTATTGATGTTGCCATGAGCGCTGGTAGCGACATTTCCAGAATGATTGCTAATTTTGATATTCGTAGCTGTGATACTGGGTTGCTTATATGAGTTTTGAAGAGAATCCATGTGGAGATCATGCCCAGAGTTGCCTGGAGTTGTACCGATGCACTGCCCAATTATCAGACGGTATCGGATGGGATTTGGCAAAGCATGACTTACAGTGGGTTCACAATCTTTAGATACGGACATGAATAGATGAACTTGTGATGAAGTAACACTTACCGTGGTTCGATTTTGATTTGCTATTGAGTATATTGAGTCCCTTAGAATGTTACTTGAAGTTATGCATATATCCATGGTTTTTACCATTTCCAGAATTGCGAGAGGCAATGGAAGTGGTTGTGTTATTTTGATCAAGACTGTTGGTTCGGTTTGACAAGCGTCGTGGATGAAACTGTTGTGTGGCTAGGGATAGATGAGCGTTGTTGGGAGGCACTATATGCTGGTGACGCCTTCCTCTTCTTCCGCATATCTGACTCTGAATGATCTGGCTTACTACGCTTGTGAGATTTGCGTCCTCTGCCTTTGAGATTGTTGTTCTGCCAGCTTGAGTAGTTGTTGATCCAAAATGATTGTTTTCCAGTGTCCAGAGCAGTACCGTAGTTCAGGAAATGCAGACTCCATTTCGGCGTGATAATGATTCATAATTTGTAGTGTTGCAGTCTGAAAATTTTGCGGCGCCTTCCTGATGTCCTTGAGACTCTGCCAAAAGTTATGAGCATGTCGAATATCTGACTACGCCGGCTTTCGCCAACGTATAGACATCCTGAGTTTCCAAAAATGCGTTTGCTGTAGCATTGGTATCTTCGCCGGTGTCTGAGTCGGAATCACTGTTGCCTTCATTGAAGTTGGTCTGTGGTGCCATGACTGTTCTGTTTTTTACAGCCTTGAGCCATGATTTCAGAGACCAATATTGTACGTTTGGATATAATTTTTGATCCAGGTCTGGTAACGTATTGGTGGGATTGTCAAGAAATGTACTGGTGCCAGCTAGACTCGGGGCACCATCAGGACCTGTCATTGGTGCGATTGTAGGGATATGTGCTCAGTCTGACAGTTCGCATATGATCTGAGGAATGCTGAATTGGTGGATTTGTGTTGAATTGGCAAAGATATCGGTAATTGTGCCTGTGATCAAGTAAGCTGTAAGCGTCAAGCTCATATGGAAATGTGATTGCTACGCACTGCGTTGTCTCCAATTGTACTTTTTAAAACAGTATTCTCGTGCCTAGCCTCTTCAATTGCTCTAAAAGTTGTGTTAATGTGCTATTGCATGTGTTGACAAGATCATGGTGCGTAGCATTCTGCAAAACTTGACTCTGGAATCTTTTCTACATTCATGTTCTGGCGCAGTAATGTGTCAAGCAAAGTCTGAATAGAGATTACATACCATATTCACTGTTTGGGTTTGCGCTCGGCCCAGTTGTTTGCCAAACTTGATGTATGCACTCCAACATTTTAAAGCCAGTATTATTCATTGTAGGATAGAGGTTAGGAGCTGGTTGAGCACGATTATTGAAGGTGTATTGTGTATATTGCGACTGCCAGTGGTGCTTGATTCAAGAGTTGCTTGATTTGAGCCAGATCGCTCATTTCATATAGGTTCATATCATCGTCGAGCAGTACTGATGAGCTGAGGAGTGGTGAACTTGATCCCATATAAGATGCAGCATACTGCGAAGCCAAAGGATTCATACAGTGGCAGAGCAGATGTGGATGTGTGTGACAAGAAGTTCAAGCATGTCTCATGCCTTGTTTGCATGTTCCACTAAGAATCTCATTGCATCGCTCTCGAAAATACAGACACATGCTAAGAATTCGCTATCAAGAATGATATTGCTAGACCATCACTTGCCTGTCTAGCATCTCATGGATTTTTAAATAAGATATCTGTGGGATAGGGTAAGGGAAACATGACGTGAACTCTAACTGTAGCTCACTGCAATCTCAATAGATTCAATGATCTTCGTCATCAATATCCTCTCCAGAATGGTATTTCTCCAGTATCTGGTGCATTCTTGACTGGAATCAGACAACTCTTCATTGTAAGTCCAATCAACTGGCTCAGATGACAATGTAGGCCTTCCAAGGCGTTCAGCTACAAAAAACTTTCTTTTGTCTTCACCGTGTTTGGCGCTCCTAATGGGGTTGACCGAAATGGAACCATTCCCAACATGTGCGACAATGTTCATGACATCTATCACATGCAGTGCTAAATCACCCCTGTACTCACAAACATGCAGCGTATTCATTGAAGCACCCTGGGGGTGTTCATCAGGTGGCCATACACAGAGACTAGGGCCAATTTTTCCTGATGCGACCAACAGGCATCTGGAAGAAGTATCGTACTTCTCCGATGCGATACCCTGATGCAAGTTTGAACTACAGATAATTAAAGAACTGGAAACAATAGAAATGGCATTCATACTTTGATGTCTCTTGATCTCCGTACATTGAGTGGATCTCTCTGACTCTCTTTCCATGCTGAACGAACGATTTGGTTATTTGGCAACCGTAACCGTGCCCATTTTTGAATCTTGAAAGTGCCATGACAACTTTGTTCATATTCCTGTGACTCCATATAGATACGTATTGCAGCTGCTTCGACTTGAGGAATTTCATGGGCTACACGGTCCTTTGCACATAGCAATGCATACCTGAGCCCAAATATATTCCACTGCGTGGAATGCTTCCTTTTTCGGACAGAAAATCAGTTTCCATTGTACGAATTGCATTAATTGAGCTCGAATGAGCCCACGCTGTGATAAATTTGCATATGGATTTGATGGCTGACGAATCTCAGCTCCAAGATTGCCTATCATGCGCTCCATTGTCCACTGTGCTAGATATGAAACAGGGCCAACACGTGTGACTTCAGTGAAATATGGAGCAAGGCATGGATACTTTGGCGCACAAAATGCAGCCGCTCAATCTTCCGTTGGTAATATAAGTTTTTGAATTCCAGACAGAACTCAAGAGAGATCTGTGACCCTGGAGGAGTTCTTCTCGTGTGATCTGCTGTTGGAATGCAATCGAACACCTATAACAAGCTTGCAAAAGTTCTGCCAGTATTTTTCAGGTAGGACTGCATAAAAGCGCCAGGACCAAGCACAAAAAGATATGTCAGGAACTCCCATGCCTTGTAGCCACTGCTGATCTTCTCTGCGGATTGCGGGGAGGGCGATCAAAGGACGTAGGAAGATAAGGTCGACAATTGGCAATCTCCTTTCCATGAGTTTCCATATCTTGCCTTCAAAACACCCAGTCCAAGAATTCTTGTCATCGCTGCTGTCGCATTCAATTTTGCCTTGCCACAGGCTTATGAGGAGATCTGGGAGATTGATGCCAACATGGTGCATTAAATCTCCTGGGAAACACGCTGGTATACCAAGTGTGTGAGGAATTCCATAAAAATGCAGGACCAGTCAGTCCTGTCTCTTTGCGTCGCAAATTGTAAAGTGTCACACTAGGAGATGTAATAAACATGCTAAGATTCATCCAATATTCTTCCTGGACTTGAAATGGTAAGTTGAGAACATCGTAATCAGGGATTTGATGCCTCCAGATCACAATTGTCTGGCTTGAGTAACGCAGGGTAATAGTGGGGTGCGCCAGGTTTATGTCGTCCCTTTAGACCACATAGAAGGCGACACCCATACTTTCCATGATGACCAACCCAGCCACATAATGATGCCATTGCAACAGCATCTGCTGTCGCAAATCCAAGTATTGCCGCGGGATAAAGGTAGAATTGTTTGCCAGCATCCCAGATTTTCAGTCCTTCTTTTTGCACTGCAGAGAGGTGGTGAAGCCCAGGAAACATGAACGAGTTCAAGTCTTTGGGATTAATTCGGCCTGGCACAAGCCACCAGGAAGGATACTATTTTTCTTTGTAACGTTGCTTTCGGTGGACTGATCCAACATGACCCATATGTATATCCAACATCAGACTTTTTGGAACGGTATAGCTGTGCACCGTCAATTGAAAATAAAAGACCATGTCACCAGGACAAATATCCCTTGTTCAATGCATCCAAGGTAATCACTTCAGTGTAGATGTCATCATAGACATTGAGGACACCATGAGATTCACTGAGCTCTGTAATTATTGCATCAGTGCATCGTACGATAGCGCATCTGATCTGCACACTTGGCTGGTGCACATTGCCTGCAACTGTGGGCCAAGAGTATTGTATAAAATACCTGTTGTTGCTTTCTCCTGTGCAGCGAAAATTGGTCTGGTGGCTCATAACGGGGTTTGCAACAGGAAAGGACATGATTCATATCCTTATACGGTCCAGTGAAGCCAACATGTGTTGATGCCACATGTCAAAAACAAGGGAATAACCCCACTAAGTTGCCGTGTGCGCCGTTTGACTGATCAAATGAGAGAATTCCACTATTGGGGTAGAAGCCTTAAGATGGCACTCTGGATGCTGTTATATGTATCTTGGGACGTGTTGTGGTCGCAAAAAAAGATGTCAAGGGATAGACAAAGTCAGGATTGTCTATCCTGAGCTGCTCTGTGGCAGATTCCTCAAGCGGAATTCAAAATCTTCTGAATCAAACCATC
>JAEBUS010000068.1:72388-214168 GCA_023014475.1 Amanita pallidorosea
CCGCCATCTAATGAAAATTACTCCCATCGTGACCAATGCGGACCTGTCCGTGAAACCCGCAACAGCAGACTATCCACCATACTCAGCCCACTGGTGCACTCTGACGCCCTAGTGGAAGGCAAATATGTATTCAAGAGATTTCACGGGACCCATTCGACGGTCTTAGAACCTGGAGGCAACCTTGTACTATCTACCCAGCAGATACTCGGTATATCGCTATTAAAAAATCAAATACAAGGAACAACCAGTTTCAAAGAAGCCGAAGCGCGGCAAAAGTATTCCCATAAGAGTCCCAACGATCGCTTTCACGAAAGGCCTACTATCTCCTAACGCCAGGCGCTTAAGGTCACCATATCCAACTCACCTACTCCGAGATTTCAAGTACCTATGAGATTCTTCCTCGAATAAGGTGACGTTTTGGAAGGCGCGACAAAAAAACAATATTGGTGGGTCGGATATGTCCCAGTAGCCCGAGTCGTTAATGTCCCAGTAGGCAATATCTTTTCTCGACTGTAATGCGTCTTGACTTTTCACAAATGTAAGCCCATTGGAGCAGGGCGAATTTTTGGCAGAAATGCCTCTATGTTTTTCAAAAAAAAGGGCAATGAAATTTTAGAGCTTAAACTCTGAGATGGGCATTAGGAATAAAAAGAACTATATGTTGCCGCTGCTTCCATACAACATGTTGAATATCGGACGTGGGTTCATTCATTCACGTCAACCAGCACACCTCCGGATCCTGAAGGGGACTAAGAAAGCGAAGCCCCTCCTTCGCCCCAAAGGCCCACGGTGTCTGTGTGCACAGCGGAAGAGTTGGCCGTCTGTGGGTCATGATTGTGTTGTCAACAACGGTGAGTGGGCTGCGCGGTTAGGGCAGTGGAAAGGGATAGGGAATTTGTGTGAGAGCACAAGTTGGCAGGGCCAATTGAATGATCATTTCAACACAATGTCGCTGTGGCAGACTGTTCGTGGTTGCATACCTAATATTGAGCGGGTTCACTGATGCATTCATACGTTTCCAGAATCAAGACGTTTATTTCTTCCGGTCCAGGCAGTTAAGTCCACGCAATTTAGCGGCTCGCTTATCAGGAATCAGTTTTCGCAATCTCCCATGACGTCCGGGTTTCACGATTTCAGAGTCAAACTAACACCAGGTCGCAATGGACCATGACACGCTGTGCGTATGACAGCGAACTTAATGGAACACTACTATGACACGTATAGACCTTTAGATAATCACGGTCTGGGTGCAACTTGGGTCGTAGTAGAACTTGCAAATTACTTTGGGGTTATAACTGCCCTGGAGGAGACAAAGATCCCGAATTCATTTTTCGCGAATGCTCCCCAGCTCCCATTCTTTTCCAATCAAAGTTCAATTAATCGTCGCCTTTCCCTCGTCCTCTGTCATTAGATTCATGGGCGGGTGTCATCATGTCGAAATCCCCGCACTATGAACTTCGGAGAGCACTCGCTTGAATGGATTCCTAAAGCGGAAGAGTTCTAAATGAAACTGTTCAATCGTAAACAAATGCTTGACCGCTCTTCCGGGAGAACAAATACTCTTCGACGGCTATCTTTCCTGTTGTTCCTCTTCAATCGTCATCCAACCTTGCCAGTGGGCTTTCGTGACGAGACATCCTTGAAGATGAGAAAATCGTTTGGGGAAGATTGCACCACTGGTCATATTCTGCATGAGATTCGCGCATCCATCGACAGAAGCGTCGGTTCGATTATTGCAACGCGGAGTTTTCTGGGTCTTGGGTGGAAAAGGTGTAATTGCCCCATTGATAGCGGAGTCGCCACATCTTTGGTTAGAGCCTCGATGGTATTACTTGAACAGCTGCGCATAGAATTGAATACGTGACTAGTCTGCGAAAGCGCGAGTGACTTCAATTGGATATCTGCCGAGCGTTTTTGTTTCCAGGATTGTTTACCATTACTGCTCTTGGTTACTTGGTACAGAAATACTCCCAGAATCCCTGTCTTCACGAATGCGGAGATAGTTACTGATTTGATATTGCGCTATATCCTTCGCCAGGTTTAGCCCTAGCCTTGTCAAAGTGGCAAACGGTTTGCCAAGTGTGGGATCGTAGAAGCATGCCGAGGATGGACCGACAGCAGAGCAATTACGATATGAGACGTCCATCTGGAATCGGGTAACAGAGGAGGCGTCCGTCACGATAATTCGCGGCTCTCGCCATTCCAGAAATCCCCCGGCATCGCCGCATCCATCTTCAATCTCTTCGTATTAAAAATTGGCCGCGGGAATGCGGGTTGCCCTTAATCTTTATGTAGTTAGATTTCCGATATCAGCTGTGAAGGATGTGACTAGAACGACGCATTTTTTCACGAGTCGCGAATCGATATGTTTGTCGAAAAACAGGAACGGCAGCCTTTAAGTGGTTGCATCATATTAGGAGGGTTGTAATTCAGCAAGATTTCGAGACCTTTGGACCTAATATCGCAAGCAGACCATCGCATTGCGTGCAGGGCCTTCGCTATAAAATACCCTCCGCTTCACACCAGTGAGCAAAGCAAGAAACAATCTAAAACTTAGCCACCCCAGGCTGCAATCTACCGCCCGTGATGCTCGTGTGGGTTGAAACGAGCTAGGAGAGGATAGCGAGGCGCGCTAGGCAAATTAATGCTAAGTAGCTTGATACTGTCGTGGGGGTGAGCTTATGTACGGGTGACGAATATGATACGGACGGGCGAAGAGTTGTGAGGGCGGGCAGGCGTTCCTGCGCTTGGCTACCAAGCTCGGCGTTTGGTTCGTGTTTGGTCGTGCAGGCTCCGTTTCACCACTCAAGCACTCACCAGCTGCTTGTTGGGTTCTCATGAGCGCATGTGGTGCAGGTGAGCTTCCGGTCCTTATTCCGTTTTACAGCTACGTCTCGAGCGCCGTCAGCGTCCTGTCAATTGTATTTGACATCTGTGCAACCGAACAGGGATGGATTATGTGCCGCGCTTAAAGTTCTCGTGCATCAAGTCATTTACGTAGCAAAGAAAAGGAATAAATATAGGTACATCTTCTACACACTAACAATAGAAATGATTGATGGCAATGCAATGGTATGCTGGTGGACAAGATCGCGTTATCTTGTCGTCTTCTGATGCCCACGATTGAACATGAGTTTAAAGAACCTGCGGCGTATGTTATATTTTTGTACTGCCGCCTCGCATAACCAATTCTCACCAGATCTTGTGTGTGCTTTACTCTGCAGCTGGCAATAGATATGAGTGATGGCACAATAACGGCAACGGCATGAACAAGGGAAGCGAAGAATGCGGATCTTGGCGCCGTGTGTGATCACACAAGTTTACAGATGGCCTAGCATTATGCATGGTATAGTACACCACGCACACCCATTCGCACTCGGATCAGGGCATGCCAAGGGTCTCAACCCTGATGCTCCAACGTCGACAGGGATCAAATTAATTACTGCCTCGTGCACGACAGGTGTTCGCTTCCCTCCGACGCATATATGCCCATATGCCCATAAAAGCCAAGCTTGGCAGGTTTCAATCCTCACCACTCTTGTACTACGATCCATCATCACCCCAGCGCCACACCATGGCCCAACAGCCCCACCCATGGCACCCTATGACGATTGCGTCTGGCGGTAACAAGAACAAAATGAACCTTCATCTCAATTCAACGCAAGCGATCATGGAGCCACGGACTTTTTGGGTTGCTTCGGCGCCTGTGGAACCTGTACGTTCGTCTCGCACGCTCGGGGTTCAATCTCTTCTCATCGACCGGTGCTTTTTTTTTTTTTTTTTTTTTTTTTTTTTCGTACTAGGCGTATGCGCTACGTTCTGCCGTGCATCGTCTACGCCAGGGTCAAGCATCGCATCGATCACTTGAACCAGTCCAACAGGCCCGATCCGGAACGCGGCGGTGGTTCTTGTAGCGGTGATTGTATGCTTCATTGCTGTCTCACGGGTCTTTTGGGCGCAGGATGGATCCTCCAGGTAAGAAAAAAAAAAAAAAAAAAAAAAAAAAAAAAAGAAAGAAAAAAATAAACAATTTTGCGCACGCTCTCATTTTGTGATACGTTTTTACAGGCGGTGCAGATATCCAACAGAAGCAATGTGCGTAAATCGATACAATATCGAGGGTGGAAGTTGTGGCGATTGCTGCACGGCTTGCTGGTGCGCGCCGTGTGAGCTGACCCAGGAAAGCCGCGAAATTGAATTGGAGGAGAAAAGTCTCCGATGAGCGGTGGAGTCACTTGTGACGACGATATTGTAATATACTTGTCTTAGTAACTGTATATGAACCGCTATAAAACCTTTGATAGCCGAGGCAGTTTCGCATTCTTTTCCGCCGGCACATGCAATTGGAAAGACTGCCTTATAACATCAGGGTGTCAAACTCCTTCTCTGGATAGGCCAACCTTGTTTCACGCATTACAAATACAATTCTACGAGTAATCGTTCTAATCCACATTTCCTAGTTATACATACACAGCGAGTGACGGAAAACATGCACAACAATGTCATAAACGTGAGTGAGTGAGCAATTTTTCTTTAATGAATAAAGAAGAATATCACAGCTAGGATAGCAAAAATAACTGAAAAGAGAAATGCGAGTTGAATGGCATCCTGGTAAGATTGGACGACGATCGCCTTAGTACCTGGGTCCAGTCGGTTCAGGTAACTCAGGGATTGTCGGACGCGTTTTATAATCTGGAATAATAATCGCGTCAACAAAAATGCGGTTCACGATCTCTAAGCTTTTTCACTCGCCTCTTGTACATTATCTCCTGACAATCTCTTCTGCAACAGATTTCGAAGGGTATTCTGAACAAGCGTGTTCCCGACGGAATACGCCAATAACACATCCCAAAGACCGGAAAAGGTACGTTACTAGATTGAGCAGTTAGAAAAAAAAAACGGACGAGGAATACAGATCTAGTCCGTACTGGCTGTTGCAGTGGCTTGATCTGCTTGCCGGCATGGGCTATTAAGGAAATCAAAGTCGTAGTGACTCCGCTAGCTAGTCGCCATATGAATTCGCGCTCGTGAAAGAACAAATTTACGCATACCAGAGCCGATTTCAGTCACACACATCCCTAGCGGCATAAAAAAGTTTTTGCGTAAGGAACAAAGCAAACAACTGGCAAGACGGACGTCGCACCAATAGCAAGACCGATGACAAGAAACGATGACAACTCCACTTGAGAGGAAGGCAGCACCCGTTCCAGCAACGATCAGGAGGTAACTGATCACCGTGACGGCGTAATACTTGCCCGTGTGTTGCAGGATGAAACCGCTTCGACAGTGAACCCACCATCCCGGTGAGGGTGCTAAAAACCCACACGACGCTGACCGATGAGGCTGTCATTCCCTGGACTGCTTGGCAAAATAGCTGGATATAGAACGCTAGTAGCGATAACGCCGCCGCTCCGAAAAAGTTGGTGATTGTAGCAGGGCAGGAGAGCACGATTGGCGACTATTCTCGTTGGAGCGAATGTTCTGATGCTACATGCACCTCTGTGAACACGAACAAGGCGGCAAAAAATGGCCAAAGCGATGAGCGAGCCCACAGTGCGCCAGTCGGACCAGGAGACGTTGCCGCCGCGGTCTAGACCCAAGAGCAGGAAGAGGATGGTCAAGACGAGCGTTATCGCGCCCCCGAAATCTATCCGCTTTATGTCTGCAGAACGTTTGGTCACCGGTAAACGAAAGGTTAATGTACAGCGAGACATGCGATCGCAAAGAGCGGAACTTGTAATAGGAATGGCCTTGTTAAGACATGTTAGGGAGAACCAAAGAAAAAGAAGGTTTGTCCTGCTCACCATCGCCAACCAATGCTGTCCACAAAGAACCCGCCGAGGGGAGCGCCGATGAGCGATCCGATAGCAGAAACCAGGGTGATCACTCCTGTCACATGTTGAGCGGAGAGGTGGAGGGTTCATGATCTGGTGTACCTTGCCATGTGCCCCGGGCACGTAATGGCACGACATCGGACATGATAATCGTGACCAGTCTAGTTGCTCCATAAGCAAAAAAAAAACTTTGTTACGTCATTCACAGACGTACATGGTTATCCCTCCCGAACCGATTCCTGATATCGCTCTCCCAATGATAAGACATGTCATGGATGTTGATAGACCAAAAACCAAGCATCCAAAGGCATAAATGGCATATGACGCCATCAGACATGCTTTGCGGCCAAAAATATCACTGAGTTTCCCAGCCAACGGTCTGGAAACGCGCTGTAATTAACTAGGACGGAGGAGGAAGAGAAACGGCTCACTGGAAACTGGTTTGAGTGACCATGTACGCGGTCGGTATCCAGCTCGCGCTTTGTAACTGGTTCAATTCGCTCCCTATAGAAGCGTATGCTGCGAGGTAGCAAGCGTGATATGAGCGTGATGGGTGGGACACGATACACAATGCGCACTTGCGAAAACCATGTTTCCGTTCATGGCGACGAGGACGAGACCGATTGCCATTGAAATGACCTGTGAGATAATGATGAGCGCTGATGTTACCACAAAAGGAAGAGAAAATCAACATAGGTCATATACGACTTGTTGTGCTCTTTTGTGATCAGAGGTTGTTCAGCGATGTTTTCCAAGTCGTCGACGATTGGTTCATCGTATGAAGAATGATTGAGAAGAGAGGTATCTTTCGTCGTGTTGGAAGTCCGTGTAAGCCATTCTGTCCGTGATGGTCACGCTGTGCTGAGCTAAATGATGTTACTGCCCCTAGATGTGGTAAAACCGCTCCATTGGGCATATGCGGCCCTCCGGCTGCTTACGGTTGCAGAATATTCCATTTTCAGCATGGTTCTGTATTTGTACTTGTTTATCGTTTGACGAAACCTCTGACAGCGGTCCGTATTACTCACTGTTTTGAGGGACGATCAGTTCGGTGATGGATCGGACTGCCACGGTGCCGATGACGTTTGAAAACTCAGGTCGATTTTGTCTCTTCTCTGCATCTAGGCCAAAGCGAAGGGGACCTAGATTTAATTATGGTTCGGGTTCCACGGTCAGGCCCTGGATACGATTCTTCTCCTCCTCCACATGGCATCGTTGGCGAAACCAAACGCTCGCGGCGCCACAGGTACTTCTCACCTCCCTGGAAGAGAAATCCGTGAGCACCTATGTTTTGCGATACGGGCCGCGATTAACGTGGGCACGCATCTATTTTACTTCCACGCGACAAACGTGCTTCGTCCTCTTCCCCCAAATTTAACTTTTAGTATTACGCTCGATCACCTGCCGGACACGTGCTTCTCCATGAGTTCTCTTCCTTCTGAGAAACTTCATGAGCGCGCTCACAAACCTCATGCATCCGCTGTCATCGCACTGTCCCTCAGATGAGCGTTGAATCCATGGGTTTAGTGCCACATGTTCGCCACAACGACGCATCATTGGTGGATCGAATCCGAACCGTTCGCCGTAACTTGCGTCATATCACTATCCACCGAACAGATCGAAATAACCGAGTCAGCTACTGTCAACAAGGGAAAGGTAACACTGATTCTATATTGCGCTATGTCTTGGCGAAGCGAAAAATAGCCAAGTGTGAGAACGTGGATATATGGAGCAGTTATGGCAGACGGTCTGGCACCTGCGTCGTTGTACGTCAAACGGCGAGCTCCCTTAAGCGCTCCGTCCCTTCGCCGCCCGACGACCGAGATTTTAACAGGCCTTAACTTCGGCACGTAAATACTGGCAAATATAACAGCTTAGAGCCCAGCCGTTGGCAACACTACCTGCACAGGATATGAGCAGGGGACGATTTTGCCGCGCGTTACCAAGTGAGATTGCGTCGGGTCCCAGTCATCAAATGATATCTGTAGTGATCCCAAACTCTGTGACCGCATCAGGTTGCACCACTTGAAGGCTGTCTCCCACCACTCACTATCGAATAACTCAACTCGCTGTTCACTATGCGTCTTTCCTCTGTCTTCGTTTTCGTCGCCTTTGCCCTCTTGGCATTTGCCTCTTCAAAAGACGATGATAATCGAAGGAGTAATTCTCTTTTGGTAATCCTTTGACAAGACCGTATCCTCACATCTGACCTGTGCACTTCTCCATTAGAGACGGCTTCAGGTGGGCCGACGCCGTGGCATCTATTCCAAAGCTAAACTCCCCTTAGCCCCCTACCTTTAGAGTGTACCATGACAATTGGGCAGTGTGTCGCATGTCAATGCTGCCAACTCTGGAACATGCCTGACTTGTTGTTTTAGGGAATGAAAGATGTAATTGAAAATGGACAAATAGTGCATACAATCGTGAGGTTCCACGATCGCCCAAATCCGATCACATTCTATCCAGATGGCTCCCCGTATGATCTTTTTTTCTAGTATGATTGACTGTGTGCTGACCTTTTGGACCAAGTGGACAAGTGGGTCGGCACCCATGCCTTTCGAAGCGCAAAGTTAAACTCCACTTTAGCATACCGGTCGCCTTTTCACGACGTTAATATTTGGTGATGGTGTGGTGTGTCAATGCTGCAGCATCTACTCAATCACCTCCGGAACGTAAAACTGAACCTGTTTTTAGCATGCTCGAGATTTCACGATGGAGGTTGATGGGGCGAAATACACCCAGTTGATATTTGTGTCAGTCCCAGGATCAAGATGGAGGCTATTCCATCCTCCGATCCCTAAGTATGATCTTTTTTTCAAGCTTTAATAGATTCCGTGCTGACCTTTTGTGCCAAGCCAACAACATTTAGTAGGTCGACCCCACGGCGTCTATTCCAGTCGCCTTTCGACATGAAAAGCTAATATCACTTTAGAATGGTGGCAATTTCATCTCGCTTCAAGTTAATTCTCCTTTTGTTGATACAATGGTATGTCGATGTTGCTGCATCTCATCACCTCCGGATGTGAAACGGAACCTCACTTGCTGTTTTTAGCGTTATCTAACATTATATGAGGTCGGCACTGGTGCTGCTTTATGTGAAATTCTTTAAAGATGGGGTTTGGATGGAGGAAACACTGCCTGCGGGACATCAACTCACGAACGAGCATATCCAGTGGCAAGGGGCCCCGCGTATGGTCTTCTTTTCAGGTCACAATAGACTTTGCTGACCCTTGCGTGTATTAAGACAACATCACAATCAAGGGCGTTGAACGGGTTGAATGTAGTATGCATAGACGACTTGCCCTGATCTTGATATCAGTTCACCCCAGCAAATCAAAATCGGTCCATTTTTGTTTCTAACGCTTCGGATTAAATTTATCGGTTGGCACGAGTCCGAGTTTTGACTACATCCAGATGAGAAAAAATATCGCATCTGACGTAAAATTAACCCTGTACTAGTCTGATTCTCAGATGTCGCCAGTCGGTGTTCAGACCGCCGCCTTTGCAGCTTACTACGGAAAGGGAGCTTAGCCATAAGCTGCCTGTGAGAGTCTTGTCATGACTGTCAGCTTGCCGACTGGCAGAGGGACTGAAATATGATAGACCACAACACCAACATCAACACCATCGCCATAGCCAGCGTTGAACAGGTCTTGATCTTGGTATCGGTTCACCCCCACCAAATCAAAATTGGTCCATTTTTGTTTCTAATGATCGGGAGAGACGCGTTGGGAAGTGCTGGATTTGACTAGCGTATTTTTCCATATTTATCGGCTCAAAGAGGTTCCCACGGAGATTTGGAGAAAATGAACACCAAAGACATCTTTGGGTGACGATGCGAGTCTGAGTCTGACGATTTTCGGCATGAAAATGTCGTCCAGGTAACGTAAAGCTTAATAATAATAAAAAAAATGTCAGCCACACTTGCCGATCGTTCTGCGAGTATTGAGCGACAAATTTATTAGCATGTATTGAAGTGCCCAAAGCACCGCTAGACAAGAAATTTCGCAGCTGGTCGAATATCGATTAATTAACAATCATGGTCTTTGCCTTTGTTGCTCTTGACAGCTTCAAAACAGCATCCTTCCGTTCTCCCACTCTCTGCAAAAAATCCACCTTGCCCAGAAACCCTCCACCACGTCGATTTGCTTCCAATTCATCCTGCAGCTCGACATCGCCGGACGATTGTACATGCGCTTTCCAGTCCATAACCGACTTGTCGAGCGTCGTCAGCTTTTTGGCTCTTGGTGTACTACGTCCGGGTAGCTCCGCGAGCTGAGTTTTGGGCTTTCGAGGACTTGGGCGTCTCCCATTGGGAGGCGTCGGTGTTGTGGACGCTAGTGCCCTCGTATCTTCAGGAGACGTTGGAATTGGACTTGGAACCACACTTGAAACAGACGCCGACGACACTTGCAAAGCGTCCGCGGGATGCCATGTCGGCCATTTCTTTGCCTCAGGAGAGTCCTCAGGCACTTCAATCACTCTCTTAATTTCAGATAAGAACAACTTATAAGGAGGGGAAACATGTGTGCATGTGTGGAACATACGTGATTTCCTCTCCGCAAAGCGATACCGTTTCTGAACCTTGACCATTCTCTGAAGAACTAGCTGAGTAGATGTCGGTGCGCTTTCGCTTACTGACGCTTGGAAGCTTGTCCGAGAGCTCTGCCAAATCGTGACCTCAGTCGCTATTTACGCGAAACGCCAAGATTCGTACTTCTTCCTTGCTTCCTCCTCCTCAGTGCTCATTTGGGAGACTGTGCACGAACGCGCTTCGACTTGGGCTCGCTTTTCGGAAGAAGATGACTGATCATCTGAGCCACTGAAAAACATCAGTTCACGACATGTACACGAGCGTATCAGATAGACTGACCGGCGTTTGGAGGAACGTAATCCGAGTCGTTCTCAGAGTCGGATTCGCATCTTCTTGAAGGGCTTGCCACCATGTTGAGTTTCGGTACCGGTGGTGGGACGGGATGTAGCACTCTTGTGTGTTACATCAGAATCTGATCACGCCCTAAGAACTTCATCAGGATTGTTGGGTGAAAAGGTTAAGGCCTTATATGGCCTTAAAATATTAAAATATTTAAAAATATATGTAACTCTTATACACCAATTGACAATGCTAGATAAAGGACAGTAGAGTTGACAAATTTCAAAAGGCAAACAATAATTGGGATGTTCCATAAGGATAAATAAGTGTTATGAGTAGTCATAAGAATCAAGCCATAGCCTAACATTGATAAGGGTTGGTAGATATAGCAGATTATGTCAGTTTTATCAGGGTATGATCAATAGATACCTGATGTCATTGCTTGGGCAAGATATGCAAGAAAGGCTTGATGGGTATAATAACTGTAGCAATGATAAACATAGATAAGGGTCGGTAGAGATGGCAGATTATGTCACTTTTATAATGGTGTGAGCAACAGATACCTGATGTCATGGCTTGGGCAAGATATGCAAGAGAGGCTTGATAGGTACAATAACTGTAACAATGATAAACATAGATAAACATAGATAAGGGTTGGTAGAGATGGCAGATTATGCCAGTTTTATCATGGTGTGATCAACAGATATCTGATGTCATTGCTGATCATAGTGGCAATGCTTGACACAATTATCCAAGACATGTTGCAGTTGATCTGAGCACACAGACATGGAGTGTAGGTGGTTGGTGTCATCATCATCCGTATGGTGCCTCTGATCTGAACACACAGAAAGATAGTATAGGTTGTTTGCATCATCATCATCATTATCATGCCTTTGATAAGTCATGCAAGACCGAGGAGTCTTGATCATTGGTATCAGATTAACAATGCTTGACATGGCCATCCAAGACATGTTGCAGCTGATCAAGATTTCACAGAATGCCAATACCTGATCAACAGGTTCAATAAATTTCACAAACATATAGTGTAGGTAGTTTGCATCATCATGGTGTCTCTGATAAGTTATGCATGACAGACAAATCTGGGTCATGGACATCAGTCCAACAACAGTTGACACAATCATCCAGACATGTTACACTTGATCATGAACACACAAAATATAGTGCAGGTAGTTTGCATCATCATTATCATTATGAGGCCTCTGATAAGTCATGCCTTACAGAGGAACCTTGATCATGGGTATCAGAATGACATGACCATCCAGGACATCTTGCAGGTGATCATCATCATCATCATGGTACCTCTGATATGATGTGCATGACAGAGGCATCTTGATCATGAGCATCAGACTGACAACACTTAATCAACTCCTCTTGGCCATAAATATATCATTGGTAGAATAAATATAACTTAATTAACTAGTTATTGCACTCCTTGTATCCTCTCCTTTCATAACTGTCTAGAATAGGGTAGAGAGAGAGGGAGGCAAGCATGAGGAGAGGGCAGAATGGCAGATGGCATACAGGGCAATGAGAGTGCAGCAGAAGGCTCCTGGTGATGGGGCGGCGGAGAGTAAGCAGCACAGAAAGGGCGACAGAGGGTAAACATGAGGAGGGTGGGAGGCAAACAGGGCGGCGAGGTCACAGACAGTGGTGGCAGGATAGAAGAGGGTGATGAAGGCAAAGGGCGGCAAGAGCGGCGGCGAGAACTCAGCGGCGCGTAGATGGCAGGATCCGACACATGGAGGACAGTAAATGTGAGGAGAGGGCACAGCAGGCGCAAACAGGGCAGTGGCAAGAGAAGAGGGCGACGATGGCAAAGGGCAGTAGAGGGCAGCGGCGAAGAGTGAGCGGCACGTATATGACAGTATCCCGCATATGGAGGACAGTGAAAGTGAGGAGAGGGCAGCAGAGGCAAATAGGCACTGAGACACAGAGAGAGAGAGAAGAGGGGGCGGGAGAGAGTGAGCGGCGCGTAGATGACAGGATCATTGCTATAGTTCGTTAGTAGATGCTACTATGATATACAAGCTTACCGGTCAAAAATTTCGGCCATATCGACTGAGATACGGCAAGCGAGAAGAGGGCGCGGAAAGAGAGCGGCGCGTAGATGACAGGATCGTCGCTGTAATTCGTTAGTAGACAATGCTACTATGATATACAAGCTTACCGGTCAAAGATTTCGGCCATATCGACTGAGACAGGGAGGGGCGGCGAGACAGAGCGGCGTGTAGATGACAGGATCGTCGCTTTAAATTCGTAGTAGACGACGCTACTATGGTATACAAGCTTACCAGTCAAAGATTTCGGCCATATCGACTGAGACAGAGGAGGGCGGCGAGCAGCAGAGCGGCACGTAGGTGACAGAATCGTAGCTTTAGTTCGTTAGTAGGACAACGCTCACTATATATACAACTTATCTGTTAAAGATTTCGACTGTTCACCTGGTAGATAGAATAGGTAGATAAACTTACTGCGAGAGTGGCAGGAATCAGTGGCTGTATGGAATGAGTAGTTTTGGATGTCAGAAAGAAAGAGTTTTGAGCAAAAAAGAAAAACAACGCACAAGATGATATTTAAACGGTAGCTGCAAACGCGGCAGAGGATTGGCAACGAGTGCGACAAGGGTCGTCAATAAGGTGGAGAGAGTGAATGGTAGAATGAGGATAGAAAGAACATGGCGGCGAGAGAGCAGAGGGCTCTGAGACTACTTCAATCGTTTATTGGCGACGAGGCGGCAAGGGCGGCAAGGGCGGCAAGAGGTGAATCACTCCTGGTCCTGGGCAAGAAGGGAGAGAGCCGGTGAAGGGATGGGACTGAGAATAAGGCGCGCGGACAAGCGGTTGATTTCAACTTCCGATCCTTGCAGCTGATATACAATCCTCTTTGTTGGGGGCACAAAACCAATGACTAATGCCACAACAGGCCTTTCCGGTTGCACCTGCCCCGGATAGCAAGCTCAATGAGCCAAGATCTTTTGGGAGAACCCAAGTCCTGGGGGAACCAAGGAGAGGGGATTGGTTGGCAGATTAGGGGGAGGTAATGTAGATATGAAGCTGTAAAACCTCGCCGTCCAAATCTCCGTGAGGCACACTTTCTGAGCTTGTTGGTGTCCAGGGCGTTCACGGCAGCAAACGCACATTCTGGACCAGTCAGTGAACCGACCAATGCAGAGCGCATGGTCTGTTTGGCGCAGGTCGCAGGTGATGGAGTCATCGAAAAGCAGCTAGTGGCATCAGTAGGACGAGAAACATGTTGTAAGCGGCTGGTGGTGGGTACTGATGATGAGCCCATGAGCACTTGGCATGGATGATGACATGCTGGATGGGGCTGCGATGAGTGATGGAAGCGGTGTGGCAATGGTGACATGCTCCTCGCTGAAATTTCGACGGAGCGAGGGGGAACAAAGCCAACGGCGTCTCGGTCATCTTGATTGCTCCCACCAGTTCGCCTGCGTGCAGGTGCAAGGGGCGAGGGAGAAGGAGAGAAGTGTAAATATGACTTGGCGAGGCTCAACCAACATGCCCAAGAGAAACGTTACCGGGTAGACGGGTTGTTTTTGGGAGGTTTGAAGTCGGCTTGCCCGTCCTGTTGGAGCTTGGCCGTTCACGCTTAGGTGGTGAAACGGAGAGTCGTGGGTCGGAATGAGAGAGGCTGGGAAGAAAGGCAGGGCTTGAATGCCCCTGACGGTTGGACCTGGGGAGTCCGAGGGATCCGTGTGGGATTTGGAAGCCTGTATGCGGTGATGTCGACGGCGGGGCGCATTTTGGAGATGATGAGGACAAGCTTGACTTCATGGTGTGCGGTGCACGCCGCGGGGTATTCCGAGGTGTTGGCTGCCAGACGGGAGGTAGCTTGAAGAGCATTCGAAGATGACAGCCGTCGATGTAACATGCCAGCGCCATGCAACACGTCAGTCCGATGCCAGCACCTTCAGTTTAAAAACAAGCCCATCAAAGTGGGCTCGTAGCATCGCAGCATCAAAGATGACACAGCCGTCGATGTAACATGCCAGGCGCCATGCAACACGTCAGTCCTGAAGGCAAGCACTTGTAGTTAAAACAAGCCCATCAAGTGGAACTTGTTAGCATTTGCAGCATCGAAGATGAGCCAGCGCGCCGATATGTAACATGTCATTCCACGCATCAGTCCGAAGGCAGCCACTCGCAGTTAAAACAAGCGCCCATCACAAGTGGAACTTGCAAACATCGCAGTGTCGAAGATGACAGCCGTTTGACATAACATGCCAGTGCCATTGCAACGCAATCAGTCTGGAAGGCAGCACTTGTAGTCTTAAAACAAGGCCATCAAAGGGACTTGCAGGCATCACGGCGCCAAGGTGGTAGTCGCTGCGATGTAACAATGAACGCGCAAGTGTGAAAAACAAAGAAGCGAATGTAACACGTGTCACGGGCACTTTGTTTTGCACTTTTTTTTTTCTTTTCTTTGCATGGAATAGTTGGGCGAATTGCTGTAAGCTACGAACATAGAGTAACATGGTTGAAGGGAAGCGGTTGCCCGTGAGAGCCCGCGTGTAATGGGATATTGGTGGTTAACGACGCAGCGTCTGAAGGGCGAGTAACATTAAAGAAACGAGTAATCAACGGAACAGCGGCACGGAATCGCGCTCGCGGCAAGAGCAACGCTTCTGGCGTTATCTGAGATCTTTTTTTTGCATGGATAGCATCTCTCTGATGTGCCAACCTTTTTAATGACCTCCAAAGGCCCAATGAATTTCCCATGAAGTTTCTTTGTTGCTCTTGTGGGACAATTTTCTGTACTGAGGTAGACCTTATCACCTAGCTTATATTCCCTTGTCAGTGCCAAATGCTCATCATAATGCTTTTTCATGGTTTTGGCTTGTTTTGTTATGACCATACAATTTTTCTAGGCTTTTTCTATGTTTTTATCTATTTTCTCTGGGGCCCTATGGACACATCTGTATACAAGAAAGATAGGCACCAACCCCTATGTTCAGGCACCCAATGATTAGGTCAGTGGTTATGTCAGCCAGGGGCTGTGCAGATAACAAGACAATAAGAATTGGATGGGGATAGGGGCATAGTGGCCATTGTTCATAAAGAATGGCAAATACCCTGCTGATGTTACAATTTCCTTTCCCTTTTGTTGGTGGACTATTCTATTCTTATCCCATTGCTGCACAAGTTCCATCTTGAATGCTATCTCCTTTCTGTTGAACAACCTTCACCCCAATACCCCTAAGTATAGCCCTCAATGCAGCTATCACTGGTTTGACCCTTAGAGCATATTTCTTTTTCTTTTATTTCTTTTATTTACATATATTAGAATATAGGCAAATACACAAATATGTACATACAGTAAAAGTGTATATAAGACCAGTAGATATTCAATATATGTCTAGTTGCTCTTTCTTCCCTACCAGGATGTGAGTACCTCCACTCTATGAGTGCAAGACCTGGAGAGGTCTCTGGTCACTGTCATTGACAGTGATATAATACTCAAAACACCTGGAGAGGTGTCTGGTCATTGTCTATGACAGTGATACAATACTCTTGTCATCACAAATGTATGACTCTATGTCTGATGGACATATGAGCTCATTGTTCATGACAGTGATGACCACTGAGACAAACTATGTCTGACAGACATATGATTTCTGCTCAACAGGTTATGGGCCCCAGTAAGCCTGTCATTGTTGTCAATGATGACAAAGAACTTTCACATTTTTCAAAATGATTTTTTATGAAACAAAATGCTAATAAAACACAGTTCATAGATAAGATTATCACACACTATGTCATCTTCCAAAACCTCCACTGGCATTGATTCCATCAACACCTTTACAGGCATCAACTACTCTGGGCAGAAAGTATGAAGTTCTACCTCCTCCATATTGGATCTTGGTCAATCATCAACTTATCCTTCCAAAAACCATCTCCACCTGCTGATTCTGCTGGTGCAGCAGCTGCTGCAGAATACAAAAAAGAGCTCCAAGAATGGCAAAAGTGTCACAGTTCAATCTTATCTGTTATGGACGATGCCCTTGTCATGGTTCATTACAAGTCAACAGTGACAAGCAGAGTCTTGGTCTGCTCCCAGCCACTGGACAAAGAGTCTAGATGCTAAGTCAAATGATGACAAAGGTCTTGAGGACAATGAAGAGAGAAGAGCATTGAGGTCAAGCAAGGTTGAGAGCAATACTTGTCTAAGTTGGAACTGAAGAACTATGGTACATGATGTGGGTTTATATACATTTTAGAGAACAAGGGGAATCACAAAAGGAAAGGTAAAGTAGCTTCCTTTAGAAAGGGAATATGAAAGGAGCTATGAAAGGAGATAAGCGTCCAAGTGGTATAATGTGCAGTTGTATGAATAATGATGGTAGGATGAAACAAGGAGACAAAATGGAAGAGAAACTGTAACATTACCCCCTTTGTATGCGAGAAGTTGCCAACTTCTACCATGCAGCAGTCCAAGTGTGATCCTGTCTTGACTCAAGCCAAGTGACCATGTTCCCAAGGTCTGCTGTCGCCATTTCAGTATGCCATTGCAGATTTCAAACAGCAAGTTGCAATTGCCTTGCTTGAGCTAGTGCTGAATTTCGTTCTTCTTGCATCAGGGTATGAGGATCAGTGGTGATAGTGAGTGTGGTGACGAAATCCAGAGGTTCAGAGAACATGGTGTAGTAGACAAGGAGGTCAGTGAAATAATTGCTGACATTTTGGAGCATAGTGTTACAAGGGCAGACAACGATAGGAGGAGTGGGGATTATGGGGGCAATGGCTGCCTCAGTGAGTTTGACTGGGTGCTCATGGAGCTCGGGAAGGTCTACGAAATCAAAGTTGTTGATGATGACTGTGGTATTGATGAAAACCTTGAGAGGGAGGTTGTGGGCAGCAGCGAGGAAAGGCAAAAGGGCGATAGCTGGTTTGACATAGTAGTGGCCACAGGCAGTGACCAAGAGGGCAAAGGTGAAGGAAGCAAGGTAGGTGAGGACAATGACAAAGGTGAACATTGTACTAGTGATGTGTTTTCTGAATAGTCATGTGGTCAGAGAGATGTCCTTTCATACTTAATTGAACACATTGTCATCTGACCTCTTCTTCCAAAAATTGGTAAGATGACATGGGTGCTCTGATGATGGGAAAATATTCAAAATCTTCATCAGACTCTTCTGATTCACTTAGCTCATCCCTGGTAGTGGTGGAAATCTTGTTTGCCTGTATCAGGGGTAAGGTCCTGTGGTGCAATATTTTTAGGTGAATTGAGTATAGTAGGTCCGTCTGTGCTGTTGAATGCATCTAAGAAATCTAAATTCTCAGGCACATTATTGAAGTTTGAAAGTGCATTCAGAACATGTCAGTTAGCAACCCATTGGTAAATTTCTATCTCTTTGCCAGCACTCTTCAAGTTCTGAGTGAACTCATAAACTGCAGGGTTTTCTTGACGAAGGGTTGCTTTGATATACACATTATATGTGTGGTTTAAGGGTCTATTGGGCGATGGGAGGTATGGTGACATTGCGTCAGGGTAGTATGGTAACTCTTCAGGATCAAATGTGAGATCCATATATTTTGGGAGGTAATGCAAGTGAGCGTTGAATGGGATTTTGACATGTCCTTGTGGGTGTGCCAAATGTCCAGTGATTAGTCTGGGAGTCCTGTATGCAATCAGTTGGGTTGCTTGGGTTTGGATGAAATTAATTAGTTGTGGTAGTCCTAGAGGAGAGGTTGGGGGACAATAAATGGGAAATGTAATGATCCGGCCTCTGAAACTTTCATAGAGTTTTGAGGAATATCATCCTTGAGTGGAACAATATTTCTTCATGTATTGGATGTTTTGTTTAAGGATTCAACCCCAGTGAAAAGTCCCTTGACTGCGGTTGACAAGAACGGATTGTATGTCGATGTAAGCCATCCGATCAATGCCAGTCACAATTTGGCGCTTTTCGTGAACTTCGGTAGACTTTGGTATGCTGTAGTGGATAGAAAGAACTAGTGCTGACTTTTCATCATTCCCATACACTTGCAATCGTCGCATTTTGTTCACTACATTACTACAATGACTAGAGTGACTAAATACGACTGTAAATGACTGTAAACGACTAGAAAAACGAGCATCAATTAGGCGGGTTACTGGCGATTTCCTTGACCTCCCTCGTTTGAATCGATCCCAGTCGCTAATTGCTGTCAATGCCGTCAATACAACAGAATATTGTGAACAAGTTCAAACTGCTCACTGGCACTGTGCTGCCCATTGCGCTTCTACCAAGTCCATTCGCCATACTACTGCCATTAAGTTTGTTCACTAAATTCCTGTCGGGTCCGTTTACTGCAGATGGCACTTTCTAGGACATAAATCAGTTTTTTGATGTGACCGCGATCAATATCGACCCACTCGAAGGTTGGCTGCGCGATCACGGAATATCTGCAGGACAGAATAGGTCAGAGTCAAACATGTGGACACCGTATAAGTAATGTAGTATGCACCTTGCGTTGAGATTCATCCAGCAACTTGTAGTATGCTTCAAACTACCTTTTTGTTCCATCCGGGTGAGCAGTCTTCCATTCACGACCACAGACGGACCTGTTAAATTCAAGTAATGGTTATTCACACCACGGTTGTGCCACATACTTCATACTGTTATCTGTCCCAGCCTCATATATATCGTTCAACGTTGATGCTTTTCCCTTCCGATTCCGTTTCAGGCACTGGGAGATGAGTGGATTGGGCATCTAGACGGTTACCATAAGTACGATGTTGAACTGTCATTGAATCCCATGGTTACCATCGGCAGGCACTGCCGACACCATCATTGGGCGCTGGGCACCGCCATCAGGCTCAGTTGAGTTGAGCTCTGGTTCACTGTTAGCGTTTGTTGGTCTATGGAGATGTTCGTCTTGGGCGACGGGGTGAGTATCATTCACTGTTGAGTGAACTAGTGTAGGGAATGATTGAGAAACGGTTCAGGAACTACCTTTACCTTTGTGATTGCCGCCGTCACTAACATTGACAGCTGGCGATTGAACGTTCGACGCTTCAGACTCAGACCTCACGGTGTTTGTATTGATGTTGCCATGAGCGCTGGTAGCGACATTTCCAGAATGATTGCTAATTTTGATATTCGTAGCTGTGATACTGGGTTGCTTATATGAGTTTTGAAGAGAATCCATGTGGAGATCATGCCCAGAGTTGGCCTGGAGTTGTACCGATGCACTGCCCAATTATCAGACGGTATCGGATGGGATTTGGCAAAGCATGACTTACAGTGGGTTCACAATCTTTAGATACGGACATGAATAGATGAACTTGTGATGAAGTAACACTTACCGTGGTTCGATTTTGATTTGCTATTGAGTATATTGAGTCCCTTAGAATGTTACTTGAAGTTATGCATGCATATCCATGGTTTTTACCATTTCCAGAATTGCGAGAGGCAATGGAAGTGGTTGTGTTATTTTGATCAAGACTGTTGGTTCGGTTTGACAAGCGTCGTTGGATGAAACTGTTTGTGTGGCTAGGGATAGATGAGCGTTGTTGGGAGGCACTATATGCTGGTGACGCCTTCCTCTTCTTCCGCATATCTGACTCTGAATGATCTGGCTTACTACGCTTGTGAGATTTGCGTCCTCTGCCTTTGAGATTGTTGTTCTGCCAGCTTGAGTAGTTGTTGATCCAAATATGATTTGTTTTCCAGTGTCCAGAGCAGTACCGTAGTTCAGGAAATGCAGACTCCATTTCGGCGTGATAATGATTCATAATTTGTAGTGTTGCAGTCTGAAAATTTGCGGCGCCTTCCTGATGTCCTTGAGACTCTGCCAAAGTTATGAGCATGTCGAAATATCTGACTACGCCGGCTTTCGCCAACGTATAGAGATCCTGAGTTTCCAAAAATGCGTTTGCTGTAGCATTGGTATCTTCGCCGGTGTCTGAGTCGGAATCACTGTTGCCTTCATTGAAGTTGGTCTGTGGTGCCATGACTGTTCTGTTTTTTACAGCCTTGAGCCATGATTTCAGAGACCAATATTGTACGTTTGGATATAATTTTTGATCCAGGTCTGGTAACGTATTGGTGGGATTGTCAAGAAATGTACTGGTGCCAGCTAGACTCGGGGCACCATCAGGACCTGTCATTGGTGCGATTGTAGGGATATGGTGCTCAGTCTTGACAGTTCGCATATGATCTGAGGAATGCTGAATTGGTGGATTTGTGTTGAATTGGCAAAGATATCGGTAATTGTGCCTGTGATCAAGTAAGCTGTAAGCGTCAAGCTCATATGGAAATGTGATTGCTACGCACTGCGTTGTCTCCAATTGTACTTTTAAAACAGTATTCTCGTGCCTAGCCCTCTTCAATTGCTCTAAAAGTTGTGTATATGTGCTATTGCATGTGTTGACAAGATCATGGTGCGTAGCATTCTGCAAAACTTGACTTGGAATCTTTTCTACATTCATGTTCTGGGCGAGTAATGTGTCAAGCAAGTCTGAATAGAGATTACATACCATATTCACTGTTTGGGTTTGCGCTCGGCCCCAGTTGTTTGCCAAACTTGATGTATGCACTCCAACATTGTTAAAGCCAGTATTATTCATTGTAGGATAGAGGTTAGGAGCTGGTTGAGCACGATTATTGAAGGGTGTATTGTGTATATTGCGACTGCCAGTGGTGCTTGATTCAAGAGTTGCTTGATTTGAGCCAGAATCGCTCATTTCATATAGGTTCATATCATCGTCGAGCAGTACTGATGAGCTGAGGAGTGGTGAACTTGATCCCATATAAGATGCAGCATACTGCGAAGCCAAAGGATTCATACAGTGGCAGAGCAGATGTGGATGTGTGTGACAAGAAGTTCAAGCATGTCTCATGGCCTTGTTTGGCATGTCCACTAAGAATCTCATTGCATCGCTCTCGAAAATACAGACACATGCTAAGAATTCGCTATCAAGAATGATATTGCTAGACCATCACCTTGCCTGTCTAGCATCTCATGGATTTTTAGAATAAGATATCTGTGGGATAGGGTAAGGGAAACATGACGTGAACTCTAACTGTAGCTCACTGCAATCTCAATAGATTCAATGATCTTCGTCATCAATATCCTCTCCAGAATGGTATTCTCCAGTATCTGGTGCATCATCTTGACTGGAATCAGACAACTCTTCATTGTAAGTCCAATCAACTGGCTCAGATGACAATGTAGGCCTTCCAAGGCGTTCAGCTACAAAAAACTTTCTTTTGTCTTCACCGTGTGTTGGCGCTCCTAATGGGGTTGACCGAAATGGAACCATTCCCACATGTGCGACAATGTTCATGACATCTATCACATGCAGTGCTAAATCACCCCTGTACTCACAAACATGCAGCGTATTCATTGAAGCACCCTGGAGGTGTTCATCAGGTGGCCCATACACAGAGACTAGGGCCAATGTTTTCCTGATGCGACCAACAGGCATCTGGAAGAAGTATCGTACTTCTCCGATGCGATACCCTGATGCAAGTTTGAACTACAGATAATTAAAGAACTGGAAACAATAGAAATGGCATTCATACTTTGATGTCTCTTGATCTCCGTACATTGAGTGGATCTCTCTGACTCTCTTTCCATGCTGAACGAACGATTTGGTTATTTGGCAACCGTAACCGTGCCCATTTTTGAATCTTGAAAGTGCCATGACAACTTTGTTCATATTCCTGTGACTCCATATAGATACGTATTGCAGCTGCTTCGACTTGAGGAATTTCATGGGCTACACGGTCCTTTGCACATAGCAATGCATACCCTGAGCCCAAATATATTCCACTGCGTGGAATGCTTCCTTTTTCGGACAGAAAATCAGTTTCCATTGTACGAATTGCATTAATTTGAGCTCGAATGAGCCCACGCTGTGATAAATTTGCATATGGATTTGATGGCTGACGAATCTCAGCTCCAAGATTGCCTATCATGCGCTCCATTGTCCACTGTGCTAGATATGAAACAGGGCCAACACGTGTGACTTCAGTGAATATATGGAGCAAGGCATGGATACTTTGGCGCACAAAATGCAGCCGCTCAATCTTCCGTTGGTAATATAAGTTTTTGAATTCCAGACAGAACTCAAGGAGAGATCTGTGACCCTGGAGGAGTTCTTCTCGTGTGATCTGCTGTTGGAATGCAATTCGAACACCTATAACAAGCTTGCAAAAGTTCTGCCAGTATTTTTCAGGTAGGACTGCATAAAAAGCGCCAGGACCAAGCACAAAAAGATATGTCAGGAACTCCCATGCCTTGTAGCCACTGCTGATCTTCTCTGCTGGATTGCGGGGAGGGCGATCAAAGGACGTAGGAAGATAAGGTCGACAATTGGCAATCTCCTTTCCATGGAGTTTCCATATCTTGCCCTTCAAAACAACCCAGTCCCAAGAATTCTTGTCATCGCTGCTGTCGCATTCAATTTTGCCTTGCCACAGGCTTATGAGGAGATCTGGGAGATTGATGCCAACATGGTGCATTAAATCTCCTGGGAAACACGCTGGTATACCAAGTGTGTGAGGAATTCCATGAAAAATGCTAGGACCAGTCAGTCCTGTCTCTTTGCGTCGCAAATTGTAAAGTGTCACACTAGGAGATGTAATAACATGCCTAAGATTCATCCAATATTCTTCCTGGACTTGAAATGGTAAGTTGAGAACATCGTAATCAGGGTGATTTGATGCCTCCAGATCACAATTGTCTGGCTTGAGTAACGCAGGGTAATAGTGGGGTGCGCCAGGTTTATGTCGTCCCTTTAGACCACATAGAAGGCGACACCCATACTTTCCATGATGACCAACCCAGCCACATAATGATGCCATTGCAACAGCATCTGCTGTCGCAAATCCAAGTATTGGCCGCGGGATAAAGGTAGAATTGTTTGCAGCATCCCAGATTTTCAGTCCTTCTTTTTGCACTGCAGAGAGGTGGTGAAGCCCAGGAAACATGAACGAGTTCAAGTCTTTGGGATTATTCGGCCCTGGCACAAAGCCACCAGGAAGGATACTATTTTTCTTGTAACGTTGCTTCGGTGACTGATCCAACATGACCCATATGTATATCCAACAATCAGACTTTTTGGAACGGTATAGCTGTGCACCGTCAATTGAAAATAAAAGGACCATGTCACCAGGACAAATATCCCCTTGTTCAATGCATCCAAGGTAATCACTTCCAGTGTAGATGTCATCATAGACATTGAGGACACCATGAGATTCACTGAGCTCTGTAATTATTGCATCAGTGCATCGTTGACGATAGCGCATCTGATCTGCACTACTTGGCTGGTGCCACATTGCCTGCAACTGTGGGCCAAGAGGTATTGTATAAAATACCTGTTGTGCTTTTCTCCTGTGCAGCGAAAATTGGTCTGGTGGCTCATAACGGGGTTTGCAACAGAAAGGACATGATTCCATATCCTTATACGGTCCAGTGTAAGCCATACATGTGTTGATGCACATGTCAAAAACAAGGGGAATAACCCCACTAAGTTGCCGTGTGCGCCGTTTGACTTGATCAAATGAGAGAATTCCACTATTGGGGTAGCGCCTTAAGATGGCACTCTGGATGCTGTTATATGTATCTTGGGACGTGTTTGTGGTCGCAAAAAAGATGTCAAGGGATAGACATAAGTCAGGATTGTCTATCCTGAGCTGCTCTTGTGGCAGATTCCTCAAGCGATTCAAATCTTCTGAATCAAACCCATCATACTCGAGCGATGCTGACTGCAGTGACTCAACGAATTTGAGTGAATTCTTGATTTCACTCAGATGAACGGTATCACTGGAGGAAAGTAGCGATTGTCTGTCTGCATATCCCTGAGAACCTGATTGTTGATCAGTTGGAGTAGTGGGTCTATTGTTGTCATATCGATCGCTCTCATGTGGAGAATCAAGGCCATTCTCTGCACCTGCATCTGGTGGTTGTAGACTTCCGTGACATTCCAATGCAGAAAACTTGAAATATATTGAATTGTATAACGAAAACAACAATGGATCGAAATTACATGGTCATTCATATTTGTGTCAGATGTAGACGAATGCCTGCCCTCGTCGCTGCTCTGATTTTCATCTTCACCCATGTGAAAATCGTTGTGGTATCCAGGTTCTGGTAATTGGAATGCAACATGAGGAGCTGGTAGTGTCGGAGTGACTCGAACCTGGTTAGATATACGATCTCAGTTGGCAAGTACATCCAACAGACAAACATACCATAGACTGTGATGCAGCTGCTCCCATGGCCCGCTGGTGTGCTTGTTGCTGTTCTAGCCGCCGTTGCTCCTGTGCATGTCACTGCCGAGTGCGTCTAGCAACCATTTTCCCCCCCTTACAGTACTTCCAACAGTTGCAGTGGACGTCCGTTCCCTCATTTTGAAGTTCGTCCATCAATAACCTGACATGATGACATGATGGTGTGCTAGCAATATGTGGGCAGCTCACCTTTGTGCATGTAACAGACACGTTGCGTGGAGTTTTGTGTCGATTGTGGAAATTCTGCACGCTCTCGTCTTCGATCACACCAGCCTTTCCGTGGAAGAGATATAGTCAGCCCACCCAAAACGAAGAGGTAGTCAGCCCAAAACGGGGGCCGTGGACAGCAACAGTGGATGATACACAGCCACCACATGCACCGTTTGTCAACACCCTCTGTTGTAGTCTATCTAAATCGGGTCGTAATCTATTGTCATCAACCCAAATCTGGCGACTTTTCACTGGGATTCAACAGTTACAATAGCAAGACATGGGGTCTTACAATTGTCTTCTGAGTTTATATGCTTGTAGAATATGGTCCACCATGACCAGAATCGAGTCAAGTCTGTCTGAAACAGGAAGATTGGTGATAAAATCCAGTGTTACTTGCTGAAATGGTCGAGTTGCTTTGGATCCAATTGGTAGGAGGACCGGAGTGTTAGGGTGTGTGTTCACCTTCATTTGCTGACATGTAGCACAGCCAGTAATCCATCCTTTGATGTGTTTGTACATCCCTGGCCACCAGTAATCTCGTTGTAACAATTCCAGAGTTTTCAAGCATCCAGGGTGTCCAGAAGTGGGCTATTCATGAACTGTTTTGATGATATTTGTACAGAGTGTCCCAAGATCAGGGATATATGCTCTATCAATAGAATGATTCCATCAACAAACACCCAATCCTGAAGTTTAGATTTGATAGGTGGGGCATGTTGTGACTCTATGACTTCAACAATGGTTTTCCCAAAGCTGTCAAGCGACATGGCATCTTGAATCTTCTGGGCAAGATCTGTAGCAATAAGGTGAATGAACTTATTGTCTGGTAACATAATTACATTGTCTGGAGTGTCATCATCTTTCATGTGATCAGGTTGGCAGGATAATGCATCTGCCTCAAACATTTTTGTTCCAGGTACATGTTTGATCTTCAAATCAAATTCTGACAGCATCATGGACCATTGAGCTTGTCAAGGTGTTAACCATTGTGGAGTTCAATAGAACGAAATGTTACAGACAATGCCCTCGTTGTGTTCCGTTCTAAGTCAACAGCAACAAGCAGAGTCTCAGTCCACTCCCAATCACTGGACAAAGAGTCTAGACACTAAGTCAAACAATGACAAAGGTCTTGAGGACAATGAAGAAGAAGAGCGTCGAAGTCAAGCAAGGTTAAGAGCAATACTCATCTAAGTTGGAACTGAGGTTACTCTATGATACATGGGACTTATATACGTTTGGAGAACAAGGGAGACCATAAAAGGAACAAGGCTGTAGCTATCTAAGAAAGGAAATATGAAAATAACTATGAGAGGAGATAGCATCCAAAGCTGTACAATGCACAGTAATGATGAGTATGAAATGGTCCGCTGAGACAAGGAGACAAAACGAAAAGAGAACTGTAACATTACCCCCTTCGTATGCAAGAAGTCGCCAACTTCTACCATGCAGTTGTCCAAGCATGATCCTGCTGAGATTCGAGCCATGTGACGACGTTCCCAAGGTTGGCTGCTGCAGTTTCCATTCGCCATTGTAGATTTCAGACAGCTAATTGCAGTTGTCTTGCTTGAGCTAGTGCCAAATCTCTTTCCTCCAGTGTAAGAGTATGAGGGTCGGTGTTGATGGTGAGCACTGTGATGAAATCCAATGGTTTGGAGAACATGGTGTAATAGATGAGTAGGTCAGTGAAGTGATTGCTGATGTTCTGAGCATGGCGTTGCGAGGGCAGATGATGACAGGAGGAGCAGGTGTGATGGGGACAGTGATAGTTTCATTGAGCTTGGTGGGGTGCTTGTGGAGCTCGGGGAGGTCAGCAAATTTGAAGTCATCTATGATGACCATGGTGTTGACAAAGACCTCAAGGGGGAGGTTGTGGGTGGCGGCAAGGAAGGGCAAGAGGGCGGTGGTTGGTTTGACATAGTAATGGCCACATATCAGGACTACCCTCACCGTGACGGCTTAGGGCCCCAACAATAGACTTATGAGGAGAGGAGATGAGAGTAGGGATGAAACCCAAGAGAACTCGACTGAGGACTCTGGGTGCTACTTTGCTCAGTTTATATACTACAAGGGTGGTCTGTGCACCACTCTAATAATAGTAGCTACGCTGAGTAAGTATGAGTAAAAGAGATAACATAATTGGCCCCCGTTGCTGCGCATTGGTAAGCCTGAGTCATAGTCCATGAGTCATTGGTCCGGTAGTCCGTAATCTAATCTAATCGTTATCTAATATAATATAATCTTAGCGCTGACTAGATAAGATAGACACCAACCTGACTAAGATGTTTGGCTACAGCTATTGTAAAATACAAGAAAAGAATAAAAATGTCTTAGAGATTTTGACCGTTTGAGAACAGGTCATGACAGTACCCCCTTTTTAGGTTTCGGCTTCCTAGACGAACTAAAAATCTTCAAAGGATATATGTCCACCTTTTTTCTCCTTTCGCCATCTCATGCATAATTGCCATGCCCAAAATGCTTTGGCAGAAAAGTCAAGGATCTACGCCTTGGTTGGCTTTTTCTATCCAGTGGTATACATCACGGTCCATTGTGATGCAAGGACGGGGAGTGGTTTCAGCTTTCTTGGAGGTTTGGGGAAAAGACAAAGTGAAGGTTGTTCACAACAGTGGCCCACGTTTGAATGACCACCAATGGTAAGGATTGTAGTTTGAACTTTTTGTTGTTGCGGTGATTCTTACCCATGATGATAAGATAGACAATATACAGATGCGTATATGTGTTTGAATAACCGGCCCAGAATAAGGCTTCCTACAACAAAATGAAGCAGTTTAAGGCCCTACTCCAGGGCCAATCCTTTTAGTTTTTTAAGCATCCATTACAATCGCATGGACCATCATGATCTGATGATTCATTTAATTGCTCTAGGAGCTGTTGTCCTTTCCATTTTTGCCAATTTTTCTCCCATGATGCAGTTTCTGCCACTGCATTTATGTCGATCCTGGATATGGCCGTTCCTGGACTTTTGGTAAGATTTTCATATTTTTTGAAGCTTAATTTATCAAAGACACTTTTGTCAATGACTCATATTGCTCTGGGGTTTTTTATCATAGAAATGCTTTATTTTCTTTTTTGCATTTCCTAAGTTCTCCTTTGGCTCCCACAAATTGTGTTCAGCCGTATAACCTTTCCATCTAACAAGATATTCCATCTTGTTTCTTTTTAGCCATACGTCAAGGATTTCTTCTACCTCGTATTCTTTTTCACCGTCAATTTCCACTGGTGGTGGCGGTGCAATGCGTTGCCCCCTAAGTGGTTTGACATAGGGACGTATTCTTGAAACATTCACAACAGGATGAATTTGTTGTGAGAAAGGTGGATTCAACTCTACTGCATTTGAAGAAATGATCCTTTTGATTGGGTAAGGACCTATCCATCGTTCTGCTAGTTTCCTAGTTGGTTGTCCAGAAAGTTGAAGATCTTTGGTTGATAACCAAACTCGATCCCCTACTTTGTATTCTGGTACTTCAGAACATCGTCTATCTGTGTAAAGTTTCATGTCATCCTGCAATTTCTTTAATGCGGCTTGTGCTTCCTCATGAATTTCCTTCATTTTCTGTGCAAGGTCTGTCGCAGCTGGATGACTTCCTTCCTTTCTGGGTTCAATACCCATTCTTGGATGTTTTCCGTAGTTTACAAAAAACGGTGTATGTTTCGTTGATGCTTGAATTTTGTTATTGTAACTAAATTCAGCAATTGCAAGCCATCCCGACCAATTTTCTTGTCAGTGATCTACAAAAATCCTCAGGAACTGTTCTAGATCCTGATTCATTCGTTCTGTTTGTCCATCCATTTGTGGATGGAAAGCTGTAGACAAATCCGTAGAAATGCCTAACATTTGATTCAACTCTTTCATCATTTGAGCGGCGAATTGAGGACCGCGATCCGAGATTATTGACTCGGGGAGACCATAGAGTTTCCATATATGGTCTCTGAATAGTGTTGCCAACCCTTGGGCTGATGTTTCTTCCGAAGTTGGGATGAAATGTGCCATTTTGGACATTCTATCGCAGACTACTAGAAATGCATTATGGCCATGCGATTCTGGTAACTTTGTAATAAAGTCTGCCGTGATGTGGGTCCATGGCTTTGATGGTGCTGAATTAGGCATTAACTTTCCCGCTGGTGGTTCTGGGAAATTGTTGCTTCTTTGGCACTTGTCACATCCAGCAACATATTTTTTAGCAAATTTAGTGACTCCTGGCCACCAATAGTTTCTTGTGATGAGTTCAACCGTCTTCCATTGTCCTCCATGTCCAGCAATGGGTGTGTCATGATGAAGTCTGACTATCTCCATCTGTAATTTTTCGTCTTTAGGAACGTAGACCTTTCCTTGCCAGAGGATTAGTCCTTGCTCCATCTGCCATTCTCCTGCATTGAGTCTCCTAACTCCTGCCTTTTTCATGGCTTCTACTGCTTTTACAATTTCTTCATCGTTAGCTTCTGATTTTCTAATTTTATTTAGAATTTCTTTTTCCAATGCATTGACTAGCACATGTCCTTGTTGAAGTGCTGCTATTCGGAAAAATTCCGGTTTTAACAATGTGACTTCCTTGTTATCATCTTCTACCCCCTTTTTATGGTCTGGCCTCCTGGACAGAGAATCGGCCTTTCCCATAGTTGATCCAGCTTTATGAATGAATTTAAAATTAAACCTGGTGAGGTATAAAGCCCAGTATGCTTGTCTTCAGTTTAATTTTTTTGCATTCATAAAGTATTCAAGATTTTTATGATCCGTCCATATCTCGAATTCTTGCCTTGCTCCTTCTAGATAATGTCTCCAGGCTTCGAGACATCTAATAATGCCCAACATTTCCTTGTCATGGACATCATAATTCCTCTCGGTTTCGTTAAGGGATTTGGAGAGATATGCTACTGGTCTCCATTTATTGTCATCACATTCCATTGATAATACTCCTCCCGTTGCGTAATCCGAGGCATCAGACTCTATTCTGAATTTCTTGTCGGAATCTGGAGCGACAAGAAGGGGTTGTTCCGTAAAAGTTTTTTTTAATGTTTTAAAAGCTTTTCCTCTGCTTCCTTCCATTCCCATGTTTTGTCTTTTCTGACCAAATTATGTAATGGTCGTGCTATTTTGGCAAAATCTTTGACAAATCGTCGATAGTAATTTGCCAATCCTAAGAATCGTTGAACATCTTTTACACTGCCAGGTGTTGGCCAGTTAAGGATCGCGTCAACTTTCTTTGGATCCATTTTAATTCCGTTGGGTCCAATGATGACTCCTAGGAATTCTACTTCTTGCATGTTCCATACACATTTTTCTGGTTTGACGTATAAATCATTTTCTTCCAAGCGCCGGAGAACTTCGAGCACTATTTTATTATGCTCTTTTTCGGTTTTTGTATAAATGAGGATGTCATCTATGTAGACAATGACCTTTCCTTCATTTATCATATCCCGAAAGATATCATTCATCATTGCTTGGAAGGTGGCCGGAGAATTGGTGAGACCAAAGTACATTACTACCGGTTCAAAAGAACCTTCTGGTGTAGTAAAAGCGGCCTTCCATTCATCCCCTTCCTTGATTCATATGTTATTATAACCCCACCTAAGGTCCAACCTGGTGAAGTGCTTGGCTTGTCCTGCTCAATCCACGAGTTCTGATATTAATGGTAATGGATAGTTATTTTTAACTGTCCATTCGTTTAGGTAGCGGTAATCTTGTACCATTCTCTTTTTTCCATCCTTTTTCTTTACAAAGAACACCGGTGATGTTTGCGGTGATTTTGAAGGTCTGATGTACCCCTTTTTTAATTGATCTCATCTTTCTGACCAATAGAACGAACGAGAAATTCCTTTTGTCCCTTTTTAAGTATTCTTTTACCTGATAAGGAAGAATCAAGCACAGGTTTATCTGCCCTGCCGCGCTCCTGTGCTTTGGCACTAGAGACCACTTCCTGCGGGGTGGTCTCAGAGACTGTTGAGGTCTCCGAGTCCTCCGTACCTACCAGTCCATCTTCCTTACCCAATACAGAATACCTATTTAGAGAGTTCAGTACAGGACTTACTGACTCTTGTCCTCTTTTAAAGCTTCGCCCTTTGCGAAGTATTCCTTCCTTTCTTCGAAGGACATGGTTCGGATGTCCAAACCTGATCGGCAATTTCTTGCGATGTGGCCAATCCTTCCACATTTGTAACAGCACATTGGTGGGTGCTGAGTCCGGTCCACGTCCATCACATTCGGATCTTGAGGCCATGTTGCTGTATTGTTACTCGAGGAGGGCCCAGCTCCTGATCGGTTCTGGTTTGCTGATCCCGATGCTGTATTGAATCTCCATCGGGGTTTAGGCTGGCCAGTTCCTACCGGCTTCGCCGTATCTGGGCCTTTGGTCCCTTCACTCCTCTTAGCGGAGTTACTGTTCCTTGAAGAATAATATTGTTCTTCGGCCTTTGCTTGTCTCCATTGTCGGTCGAGACGAACCGATCTTTGGTACCATTCGTTGATGGTCTCTGGTACTTCATCAGCCTCCATTATCCTTTTTCGGAGACCGGCATTCAAACTTCTTTTAAATTCTTCTATCAGGGCCCTTCCCTGATAGCCTGTGCCTCGTGCAACCTTTTTAAACTTTTGCACGTGTTCCTCACACGTGTGTGCACCCTGTGACATAGTGCGCAACTCCAATATTTTTGACAACTGTTCATCTGTGTCGCCAAAATCCCTACATATTTGTCTATACAATTGTTCCACTGTATCCGGAACAACATCATCTTCATCAGCAATTAATTCTAATAGATTGTCTCGCCAATCTACCGCAAATCCTTCTGACATATATGACAACACCAGGAGAATCTTGTCCTCTTCCTCAGCACTTGCCATCTTCAGCTGTATGTACAGCCGGCATCCGTTAATAAAATTTGTGACCTCCAACATTTTGCCGGAGAACACCGGTGGCTTGGCTACATCAACTTTTGATGAGCCATTCCCTCCTGCTGGTGTGGGAATATTGAATACCGTCCCTTCTGGTATATTGATTATTGGGGCCGGGGCGACCAGTGGTAGTGCTGCTTGTTGTGCCGCAGCGGCATTGTTGTTTTGAAGCACCAAGAGCTGTGCTTGTAGCTGCTGAATGGTATTGTTTTGATTATTCAGCAGTTGTAACAACTGCGCAGATGTCAGATCTTCTTCTCCGTGATCCGACATATTGATGTAAACGGGTGGTGGTGTAAAAGGGGAAAGAGATCTCGACGGTTGTGATACCAATGGAGATCTAAAGGGTGGCGGTGGTGGTGAGAATGGTGGTGCTACTTCCCAATGATGTTGTTCCTCGGTGATCAAGGGTGTGGAGTCAGATGACTCAGTTGGTATATGAAGTGCAGGAACGGGATCGTTATCGTCAAAGGGATCTGGCCCGAAAGGGTTGTAATCAATGTCAAAGTCTTCTAGACCGTCCAGTGGTACACCAAATACTTCTATCCAGAAGTTATCGATTTCCCTATCTGTAAGCCCATGCAATCTAAGAAGATCTCATACTTCATAATTCTCCGTTACGTAAAAGTGAGGGAGGTCTTGGCCTGTCACTTATTTGGGAATGCACTCAGGGTCCACAACCCTCCCTGCAGTGCTAGTACGTAAACGGTATAGTATGGTATTTGACTTTTTTTATGAATTGATTACACTAAACTGGATCCGAACGGTTGTCCAGTTAGCACTATACCCCTAATAGGTATGGCCTTTCTCAGAAGCGCATGGTCAAGCGATGGCTACTTCCAAGGATTACAAAACGATGTTATTAAGTATGTACGTGTATAGCCTTCAGGGGCCTAGACCAGGGCAATTTAACATGCGCAGGGGCTGGTGAGGCTGGTCCTACGATGCGAGTGATGTAACATGTCGCTACTCCGGCACTGGTATCCTGTGCACAGGTAACCCTATCAACCAGGTTAGGTTCTTCAGTTTGTGTAGACTGGGAACGTAAGATGATACTTTTATAGATGTATCACAGAACTAGGGGTGACAGTTTTATAGTCTGACAACTAATAACACTTTATAGTCTGCGGAAGACTGTGTAATGCGCCAGATATCAAAGAGTTCCCTTAACCCTGGGATCCGGGTGCGAGTGTGATGCTCTAGTTATCAAGCGTTGGGGCAGTAAGGATGTGTAGCAGTTGAGTTCTACTATCAGGACTACCCTCGCCATGACGGCTTAGGGCCCCAACAATAGACTTATGAGGAGAGGAGATGAGAGTAGGGATGAAACCCGAGAGAACTTGACTGAGGACTCTGGGTGCTACTTTGCTCAGTTTATATACTACAAGGGTGGTCTGTGCACCACTCTAATAATAGTAACTACACTGAGTAAGTATGAGTAAAAGAGATAACAATATTGGCCCCCGTTGCTGCGCATTGGTAAGCCTGAGTCATAGTCCATGAGTCATTGGTCCAGTAGTCCGTAATCTAATCGTTATCTAATCTAATCTAATCTTAGCGCTGACTAGATAAGATGGACGCCAACCTGACTAAGATGTTTGGCTACAGCTATTGTAAAATACAAGAAAAAGAATAAAAATGTCTTAGAGATTTTGACCATTGGAAACAGGTCATGACACCACATGCAGTGACCAGGAGGGCAAAAGCGAAGGTGATGAGGTAGGTGATGGTGTTGAAGAAGGCGGGCATGGTGTAATAGAAATTGGGGAGTTCAATGCTTTCTAAAGCGCCCTTTTTTATATTCAGTTGAATACTTCGTCATCATAATTAGTAGTCAGGAGTTCTTCTTCCAAGAATTGGTAAGATGACATGGGTGCTCTGATGCTGGGAGTATATTTGAGTTCTCCATCTGATTCTTCTGATTTGCTTAGCTCATTCCTGGTAGTGGTGGAAAGCTCATTCCCATGTTCAATGCCTATGTCAGGGTTATTGTCTCATGGTGCAACGTGATCTAGTGAGTCAGGGATAATAGGTCCATCTGCACCATCCTGTGCAGCTAAGAAATCCAAGCTCTCCATTGCATTGTTGAAGTTGGAAAGTGTGTTTGGGATATGTTGATCAGTGATCCATCGATAGATTTTGGTTTCTTTGCCAGTGTGTTTCAAGCTCTGAATAAAAAAATAATTCACAGGGTCTTCTTGACGAAGGGCTGCTTCAGTATACACATTATACATGTGATTTAAAGGTCTATTGGGTGATGGGAGGTATGGTGACCTTGCGTCAGGGTAATATGGTAGTTCTTTGGGATTGAATGTGAGATCCATATATTTTGGAAGATAATGAAGGTGAGCATTAAACGGGATTTCAACATGTCCTTGTGGATGCATTAAGTGTCCAGCGGTCAGTCTTGGGGTTCTGTGTGCAATTTGTCAAGCTGCTTGAGTTCGGATAAATTTAGTCAATCGGGGTAGTCCTAATGGAGAGGTTGGGGGATGGTATATAGGGAATGTGATGATTTGTCCTCTGAATCTTTCGTAAAGTTTTGGGGAATATTGTCCTCGAGTAGAACAGTGTTTCTTTGTGTATTGGATGTTTTGTTTAAGGATTTGGTGGTTACGATAGCGAGACATAGGTATTTCACAATTATCTTCTTTGTTTATATGCTTGCAGGATATCTGCAGCATTGCCCAAATTGCATTCTGGTTCCCAGGAATTATCATTTGGTCCGTAATTTCTCCATTTAACCAAATACTGATAGCCTGCTCCATGCTTTTGGTGTGCAAGAATTGCTTCAACTTCAAACTCTTCCTGTCCATTTACAAGATCAGGGGGTGGAGTGGTGTAATTTGGTCCATGTGTTTCGGTTTCCCTATATGGCATAAGGAGTGATGTGTGAAAGATGGGATGAATGTGCCATTGTTTTGGAAGTTTGAGTTTATATGTTACTGGTCCTAACACTTGCTCAATGGGGAAAGGTCCTTCTCGTTTTGGCACCAATTTCCTAGATTGGTAGGGCATATTGAGGTTCCTATTTTCGAGCCAAACTTTGTCTCCTATTTCAAACTTGATTGACTTGTCTTTGATTCGTCTGGTGACCATTTATTTGTCTGGCTAGTTCATGCACAGCAAGTGCTTCTTCCCTAGCTTTTTGTAACATCTGTAGTCATTCCTCTGCTGCTGGTGCCATCATTTTCTGCACTGCAGTGGGTAGTGCAACAGGATTTGTTCCGTACATGAGCTGGAATGGTGATGCTTTAACTGAATCATGATGATGGTTGTTATGAGCAAATTCAGCAATTGGTAATAGTTGTTTCCAAGTATGGGCTTTGTTTGTGCAGAATATTTGAAGGTATACTTCTAGTTCTTGATTTACTTGTTCCATTTCTCTGTCAGTCTGTGGGTGGTATGCAGTGCTCATTCTGTGATCAATTCCTAGTGTTTTTCTGATTTCCTGGAAGACTTTGGCTGAGAACTGTGGTCCTCAATCCAAGATGAGTATGTCAGGCAAGCCAAAACATTTAAATATTTCAGAGATGTAGAGGTCTGCCATTCCTAATGCGTTGATGGTTTTCTTGCAAGGAGTAAGAATTACCCCCTTTGTAAGACCATGGTCCACCGTGACCAAAATCAAGTCAAATCCATCTGAAAGGGTAGATCAGTGATAAAATCGAGCATGACTTGTTGAAATGGTCACGTCACCTTAGATCCAATCGGTAGGAGGGCCGGGGTGTTAGGGTGAGTATTCACCTTCATTTGCTGACATGTAGTGCAGCCTGTAATCCATTCCTTGACATGTTTATACATTCCTGGCCACCAGTAATCCCGTTGTAACAGTTCTAAAGTTTTCAAGCATCCAGGATGTCCAGAAGTAGGCAACTCATGAACTGTCTTGATAATACTCATTCAGAGTGTTCCAAAATCAGGGATATATGCTCTGTCAATGTATCGAATGATTCCATCAACAAATGCCCAATCTTGAAGTTTAGATTTAATAGGTGGGGTGCATTGTGATTCTATGACTTCAATGATGGTTTTCCCAAAGCTATCAAGTGACTTGGCATCTCAAATCTTCTGGGCAAGATCTGTAGCAATAAGGCGAATGAACTTGCTATTTGGTAACATGATAACATCATCTGGAGTATCATCATCTTTCATATGATCAGGTCAGTGGGATAATGTGTCTGCCTTGAACATTTTTGTTCCAGGCACATGCTCTATTTTCAGATCAAATTCTGATAGCATCTTGAACCATCGAGCTTGTCAAGGTGTTAGTCTTTGTGGGGTCCAATAAAATGAAAGGTTCTTGTGATCACAATGGACTATGATAGGGTGAGGTGATCCATGTAACAGATGTCACCATGCCTGTAGTCCTTTAATAATTGCCAGTAATTCTCAGTTGTAGATTTGGTAGTTCTGTTCCATCGTAGTCAAGGCATGCAATATAAAACTGCAAGGATGGAGGGACCCAGAGGCATCAGCTTGTTTCAATACTGCTCCAGTAGCTTTATTGGAGGCATCCATTTGGAGAATAAATGGTCTCATGGGATCTGGCATGTGCAGGACAGGCATAGACAAAAACTTGCGTTTTAATTCATCAAAAGCCATCTGACAATCAGGCATCCAGCTGAAGGTTAAACCTTTCTTTGTTAAGTCTGTCAGTGGTTTTGCTATGGCAGCAAAGTTGCCGATAAATCGTCTGTAGAAATTTCCGAATCTGAGGAAAGATCTAACTTGTTTGACCATTGTGGGGGTTGGCCAATCTCGGATTCCAGCAAATTTAACAGGATCCATCTGAATATGACCAGGTGTGATGACCATGCCCAAGAATTTGACTTCTTGAACACAAAATTTGCATTTCTCTAACTGCAGAAATAGGTCCTTTTCCTGTAAGCACTTCAAGACTTGTTTGGTTCACTCCTGTATTTCTTTCTTTGTTTTTCCACAGATCAAGATATTGTCCATATAGATAATGAGCCAACCTTCGTTAATCATATCCTGAAAGTATTCATTCATCATGGTCTGGAATGTCGAGGGCGAATTGCAAAGACCAAAGAACATTACTGTTGGTTCATATAAACCATGATTTGTGATAAAGGCAGCTTTCCATCCATCTCCTTCCTTAATTTGAACATTGTTATATCCCCAGCACAAATCAAGTTTAGTGAAATAATTCGTGCCTTCTAGTTTTGTCATTAGATCTGAAACTAGGGGTAATGGATAGGTGTTCTCAATGGTCCATTCGTTTAGGTAACAATAATCCTGGCAAGGTCTAAGGGCGCCACTTTCTTTCTTTGAAACAAAGAAGAATGGTGATGCTTGTGGTGACTTGGATGGTCGAATATATCCTTTGTCCAATTGTTCTTTAATCCATTTGTCAAGCGTTGACTGTTCCTTTAGTGATAATGGATAGATTTTGCTAACTTTTGGTGTAAATCCAGTTTTGAGTTCAATCACATGGTCCCATGGGCATGATGATGGGAAGCATTCTGATGCTTTCTTTTCAAAGCTGGATTGCCATGGGGTGTATTCCATTGGTAGAATGGTTGGCATTTTGTCACATTTGCTTGATGCTCAAACGCCTGTGATGTGGACATTTTTACCCTAATCCAATATTTGTCTTCTCCCCATTGTTGTGTATCCAGTGCCATGCGCCAGATAGATTTATTATCCTCTAAATCATCATCCATTTGGAGGGTTTTCTTTTGCCAATTGATAGTAGGATCATGCTTTTCCAACCATGGTATTCCAGAGATAATTTCTTGATCCCCTAGGTTCATGATCCATAACCAATTTTCATATGTTTCTCCATTGATAGAATAGGTGAGGTGAGTCCAATGCATGATCATTCCATTCTGGTTAATAGTTCCGTCAGTGTTTTTGACTTTAATCGGTTGTTTTAATTCTTCTTTTGGCAAATCTTTCGATGTGTGCTTGTTATGAGCTCACGCCCCTAAGCACAACCCTACAATCCCCCCTAGGGGGCCCACAGGCCTCGTTGCTGGCCAGAGGATAGAAAGGAGATGAAACAGAGATAGATTGGGGTGGAGGTAAACTATCTGAAGTCTGGGGAGACTCCAGCTACACTGTACCTACTTATATACTACTCTATGAGGACCCCTTGCGACTCCCAGACCCATTGGCACTCCCTTACTCTGACTCACTCTTATTGTTCTTGGTGAGCATGTGCTTGGGCACTGCCGCAGTTGCTGCGCATATGAGCGCATATGGGCGCGGCTGCTCTGACTCCACTCATAGACCTCTTCTGGACTGATCTAGACCCTGACCATAAGGAGCAATGCCTTGAGGCATTGTGCATTCCCATCGCAATCCTTTATAGACATGTGCGCTGTCTTGCGCCTTCGTCTGATGCATGATGGCTTGATGCGCTGATCCTCCTGATGCACTGATGCCAAGTGTGATGCCATCAAGGTGGCGATCCACCTTCCTAGTCCAGCCGTACTTCCGTATATAGTATTGGATGGTTTCTCCAACCATCGTCTTGCCCTTTGGTGAGCGCTCCCATGTGCTGACTCAACTGTTGGCATCACATAGTGTCCCATAAGGCCCCAGGCCTGTTATAACATGTATAGAAGTCATCCCAGATGACTGTAAGGCAAAACCAAATTTGAGGGCTAGGATTGTGATCCTAACAGTGTTCATCAATGAAGTTTCCTTCTGCTCCACAGTCAATGAGGGCAGATATTTCAGCAGGTTTATCGTTTGTTTGCACAGTGATGGAAATCCGTTTGTCATTATTGGATTGTACAATTACAGAATCAAGTGCTAACTGTTCAACTTTATAGGAGGCGTCAACTGCTTTCTGGCATCTCCTTTTTAAAAACCCTCAGTTTCAAGTTCCTGGAGGGTATTTTCACGCTCCTTGTCTGGGAGTGCTTTCAATAGTGCCCTAATGCATTGGGTGGTTGATTCTTCTGAGGTCATTTCCTCTATAGTTCTAATGGCATGATTCTGAGGAGGGGATGGTTTATAAGGCATCGTCTGGGCGTTCCCTTTGTTTGGGCAATCCCTGGATATGTGTCCCTGAGTTCCACATCAGAAACATTTGCCGGTTTTCCGATATTCCTCCTTTTGGGCATCTGAAAGGTGTCCTGTAGTCACAGCATTAATCCCTTTTGCTCCTGATGTCGAATTCTTTGAGTTTCGGTTAAATCTGAAACACTTCTCCATGTTTCCTGATCCAGAGGATTGGTTCATCAGTTTCAGAGTCTCCCAAGCATTGTGTAATCGTTCCGCAGCATCATAGGCTGTTTCCATATTAATGACTGCAGGATTTTCGATGATCTTTGCTGTGACTGATGCTGGGAGTCCTTTACAGAAATAAATTTACTGTGCCATGAACCCTGTGATTCTGGTCGATTGAATGAGTGATTGGAATTTCTGAATGTAAGTGGGGATATCAATATCTCCGCCCACTTTGACTTTATCTAGATCATTCAGGGTCCTGGCTGCGGTGTCTGACTTGCCCCAGTGAAGGGACCAAAGGCCCAGATATGGCGAAGCTGGTAGGAACTGGTCAGCCTAAACCCTGATGGAGATTCAATACAGCATCAGGATCAGTGAGCCAGAACCGATCGGGAGCTGGGCCCTCCTCGAGTAATAATGTGGCAACACGGCCTCAAGATCCAAATGCAATGGACATGGATCGAACTCAGCGCCCACCAATGCGCTGCTACAAATGTGGAAGGATCGGCCACATAGCAAGAAATTGCCGATCAGGTTTGGACATCCGAACCATGTCCTTCGAAGAAATGAAGGAATACTTTGCAAAGGGCGAAGCTTTAAAAGAGGACGAGAGTCAGTAAGTCCTGTACTGAATTCTCTAAATAGGTATTCTGTGTTAGGTAAAGAAGACAGACAGGTAGGTACGTACGGAGGACTTGGAGACTTCAACAGTCTCTGAGACCACCCCGCAGGAAGCAGTCTCTAGTGCCAAAGCACAGGAGTGTGGCAGGGCAGATAAACCTGTGCTTGATTCTTTCTTATCAGGTAAAAGAATACTAAAAAAGGGACAAAAAGAATTTCTCATCCGATCTATTGGACAGAAAGATGAGATACTAATGGAAATAGGTCTAGAAACTCTAGACACATATGATCAAACAACATAAACAGTGTTGCTTGATTCAGGAGCAACAGGTTTGTTTATGAACGCTAAGTTCACTAACAAAAAAGGCTATAGGTTAATCCCTTTGGATCAACCCATTCAAGTTAGAAATGTAGATGGATCTAACAATGAAGGTGGTATGATTACTCATGAGGTAGATCTAATCATGAGTTACAAGGGACACCAAGAATGAGCCACATTTGAAATATGCAAATTAGGCAAGACAAATGTAATCATAGGTTCTACATGGTTATGATGACATAATCCGGACGTCAACTGTATCACCAGTAGAATAGAGTTGACAAGATGCCCACGATCATGTGGACATAAACAACGAGAATGGACAAAGGAGAGACAAAAACGGACAAAACAGGTGGAACATTGGGAAACCAATATGTACGTCTGGGAAAAAGAATGGGAGTTAGATTTTGCATACTGGTTAGAGCAAAAGGAAAAGGAGGAGCAGAATTTGGATTTCCTGGATCAATGGAAACACCCGAAATTCTATAGGGAAGGAAAAAATTACAAATTTCTCCTGTCTGGAATCAAATCAGATGACCCAAAATGGATAAGGGAGTTGAAAAAACAGGAACCAAAGGACTTGGTACCATCACAGTATCACCAGTATTTACACTTGTTTGAAAAAACTGCATCAGAAAGAATGCCAGTTAGAAAACCATGGGATCACGCTATTGATCTCAAACAAGGTTATCAACCAAGAAAGGGAAAGGTGTATCCTTTATCACCAGATGAACTTGGAGAAGTCCGAGACTTTGTTGGCAATCAATTAAGAAAGGGATATATCAGACCCTCGAAATCACCACAAACATTGCCGGTGTTCTTTGTAAAGAAAAAAGATGGTAAAAAAGAATGGTACAGGATTACCATTACCTAAATGAATGGACGGTTAAAAATAACTATCCATTACCATTAATATCGGAGCTTGTAGATCGAGCAGGACAAGCAAAACACTTCACCAGGTTGGACCTTAGGTGGGGTTATAATAATGTATGAATCAAGGAAGGAGATGAATGGAAGGCCGCCTTTACTACACCAGAAGGTTCTTTTGAACCAGTAGTAATGTACTTTTGTCTCACCAATTCTCTGGCAACCTTTCAAGCTATGATGAATGATATCTTTTTGTCATGACCTGTTCTCAACGCTCAAAATCTCTAAGACATTTTTATTCTTTTTCTTGTATTTTACAATAGCTGTAGCCAAACATCTTAGTCAGGTTGGCGTCTATCTTATCTAGTCAGCGCTAAGATTAGATTAGATTAGATTAGATAACGATTAGATTAGATTACAGACTACCGGACCGATGACTCATGAACTATGACTCAGGCTACCAATGTGCAGCAACGGGGGCCGATTATGTTATCTCTTTTACTCATACTTACTCAGCGTAGCTACTATTATTAGAGTGGTGCACAGACCACCCTTGTAGTATATAAACTGAGCAAGATAGCACCCAGAGTCCTCAGTCGAGTTCTCTCAGGTTTCCTTCTACCCTCATCTCCTCTCATTCATAAGTCTATTGTTGGGGCCCTAAGCCGTCATGGTGAGGGTAGTCCTGATAGTAGAACTCGACTGCTACACACTCTTACTGCCCCAACGCTCGTAAACTAGAGCATCACGCTCGAACACGGATCCCAGGGTCAAGGGAACTTCTTGATATCAGGGGCATTACACAGTCTTCCGCAGACTTTAAAGCGTCATTAGTTGTCGGACTATAAAACCGTCACCCCTGGTTCTGTGAGACATCCATAAAAGTCTTACCTTACGTTCCTGGTCTACGCAAACCGAAGAACCTAACCCGGTTGATAGGGTTACCTGTGCACAGGATACCAGTGCCGGAGTAGTGACACATTACGTCACTCGCATCGTGGGACCAGCCTCACCAGCCCCTACGCACGTTAAATTGCCCTGGTCTAGGCCTCTGAAGGCTATACTCGTACATACTTAAAATACATCGTTTCATAATCCTTGGAAGTAGCCGTCGCTTGACCACGCGCTTCTGAGAAAGGCCATACCTATTAGGGGTATAGTGCTAACTGGACAACCGTTCGGACCCAGTTTAGTATAGTCAATTTAAAAAGTCAAATACCGTACTATACCGTTTACGTACTAGCACTGCAGGGAGGGTTGTGGACCCTGAGTGCATTTCCAAATAAGTGACAGGCCAAGACCTCCCTCACTTCTTGCGTAACGGAGAATTACGAAGTACGAGATCTTCTTAGATCGCACGGGCTTACAGATAGGGAAATCGATAACTTCTGGATAGAGGTATTCGGTGTACCACTGGACGGTCTAGAAGACTTCGATATTGATTACGACCCTTTCGGGCCAGATCCATTTGACGATAACGATCCAGTCTCAGATGTCCCCGCACTTCACACACCAACCGAGTCAACCAACTCCACACCCTCGATCACCGAGGTACAACATCAGTGGGAACCTGCACCATTCCAAATCCTCGTCCCGAACCCCGCAACTTTAAATATCCATAGCCTATTTCATTCCGACGCTCAATACATCGGAGAAGTAGCGCCACCGTTTTCACCACCACCACCAGCATTCAGATCTCCATCAGTATCACAACCGTCGAGATCTCTTTCCCCATTTACACCACCACCCCTCTATATCCTGACGTCCGATCAAGGAGAAGAGGATCTCACATCAGCACAACTGTTGCAGTTGCTGAATAATCAAAATCAAACTATTCAGCAACTCCAGGAGCAGCTGTTACTACTCCAAACAAACAATGCCGCTGCGGCACAACAAGCAGCACTACCACCGGCCGCCCCGGCCCCAGTAATCAATATACCGGAAGGAACGGTATTCAACATTCCCACACCCGCAGGAAACGGTTCATCAAAAATAGATGTAGCCAAACCTCCGGTGTTTTCCAGCAAAATGTCAGAAGTCTCAAATTTTATAAATGGATGCTGGCTGTACATACAGCTGAAGATGGTTAGTGCCGAAGAAGAAGAGAAGATTCTCTTGGTACTATCATATATGTCAGAAGGATTTGCAGTAGATTGGAGGGATAACCTGCTGGACATGATAGCAGATGACGACACGGATGTACTGACATCCGTAGAACAGTTATATAGAGATATCAGGGCAGATTTCGGTGATACTGATGAACAATCGTCGAAGATCTCGGAGTTGCGCACCATGACACAGGGCACACACACGTGTGAAGAACACGTGCAGAAATTTAAAAAAGTCGCACGAGGAACAGGGTACCAAGGAAGGGCCCTAGTTGAAGAATTCAAAAGGAGTCTGAATGCAGGGCTCCGAAAACGGATCATGGAAGCCGATGAAGTACCAGCTAATATTGACGAATGGTATCGAAGATCGGTCCGATTAGATCGACAATGGAGACAGGCGAAGAACGAGGAAAAATATTATTCCTCGCGGAACAGTAACTCCGCCAATAGGAGTGAAGGGACCAAAGGCCCAGATATGTCGAAGACAGTAGGAACTGGCCAGCCTAAACCCCGCTGGAACTTCAACCGAACCGCGGGATCAGCGAGTCAGAACTGATCAGGAGCTGGGCCCTCCACGGGAAATAATACCACCAGATCAAGACCCACAGATCGAACGCCATGGACGTCGATCGAACACAGCGCCCACCGATGCGCTGCTACAAATGTGGAAGAATCGGGCACATCACAAGAAATTGCCGATCCGGATTGGACATCCAAACCATGTCCTTTGAAGAGATGAAGGAGTATTTCGCAAAAGGCGAAAATTTAAAAGAAGACGAGAGCCAGTAAGTCCCGTACTGAACTCTCTAAATAGGTATTTTGTATTAGGTAAGGAAGACGGACTGGTAGGTACGGAGGACTCGGAGACTTCAACAGTCTCTGAGACCACCCCGCAGGAAGCGGTCTCTAGTGCCAAAGCACAGGAGCGTGGCAGGGCGGATAAACCTGTGCTTGATTCTTCCTTATCAGGTAAAAGAATACTAAAAAAGGGACAAAAAGAGTTTCTCATTCGTTCTATTGGTCAAAAGGACGAGATACTAATGGAAATAGGTCTAGAGACTCTAGACACACATGACCAAACAACAGAAACAGCGTTGCTCGATTCAGGAGCAACAGGTTTGTTTATGAATGCCAAATTTGCTAACGAAAAAGGCTATAAATTAATCCCTTTAGATCGACCCATTCAAGTTAGAAACGTAGATGGATCTAACAACAAAGGCGGTATGATTACTCATGAAGTAGATCTACTCATGAGCTACAAGGGACATCAAGAACGAGCCACATTTGAAATTATTGAATCAAGGACAGCAGCGCAGCTAATCAAACTAAGTAAGGATTCAATTACTTACATTGTTAGTTTGTTACTGCCTTAGTAAAGTACTAATGTTGTTGTAACTGAGGGGATAGTCGCTCAGAATGCCCTCCTTATATGCATTTCAGAAACCCTAACCTAAGTACAGTGTAATCTACCTATTACATTGGTCCCTAAAATAAGTCATTCTGAGTCTTCTTCTATTTATATTCCTTCTATGATGTTCTATATGACATCATTTCCTTCTATAATGATGTTGTATGAGTCATATGACTCAGTGTGAGTCATTTATGAGTCATAAACATGAGTCATTATGACTATTCATGAGTCATAACCATGAGTCATTGTGACTCCAAATGAGTCATAAGTATGAGTCATTATGAACTTAAATGAGTCATAATTATGAGTCATTATGACTATAAATGAGTCATAACTGTGATTCATAATTGTGAGTCATAAGTCACATGACTAATATTATGTAAGCTATTTATGATTAAATATGAAACACTTAATTAATAGTTATTCAATCTTATCTAATTAGATAAGATATAGATTAGATATAGATTAGATAAGATGTTCATTACATTAGTTATTGTAATGAATGTAACTAATCTAATGTAACTATTATAATAACTGTCAGAGTTTCGACACTCCCCCTTGTTGAATATTTTATCAATTGTGTATACCACACAACTCAAGCATTTTATTATGCTTATTCAACATAAGGTTCTTGGTTAAGATATCAGCTGCTTGATCTTCAGTTTTTATATAATAGAGATCAACTAAGTCTTCTTTCACGCATTGTCTGATATAATGATATCTTACGTCCATGTGTTTCGTTCTTTGTTCTTGAGCTGGATTAGAAGCCATGTAGATAGCTGCTTGATTATCCATTATTAAAGGAATGGATTGTATATCATATCCAAGTTCATTGAACAAATTCTTTAACCATGATATCTGTCTGCATGCGTCTGATGCAGCCATATATTCAGCTTCTGTTGAAGATAATGCTATTGTTTTTTGTTTAGCTGATTTCCAGTATACTGGTGCTCCTGCTTAATTTTACAACCATACCAGTTGTTGACTTCCTATCTATTGGATTTGAAGCCCAATCAGCATCAGCATATACAATTAAACCATAAGCATCACGACCATCATATTTTATACAATAATCTAATGTGCTTCCAACATATTTGATTATGTGTAATGCTTATTAATGTGATCCATTGTAGGATTACTCACAAATTGTGACATTAATATCGTAGCATAAACGATATCCAATCTAGTACACATTGCTAGAAATAATAATGATCCTATCAATTGTTGATAGTATGTGATCATTTCAGGTGTAGCTTTGCCTTCTATTTGTTTATTTGGTACATAACCAGCTGGTAAAGGAGTATTAACTGGTTTTGCATTTATTAAACCAAATCTTTCAACAATCTTTTTGGCATATTTGGCTTGATCATTGTGACGGTACGTTTACTTTTGTCTATCACAATATTCATTCCTAGATATTCACTTAGATCTCTAAGTCTCTACTTTCCCATTTATTCATAAATTTCTTTTTAAAGTCATCAACAGTCTTTTCATTATTGCCCATGAATATTATGTCATCAACATATAAGATGATCACAACAATGTCTTTGTTGTTTCTGTAGACATATATTCCTGTATCGGCATATAATCTTCTAAACCCTAGTTTAGTTATGCTGTTATGCTTGTATATTCCAAGCTAAAGATGCTTGTTTCAAACCATATAAAGCTTTTCTTAGCTTATATACTTTATCAGTATCTTTGGTTTTGAAACCTTCCGGTTGTTCCATATATATCTCCTCTTCTAATTGGCTGTATAGAAAAGCAGTTTTAACATCTTGTGCTTTGAGTACCCATCCCTCTAAAGCTGCTAATGCTAGTAAGATTCTGACAGTCTCGAATCTTGAAACCGGGCTAAATGTGGCTCCAAAGTCTATTCCTGGTACTTGTGAAAAGCCTTGAGCAACCAATCGCGCTTTATATCTATTATCCGATTGCTTTATGGTGTAAACCCATCTACATCCAATAGGTTTCCTGTCTTTAGGTCTGTTTACTAATTCCCAAACATTTCTACTCTGTATAGATTTAATTTCTTCTTCCATAGCAGTTACCCATTTTGAATATGATTGAGGATCCCTATCTTTTATTTTAATAAGATCTCTATATACAACAGGTATTCCTTTTCTTCTGTTTTCTTGATCATTGAGTTTCGATGCTGCTTTTGATAAGAGAAATTTATCTCTTTTTGCTTGTACTTTCTTTAGCCAAGCTTCATTATCAAATTCTAAATCATTAGATTCTAAATCTAATTTTGTATCCATAGTAACCGTCTTATCTAGATCAAGATCTGTATAGAAGGTTTCTTTATTATCTCAGGTAATAAAATTTTCTTTTCAAATCTAGGCATTGGAGTTAAATCTGATTTAACATCTGATTTATTTGTTTCTACAGAAGTTATTTTCTTAGTATTCTTTTTAGGAATAGTCTAAGATCTTCTACAGTAAGTTCTGCCATATTAGAATCTGACGTTCTTATGTTTGGATGTTTTTTCTTTCCATACAAGTCTTCAGTAACTTTTTGAACTTGTTTGTCTATTTTATCATTTAGTTCTTTATCATTCTTAATTCTGTTTTGAATGACATCATTCCATTTTTTTAAAGTTAAATTCAGCTTCAATTTTAGCTGGATGTTTATCTCCATAAACATTATCTTTAATAACTTTAACTTTTGGAATCCTAGATGATTTTCGTGTTCCAAACTTTTGTTGTATGACAGCTCTTTCCTGTTCTCTGAATCCAAATGGATTTCGAGCTTGTTCATCTGGATTAATAGACTGTTCTAGTATCGTGGATCTAGAAATTGGTTTATCATTACCAAGTCTATTTCTTTTAACTTCTCGAAGATCTAACTTCTTCCAACACGTTTAACTCCTTTAAATAAATCTATATTCTTTCTATAGTTTATGTCAAGATTTGACTTAGGAAGTTGAAAAGATGTTTCAATTAATGATTTACTTTTATTAAGAGTATTCTTAGATTTATTCAGATTTTCAATCTGTTTTCGAATTCTCTTATCTTAGCTAATTTTTCATCATCTCTTTGTGATTTCTTATTTGTGGATGATTTCTTTAATGAAGGAGTATTAATAGCTTTTTGTTTTTCTTTATCAGTAAAATATTTAAAAGAATCATTAATTTCTTTCATTTTTTTCGAAGTTGTCATTAATTCTTTTTGATACTTGACTACTTCTAAAACCTTTTGTTTCAGGATTTTATTTCTTCATCAAGATCACTTTTACTTTTATACATATCAGATATATTCAAATCTGATTCTGAATGTGAGTCCTTCTTTGATCTATATGAATTACTTTTAGATATATTTGAATCATAATCACTTTCATCTGCTGAATATGATTTTGTGCTATGATATGAAGAATTACTGTCATGTAGATGATTGTCTACTTCCTTATTAGACTTATGATCATCTTGATTCCGACGAATCATCATCATCTAAATTATTTGAATCATAAAATGATTTCCTTTTATCATTGATTGTAGTGTCATGATTATAATAATTCTTGTTTGATGGAATTGTATTAAGATCTAAAGATGTGGTATATCTTTATGATAAGTTTATCTTTTGTTAATTTGGGAAATATGTTTTTGTCAAAGATGGCATGTGTAGCAATAACTATAGTATTCTTATCATTCATGAACTTATATGATTTGCTTTCATATCCAATGAATATCATTGGTTCAGCTCTTGGTGATAATTTATTCTTTCTTCTTTCTTTTACTATATAGACATATGCTAGACATCCAAATATCCTAAAGTTTGACATGTTAGGTTTTTTGTTCATCATATTTTCATAAGGTGTTTTCCATTTCGTTCTTCTTAATGGTGTACGATTATATATGTGGACTGCAGTATCAAATGCAAATGACCACCATGATTTAGGACAACCAGATTCTAATAAAAGTGTATGTGCTTTCTTTAGAATGGTTTCATTTAATCATTCAGCTCTACCATTTTGTTGATAAACATGTGGAGCACTTAGTTCATGTTTAATACCTTTTTCTTGAAAATAGTTATTTAGCTTTTGATTTACAAACTCTCCCCTCGATCTGAACGCATACTTTTTACTTTTAAATTGAGTTGATTCTCAATATATATAATATATGCTTTAATAGCAGTAAAAGTATCAGCTTTAGATCGAAGTAATGCTACATAAGCAAAAGAAGAATAATCATCTAAGATTAATAAAGCCCATTTTTGTTTATGGTAAGACTGAATAGGTAATTCTATCAAATCCATATGTATCAATTCTAGCAAGGTAGTTGCTCTATTAGTTGAAACATGATATGGTTTATTATCAAGTTTTCCCATGATACACGATTTACATATGTTTTTCATATGTGTTTATTAATTTTAGAACTATTTTCAGTATTTCTGAACATATGACTTAACACGTTATCACTTGGATGTGCCATTCTTCGATGCCAAATAAAATAATCAATAGTTTTAGAACTATTATTTAATAACAAATGTTGTAAAGGTCTTTTAATCTCAGTAGATAACCAACTTATAGAGTTAGTCTCTAAAGGATATCCTGTCAATGTTATGTTTCCCTTGTGTATAATAGTTTGTGTTTTTGTGTGATATACTTCATAATTCATACTAGTAAGTTGTGGTACAGAGATAATTCTGTATGGCAACATTGGCATATAACATACGATCCAGTTTAGCATATGTTTTCCATGTCAGAAACATACTTGGCCTTGGCCTTCAATGAGTGTTTTCGCATTTTTGTCTGCAGTAGTAACTTTAACTGGTGTGATAAATTTCTTATATGATGTAAAGTCATTTATAAGTGGTGTACAATGTCTGGTAGCTCCAGAATCAATTACCCACTTATCATTCTTATTTAAGAGCATAATGTGTTCACTAGGAACCCTATATTCATAATTACTATATACACAATTGTATCTACTGTTGTTCAAAGCTTGATTTGATGCGTTCAACACATCTTCATTGGTAAGATTATCAAGCACTAAAACAGTATTAGATAAGTAATTAGAATGATTTAAATTTGTCACATACCCAAATGGATCATCCTCATCAGATGGTCCTCCAGAGTTACTCTCAGGATTAGTTATATCCATATTTTCGACGTTATTATTGATGTCCTCATCAATATATTCAATGCCACTATTGTAACCATCATTTGCATCATTGTAGTGTTCCTCACTACTATCTGATTGCGATTTAAGGTCTGGAACTGAACTATCATCAGTTTCTGCTATAGGTGAAAATGGAATTTGAGGCGTCAAGAAGATTCTTTTGAACTGTGTTCCTTCAAGAGAAGGTTCATAATCTACTACGTCATCTCGAAGATATTCCGGAGGATAAGCCAACATAGTATCTATGTAATGAAAACCTATTCTATCTAATAAATCATGATTAGATGTGTGTTCAGGTATCTCTTCCTCAATATGTCCTATAGTCTGAATCGGTTCATCAATCGTCATATTATTTGTAAAGTGAATAATGTTATGAGAATCCTTCTTATTCTCATGTTTAAACTTATTCAACTCTGCAATTAAAGCTTTATTCTTCAGCTTCTTGTTATCACGATTCTGTGCATTCCGTTTCTTCTTATCATCTTTAGATAAAGAAGATGCATTTGCTTTATTAGCAAATCTATTATTGCTTTGACGAGGTGTGAACGATCGTCTATTATTGAATCTGCCTCTAAAAGATCCTCCTCTGAACCTATTGTTTGGAAATTGATTACTAGAATGTTGATCATTCCAAGATGGTTTAGTGTTTGGATACTTGTTGATATTAGATCCAATGTTAGCAATTTGAACGGTTTGTCTGCCACTCCTTGCTTTTGATTGCATGAGATTCCATTCATTCTGAATTTTAGGAACTATCTTTGCTGACATGAATTCGTCAATATTGCTATTAACAATATTAGTAACCAAAGTACTATATTGTTGATTCAAAGCATGTAAAATGAAGAATGTCAATACAAAATCTGGGAGTTTGTATTTATCTTCAGTTCCTAGATCGGAAACAGCTTTCATCAATTTAGAGATAGCTATAATGGGATCTTGTCCTGGTTTCATAGACCAACTGAATATGTTTTTGTATAAAATGAAATATTTGGCAATTCCAGTTGTTCCAAAAACTTTATCCAATTCAGCAATAGTTTGAGCTGGAGTATCTTTAACGTAAGACCATAGATTGGTTGCTAATGCCATTTTAATAATAGCATTTGTCTTTGCAGAATTTTCATCCCAATCAAGTCTTTCATTATAAACAGATTTATACTTCAATTCCCAATGGGTTTTTTCTTCAATGGTAGATTTTTCCGTAGGTGGTGGGGGATAACCCTCTTTTTCTCTAGTTACGTATTTAGTGTATCCTTTCATGGCTAAGTATGCCATCAAGGTTTCTTTCCACTTTTTATAATCCATTACTCCATTAAACACAGTAACCATTTTTTCGAGCGATTCTTTATCGTCTTTTCCTCCACATAAATAATTTGCCGATCTATTTTTAGAGGAAACAAAATCATCTAGAGTCCACCAAGCAAGTCTAGACTTAAAATTCTCAGTGAAATGAAGATGATTAATGCCAGAACGTTCATAAGTAATTCTTTATAATATCTGGGTTGAAACAGAACCATATAACATAATCCATTCTTATTCCAGATAGGATGATTTTTAGTATGTTTTATGATATGTGTTTGTTTGTTAACCCTATATTTAACATTTATAAAGAACGGAAATGCAAGTTCCACAGCTGGCACAGGACTATTTTGCAGGTGGCAAAATTCTTTCAAAATCATTTCTCCGTTGTTAGAATTCTGCAAGAATTTTTATCTGATCAAAATTCAAAATTTTGCACAACATCTAGCCCAGTTTAAGACATTAAATTTTCATAGAATTTTCATAAATGCAGAATTTTTCATTTTGCAACAGATTTTTTTTCTGTCAGAATCCTATGTAAATCTCAAATTTTGCTGTTTGCAAAATTTTAAGTTTAGCAATCAATTCTCAATTTAGGTGGACCCAAAACAAATTCAACATTTTCAATGTGACAAATTGTTTGCAAAATGGATCGCACGCTGAGCGTGCGATACAGCGTGCGCTGTCACCCGCTGGCCGCGCACTTAGCGTGCGCTGACCACCCGCTGAAGCGCTCCAGCTCGGCGGCTCAGGAGGGCTGAAGTCACCGTGTTAGCAGCCTGTTGCAGGTGCCATTGCAGGCGCAGACGTCGTTGCGGATGCGGTGTTCCTGTAGCTTTCCTTACGGTTTCTTTCCGCTTTCGCTTTCCGTTTGGCTCGCCAGGGCAATGCTGGAGTGGGAAGCAACGTACAATGGAATAGACTGTTCCAGGGCGATCAGCCAATCGTCCTTGTTTCTTCAACATCCCATTCCTGTCAGATTTGCATCAATGATCTCTGAAAAGTACACAGATATTCGATACTCACTCGACCTTTGCTCCGCCGCATTCCCGCCGGGTCTCCTTTAGCAATTCTGGCTTGATGGCATCATCCGCACTTTGCTGGCGCAAGTCCGAGATTCTCAATAAACGTGCTCAAGCTATGTATGCGCGTTCAAAGCAAAAACTACCTTGATTCCGAGGCCCGTAGCTCTGCTTTCAGCCTGGTAGCACGAGTCTGCGGTGGCAATTTCAGCCTGGTAGCACGAGTCGGCGGTGGCAATTTCAGCCTCTGCTTCTCGCTTCGCCAAACGATCGGAAAGCTCCTCCATCCTCGTACCTGAATATTATTGAAAACGTACTGTTGTGTGGTTTTGCGCGGGAAAACAGTTGAGGGCGTTGGAGGACGGTCTTGGAAAACAGTATTAACGAAACGGGATGGGTATTCCCGTCCTTTGCCCAGCCCTCCAGGGCAACCCCGCTCATACAATGCGTCTGAAGGCTTGCCGATCGAAGAAAAGGTGGTTGTACTGCCGAGATTGCCAGAAGGTGCGATCGAACAAGTGCTACCTGCCAACCTCCAGAGGACTCAGCAACGTACCGATGCTTCTGAACAACTTGGCAAGCAAAGTTGGCGCGAGCACCGCAACTCTGTTTCCTTCGCCGCCGCCAGGATGGTCGGCTCTCCCTCGCCTCTGCATGCCGCCATAACGCGCACGGTCGCCATTATCAAGAACCATGCCCTCCACCACAGATTCGACATTGAGCGCAGGATTCAGGAGGCCAGCTTCGAGGTGCACCTCCATTCTAAGTCTTATTAATCGTTTAGACTAGGAACGCTGATCGCGCCCTGCAGATCGTAAAGGAAAGGCAAATGGAGTTTGACACGGAGACCGACCCAGACACACTCTATGAACTCTTTGGCGACGACGCAGGATCCTTCTCGGAGGGCCCAGTATGGGTCTACGTCCTCGAACGACGCAGAGCAATTGAAGTATGGCACACCCTTATGGGCCCCAGGGATCCAGCCGTGGCACGCGATGAAATGCCGAACTCCCTTCGCGCGCTTTATGGCATATCTGCATGCCGGAATGGTGTCATGGGGTCCCCCGACGCAGAGCTGGCCGAAATCCAGATCGCATCCGTGTTCATCTCGTCTCCTCCCTTCCCTCCCGCTGAACTGCCTCCAGATGACCACGATGGGGCGTACGACTTGCTTAATTCTGCGTTGGGGCTGAAGCCGATGTCAGATACCACCTCAAACGGCACCCGGTCGTCTCTTGGCGGCGGCCGCGCCAGCGCCAGCACGACCAGCAGCGGCAAGTTCAACGCGAACGGCAAACCTATCTTCCGTGCTCGGCCTATACCCGCGTCTATGTCGACCCCTGACATTGTACCCCGGACTACCCGCGCGGCCGCGTTACGCGCCGGACAGTTCGTTGAAAAGAAGGACACCGTACCGAGGAAGCGGCTGACAAAGGAGCAGCTCACACAGGCGTTTTTGAACGTGCCTGGCCATAAGCGTGAAGGGACGATTACAGTGGCGTCCACAGCCCCGCCAACAATTGCGCCCCGGATGTCCAAGGCCGCGTCCTTGAGAATTGGCCAGCCGGTGCCTTCGCCATCGCCCGTCAGGCGCTCTGTGACGGATGAGAGTAAGGCAAAGACTTTCGAGGGTGTACCTGGGCACAAGAGAAGGGAGTCGATTCCCGTTGCGTCGACGAAAGCTCCAGCTGTGCCTCCCAAGTTGAACAAGAGCGCCGTATTGAGAGTGGCACATAAAGACTCCACGTCAGCTCCTTCATCGTGTGAGTCCAATTGACTACAACTGTTAGATAAGGATTCTGAGCTTCCCCAGTTCGCGGATCAGTTTGGTCCTCTAATGGCTTCCAGACTCCTTCTCGGCCAGGTTCTTCAATGGCGTCAACTAGGCGATCGTCTTCAGTGATGAGCGTCCGATCTCCACCAGCGCCTAATGGTATCCATGCCACAAGGTCGAAAGATGACACGGACACTCCCACTGTTGCTCAGGGGTTAACTCGGAAGACGACACGTCGGAGCAGTATCACGGCACCGCCGTCCATTCCTCCAAGGACAAACAGAAGTGCAGAGTTGCGTGCGGCGAAGCAGGGAATGGATACAGCGGTAGCCGCTGCGAAAAATACGCCTCGCAAGTCCACCATCCGATCACCGAGCCAACTGTGTCTGTTTGCTCTCCGCCGTCTTCCGCGGAGGCTGTCATGTACTCCTCGGACGAATATGATGGAGGGGAAATGACACGAAGCTCGTCCACGCGCAAGTCCAAGGATGAGCCCCAGCGAAAAATCCGGGTGGAGGTATTCGGTCGGATCAGGCCACAGGTGTAACGTTTTCAATTTACATTGAGATTGACGTTTTCCTAAACCGTTACGCAGGTGAGAAGTTATCAATTCCGTTCGTTAATCGCGCCTTCAACCGTTTTCCAAGACCGTCTTCCCTCGCTTGTTTTTCTGAACCGGTACGCCGTTAATCGCGCCCTCAATCGTTTTCCAAGACCGTCGTCATCCCGCCCTTGTTTTCCTAAACTGTTATATGGCAGGTGAGTTATCAATTCCGATTCGTTAATCGCACCCGCTTGTTTTCCTAAACCATTACGCAGTTCTAACAATTCCGTTTCATCAATCGCGCACTCAACCGTTTTCCAGGTCCGATTTCTGCGCAGGTGGGTTATCCATTCCGTTTCGTTAATCGCGCCCCCAATCGTTTTCCAAGACCGTCGTCATCCCGCCCTTGTTTTCCTAAACCGTTATACAGGTGAGTTATCAATTCCGTTTCGTTAATCGCGCCCGCTTGTTTTCCTAAACCGTTACGCAGGTCTACAATTCCGTTTCGTCAATCGCGCCCTCAACCGTTTTCCAGTCTTCCTGCGCAGGTGGGTTATCCATTCCGTTTCGTTAATCGCGCCTCAACCGCTTTCCAAGACCGTCTTCCCGCCCTTGTTTTTCTGAACCGGTACGCCGTTAATCGCGCCCTCAATCGTTTTCCAAGACCGTCGTCATCCCGCCCTTGTTTTCCTAAACGTTATATGGCAGGTGAGTTATCAATTCCGTTTCGTTAATCGCACCCGCTTGTTTTCCTAAACCGTTACGCAGTCTAACAATTCCGTTTCGTCAATCGCGCCTCAACCGTTTTCCAGTCTTCTGCGCAGGTGGGTTATCCATTCCGTTTCGTTAATCGCGCCCAATCGCTTTCCAAGACCGTCTTCCCGCCCTTGTTTTCCTAAACCGTTATACAGGTGAGTTATCAATTCCGTTTCGTTAATCGCGCCCGCTTGTTTTCCTAAACCGTTACGCAGGTCTTCCAATTCCGTTTCGTCAATCGCGCCCTCAACCGTTTTCCAGTCTTCCTGCGCAGGTGGGTTATCCATTCCGTTCCGTTAATCGCGCCTCAACCGCTTTCCAAGACCGTCTTCCCACCCTTGTTTTCCTAAACCGTTACGCAGGTGAGTTATCATTTCCGTTTCGTTAATCGTGATTTCATCAACACCATCTTACCGCCCTTGTTTTCCTAAACCGTTACGCAGGTGAGTTATCAATTCCGTTTCGTTAATCGCGCACGCTTGTTTTCCTAAACCGTTACGCAGGTCTACCAATTCCGTTTCGTCAATCGCGCCCTCAACCGTTTTCCAGTCTTCCTGCGCAGGTGGGTTATCCATTCCGTTTCGTTAATCGTGCCTCAACCGCTTTCCAAGACCGTCTTCCCGCCCTTGTTTTCCTAAACCGTTACGCAGGTGAGTTATTATTTCCGTTTCGTTAATCGTGCTATCATCAAGACCGTCTTCCTGCACTTGTTTTCCTAAACCGTTGGTCTGTTACGCAGGTGAACTACCAATTCCGCTTTGTTAATCGTGCTCTCAACACTTTTCCAAGACCGTTTTCCTGCGCAAAACCATTACAGCGGTACGTTTTCATTTTCCATTGAGATCGACGTTTTCCTATACCATTATGCAGGTGAGCTATTCATCCCGTTTCGTTAATCATGCTCTCAACCATTTTCCAATACCGTCTTCCAACGACCTCAACCATTTTCCTGTGCAAAACCATCACAACGGTACGTTTTCAATTTCAGTAATATTCAGGTACGAGGATGGAGGAGTTTTCCACCGCCGACTTGTGCTATGAGGTGCATATCCAAACTTGATGGTGGTTACAAGGTAGTCAAAGCTACCTTAGCTTTTAAGATGATTGCCTTGTCTTCTGTGAGGATCCACTTTCTTTCAGACTCAGAATAAGACAAATTTGCTACCGTCTTGCTGATGCCCATATCTGTTGTACAGAGAATGGCATGATGCTTGTACATTGTCACATCATCATTTCCATGAATTTGCATCTCTTCTGGCTGGAAAAAGTCACCTGGTGCTGGCATGACTATCTCTATATCTCCTGATACAATGTCTGCGTGGATCATCTGATACACACGTAGTGTGCTTGAGACAATGGCCTTGAGTGCATCTTGATGAATCTGCCTCTCCCTGGACCATTCTAGAACTGTCCATGTAAATTGGAATGCTTGTTGAAAATTGTCAAGCAACTCTTGTTCTGTTAAAGCCCTTAAGCCATGACGATAAATCATGGATCTCCATGGTCCTGAGACATGTTGGCCTCCTATTGACTTGTCAATGCTACCATTTGGAAAGCTTTCAGGAGTGCATACCAATTGAACGAATATTGTGATATATTCCACCTAATAGGCCACCATTATTGGAAAATGGTGTCCAGGACATTAATACCCCTGTGCACCAGTATATTGTACATGTTTGTATGGCCTGAACAAGTGAAGAATGTTCCATCCGAGTTTTTGCCTGACATATCAAAGCAGCGATAGCTGGTCCAAATGTTTTGGCATCATTTGTGGAAAGTTGGTCAACAAAGTTACCACCGGATCCAAGATGTTTATAATTTTCTGCTAAGCGGGCAGCAAACTGGAAAATTTCATTATTCAGTACTTCAATTTCTCGTCTTATGTCAGAGCCAGACACGCGATCAGCAGTGTGGAACCAGGAACCCCGGAGATGAGAGCTTCAGCCTGATTTTTTTCAAGAACTATCCGCAGATTTGATATGTCACTTTGCAGAACCTTCACAGCATCAGGAATGAAATCATTATTATGCCCGTTTCACTTACTTTAACTTTTTCCTGCATCTGATCCCGTTCAACTGCTATATCTCGCAACTGTTGTTCAAGGAGTCGAGCATATGAATGACGTTCTTCCTCTCTAGCATTGCAATACTGAAGCAGGTCGCTCAATAGCTTTTCCCTTCTGGTAGTCCTCTCGAGAAGCTGCTGGAATTCGGTACTGTGTATCTTATCCAGTTCTGCTGTTGTACGCTCTACTTTTTGGTTGAACTAACAAACAGCCTACTAGTAGTATGCAAGGTCTCAGAGCATTTCTGATCAGCTTACAATTCCAGTGATCGGAGTGTTTCCAATCCCAGTTTTCGGGCCTTGGTCACTGGCCAATGCCGGTAGAGCAGCTGCAAAGCAACTCAGTTCCTTAGCTAACAATGTCATAAGTCCATTGCAAACTTACAAGTTGATGGATATTTCTCCTGTTGGCCAACAACAAACTTGAAGTGCGACATAGGAATTATTGAATACAGACAAACAGCTGAGGTTTCCTGGTGGCTGAGTCAGCCACACGACCCAACAACTGTACAGTCGCACAGTGTCAACAATCCAACCTCTGACACCATCCGACTGCCAAATCCGGCGGTATCTCATCATGCTCATGTTGTCTTCAAGATCCTTCTCCTCGCTCTTATATCGTGGTCCCTAATTGACCATCTACATCTACCAACTTGATGGTTGACCAAATCTGCCTAGGCCTTAGACGGTGACCCCGTCGTGGGTTTCTTTTCTATCAAATGCTGAAAGGTTGCTGTTCGAATTTGCGGGTGGGATCGCAGATGTCGTCTCCAACGGCGATGAAGGATGTACGACCTGTTGTGTCCGCGAAAGGAATGCGGGAGCGTTTTGTTGAAGAAGGGCATTGGGACGCTGGCTGAGAGACCGAGTGTGCAGGTGGGAAAGGGAGTTCGTTTGCTGGGGTTGACGTGGGTAGAGTCCGTTTCGTTGATTATTGATGTTGACCTGTATAGATGATTCATGTTTGGGACCACTTTGATTACACCAACGATATTCTCTGGTGGAGATTACAAGAGTTGCGTGCGGCGAAGCAGGGAATGGATACAGCGGTAGCCGCTGCGAAAAATACGCCTCGCAAGTCCACCATCCGATCACCGAGCCAACTGTGTCTGTTTGCTCTCCGCCGTCTTCCGCGGAGGCTGTCGTGTACTCCTCGGACGAATATGATGGAGGGGAAATGACACGAAGCTCGTCCACGCACAAGTCCAAGGATGAGCCCCAGCGAAAAATCCGGGTGGAGGTATTCGGTCGGATCAGGCCACAGGTGTAACGTTTTCAATTTACATTGAGATTGACGTTTTCCTAAACCGTTACGCAGGTGAGAAGTTATCAATTCCGTTCGTTAATCGCGCCTTCAACCGTTTTCCAAGACCGTCTTCCCTCGCTTGTTTTTCTGAACCGGTACGCCGTTAATCGCGCCCTCAATCGTTTTCCAAGACCGTCGTCATCCCGCCCTTGTTTTCCTAAACCGTTATACAGGTGAGTTATCAATTCCGTTTCGTTAATCGCGCCCGCTTGTTTTCCTAAACCGTTACGCAGGTCTAACAATTCCGTTTCGTCAATCGCGCCCTCAACCGTTTTCCAGTCTTCCTGCGCAGGTGGGTTATCCATTCCGTTTCGTTAATCGCGCCTCAACCGCTTTCCAAGACCGTCTTCCCGCCCTTGTTTTTCTGAACCGGTACGCCGTTAATCGCGCCCTCAATCGTTTTCCAAGACCGTCGTCATCCCGCCCTTGTTTTCCTAAACCGTTATACAGGTGAGTTATCAATTCCGTTTCGTTAATCGCGCCCGCTTGTTTTCCTAAACCGTTACGCAGGTCTAACAATTCCGTTTCGTCAATCGCGCCCTCAACCGTTTTCCAGTCTTCCTGCGCAGGTGGGTTATCCATTCCGTTTCGTTAATCGCGCCTCAACCGCTTTCCAAGACCGTCTTCCCGCCCTTGTTTTCCTAAACCGTTACGCAGGTGAGTTATCATTTCCGTTTCGTTAATCGTGATTTCACAACACCGTCTTACCGCCCTTGTTTTCCTAAACCGTTACGCAGGTGAACTACCAATTCCGTTTTGTTAATCGTGCTCTCAACACTTTCCCAAGACCGTCTTCCCGCGCAAAACCATTACAGCAGTACGTTTTCATCTTCCATTGAGATCGACGTTTTCCTAAACCGTTACGCAGGTGAGCTATTCATCACGTTTCGTTAATCGTGCTCTCAATACCATATCGTGGCTGGAGTTGGGACCAAAGTATGCTCTAGAATGGAAGGTGGACAGATATTCCCCGTCTGATACACATCTACATCTTTCACACTTGGTCGGACTTCATCCTGTGTATGCGATCGCGACGTATAATCCGACGCTGCAGCAGGACAGCCAGGGACGGCCATATACCAAGGAGGAGATTCTAGAGGCGGCAGCGGTCAGCTTGTTGCATCGCGGGAACGGAACAGGGCACGACGGTGATGCTGGATGGGAGAAGGTGCGGCGGGCTGTCGCCTGGGCGCAGCTGCGGAACGGCATGTCGTTCTATCACGAGCTTACGGTGCGTTTCTGTCCGTGGACCGGGTGACAATCGAGGCTAAGCCGTGGACAGTATGCCCTATACGAAAATTTTGGGAGCAACTTGTTTAGTCTTTACGATCCCTCCTCCTCGCGGCCTTTCTTTCAGATTGACGCCAATCTTGGATACCCTGCCGCGGTCATGGTAAGTTCAAACTTCCGCTAGTGGGCAAGCTCAAACAAAGTTTGCACTAGAATGCGTTGATACAGGCGACTGATGTGCCAACGCGGGAAACACGGTTATCTGTGACGCTTCTTCCTGCACTCCCTACGCAATGGCCCGATCGCGGCGGTGCGAGTGTGAACATGAACTAGCTTGGAGGCGACCTCACTCATTGCGGATTTTAATGTTGATCCGGGGATTCAATTCCCCCGGCATATCCAGGTCATTTACAAAGGCAGGGAGATTGGGAATTTTGTCTGAGCCTGGTCTATCTCAATCATTCACGAATTTTCAAAGTGTAAAAGTAGTGTAATTACGACAAGTCGTGCGGACGTGTTTACTGATATTTGATCGCCTCTTTGACTCTGCACCGACAATCGCGATGAATGCGCCTTCTTCTGACGCGGGCGTACCATACCAACGACAGTTGATTGGACTGTGGCAGGCGTTGCAGCGTGCGTCCACAAGGGACAAACCGCCGTCGAAGCTGCTCCAGGAACACAACGCTCGCCAAATTCCTAAGAAAATACGTCCCTCAACGCGTCCGATTTCAAGACCCCCTTCTCATTCTTGATTGTCTGTGTGTCCAAACCAACGCAGGTGGGAAGTAGATGGCAGGCAGTCCGACAGCAGAGGAGAGGCAGACTGGCAGATGGCAGAGGGTGAGCAGGCAGAGGGCAGGCAGGGGGGAGACTGCAAGTACTAGATGGCAGAGGGCTGGGTGGAGGGGGAATAGGCAGTGGTTAGGCGGTGGGCATGACGGCAGACAGCAGCAAGTAAATGGCAAGAAAGCAGATGTCTGACAGGCAAACGGCAGAGGGGAGGCAGACGGCAGGAGACGAGCAGGCAGAAGGCAGAGGGGTAGACAGGGTAGACAGGGGGTAGACGGCAGAGGATGAGCATGATGGACAGAACTAGTAGGCAGGCAAGGAGGTGGCCTCCTCTCGATTTGGAACGACGTCAGAAGCAGACATTGCCACAGGCGCAGGAGTCCGCCTCGTCACGATGATTTCTCCTCTCGATTTGGAACCAAGTCAGAGGCAGACGCTTCCACAGAAGGCGCAGTCCGCCTCCTCATGATGATTCCTCCTCTCGATTTGGAACCACGTCAGAGGCAGACGTTAGACGCAGTTTGCTATGCTCTGTGATTGTTATAGATTAGCGCGTGCCCACTCCAAATCTAACCTGTAAAAAAAATTGTGATTGTGGTGAGACGACAAGGCGTCTGAAAATTCTTGCCATATATGATGGGTTGGAGCATTTCAAATTAAAAGTGTTTGCGGATCTATGGATCCGGAGGCCCTAGAGATTTTGAATCTGAACGACGCAGAAAGCAGAGCTACCGTGATGGGATCACCTGCTAGCATGGAGATGAACTACAGCCATTGGCGTTCCTTGAAGAGTTGAGCCCCATATATCGCCGAGTGCACCGAGATAAGGGAAAGATCGGACATGATGGGCGTTGTCATCCGAACCGGACCTGTAACTTTCTGATGGAAATTGTCATCGTTTGTTTTAGTAGTAAATTTGCATTGATGATCAAACCGTTACATTACTCTCCATTTTCATGAAGATAACGCCGTTGTAGAATACCATTCATTCTCAAATTCAGAGGAGACCGAACATGGCAGAGCAAGAAGTGAGACTAATGTTCTAATGCAAAAGCAGAACCTTAGACTTGATAATAACGTGGAAAATGTTATTCGAGCTCACCGCCATTGTTGTATCCCAGAGTCCATAACCTGGTTGTGATCTCAAACCCGGCCGACGTGGTTTTTGAAGGGGAAATAGTGCATCTATTTATTGTAGTAATGGAATCGAGCGCCAAGATTGTCGTCGCTATGTCTCCCCTTCGGGAATTTTTCCCACCTTGCAGCGCAAGGCAAATCCAATGCCTACCGCCTAGAAGTTTGGAGCTGCGCACTGAGCGGTGGGGAAGGCGCGCGTGCTCACGAGCGCGGCAGAAAAGGCGTTGACGGTTGAGCTTGACATCCGCACTCGGTGGTCGTCACTCTGTATGAAACTACCACTGAGATAAAAGTAACCTGCGCGGCTTACGCGCACGCTAAATCTTGAGTACGCGGCGGTCGTATACCATTCTAGTCGTTGCCGTGTAGCCATCGTTGGCGGCAGATGCAACGATGATTGCATTGGATGAATAGCCTCATTGGAGGCCGCTCGAGGTGACGAGGGCAAAATGAACAGCTGTTTGCTAACAGAGGGACACATGTTATCTGAAGCTCGGACCGACAGAGCAGAGTCAGACTGTGACCGAACCTTGTGCGTTCCATTATCATGTAATCGACAGCTTGCAATTGTCGGCGCGGCCTTGCTCAAGCCCGCGTTCCGCCCAAGAGCTCACCTGCAGGCTGAGCGTCTGCGGCGCATTAGTGCCCAACACCGTTGTCAGCTCTGCCGGAGAGTGGAGATGTCGGTATGGGGAAGGAAAATGGGATGCAGGAGAGACCGTTATCGACGATGTGAGAGGCAGACTACGAGTCATCGCTGCCACCTTCGTTCAAGATTTTCGTGAGATGAGCCGTTTCTAGGCTCACGTCGGCAAGGAACTGAACCAGAGGGAGCAGAGTATGTTGCGGTAAAGACGGGACCTGCAGGCAAAGGAGACTTGAAAGAGGGAGTTCTGGAACGGTAAAGGGAGAGTTGGAGCTTCTGGTAAGCCGCGAGTTGCGGGTGATGGACGGGAGCGCTTGAAGACCGTCTTGAAGTGAAAATGGTGGTGGCGGATGATGTGTTGTGCAATCGGCTACACAATCCTGCTGTTGGTTTGATATGGTCGAGATGGACGACCGCCCTTTCTATTGTGCTGGGATTAGTGATTTCCCAGACGATAAGATTCCTGAGGGATGTACCTAGAAGGAAACCGAACAAGAGTATGCATAGCAGGCGAGCCTCATGGAGATGGGTTGTATTGCGTTGAATGTGGGAGTTCATTGGTCAAGGGCATCGTGCCCTAGTCCAGGGGGAGTCTGGCAGTGAAACTCGACTCAGATCGTGATAGACGTGATTCAGACTAACCTGTGAAAGCCGTTGAGAACGAAAATGTCAACGGGCGGGAAGATAACTTGCCAGAAGAGCCGCAATCGGCATTGGGCGTCAGCAAACAGTCGGAGACGTGAAGACGATAGAGATCGTCTTATGGCCGTTGAGAATGAGTATGGCGATAGTGTGGGATGGATCGTGTCATGGACGACGCATATTTTCTTGCAAATCCGGTGCGAGTTGTGCTCTCGGACCCGTCGTTCAGTGTTTGACGACGAAAAGAGTAAAAGTGAACCAACGATGAGGGCGTAGCATAAATACCTTTATGTAATTTGTAGTCTGTTCATGGCAAGTGTCTCGTCTTTCTTTGTCTTGAACGAACAACAGAACAATCGTCATATTGCTGGCCTGACCTTTCACAGGAATGCGTAGCCCCGTGTTCCGAGTAAGATCTTCCATGCGTGTACTTCCACTAATCCGGTGTTCATGGCAAGCGCGCGGTCCTACCATCGTCCCAGCTGGTGAAACCCTGACCTCAACATAAAAGATGGAATGGTGATGAAAGGGGACAAGCGTTGTAATGTGGTGACTCACGTCCATAGCCAAGCGGCACTGCTCCTAGCGTCAACATCTGGAAAGCGAGCGCTAAGACTTGGCATTGTCCGAACAAACACGTGCAAATAGCGCTGAACACGCTTCCGCTGATCGAATTGACTCTTGACGATGTTGATCTGAAACTAATTAAAGGATGTACCCTGGAGGTGGTGGTATTATAATGTCTGGACCACAGTATTGGCACTTGCCGCTATTGTTCGTGTTCGTGTTGTCGCTTGCGCCGCTAGCGGTTCTCACTCGTCATGCAATGCTTAGCCCTTCCTGCTTCAATTCTTGAGGCCTGCATGGTAAGGTTGAAGCAGCGAGTTTATCGCCGAACAGGAAGTCGGCACCACACTTGAGGGTTGATGCATTGAGCGCATACCCCTTTCCCTTTTCTCTTCCTCTATCCTCCTGAGTTCCTGTACCGGGGAAATACTCGCCGAACTCGTGAAAGCTGCGCGTCGTGTAAAATGCTTCTTCCACTCCACCGCCGTGATGGCAGTCGATGTCTGTATAGCACGCAGGGGTAGGTGCGCAGTAGTTCCAGCCGAGCACAATGTCATTGATGTGGCAAAATCCGGACACTTCACGCTTCTTGGCTTGTGCAGCCCGCCGGCCCAGTTGATCGGGATGTCGGCAGACCCGGAAGCGATATGGTTGGCTGTGCCTGGTCGAAGATGTGAGTTGTGGGGTGGAGGCATCAAGCTGGAATAGATGGCGCACCAATGGACCCTCCTGCGGATATCGAGCAGAATTCGAAAACTCCTTCGAATGGGGCCCTGGGAGCTTATTGTCCCCGACGAGAACTTTGACCGTGTCAGTATCCCATATGACAGAGGTGGAATGCGCGGCGTACACATCGTCTCATGATCCTCCTCCTTTTCTGGTGTCACTACGCAGGAAATGGACGTGAGCTCATGGCTTCAGGTGTTGCTCGCTTCGGTCTCTGCCAGAAAAGTCAAGGTTTGAGATGTCATAGTATGGTATAAAACTCACAAGAACGTGCATTTTATCCAGCACATCATTCACCAGACATGCGTCACCCTTGTCCAATGAAATTTCATGGGATGACCAAGGCCATACGTGTATACAATGTCTGTTTTGCAGGCCTCCATCAGTATTCAGATTTCCAGAGCTGAACGTGCACCGTCATAATAGTACGACACCCGACGCTTTGGAATTGGAGGCAGGCGATGAGGCCTTGAGCGGTCGCGCGGATGTTTATGTCAGCACCAAATTGGGACTCAATATCTTGGCGGTTTATCCGCATGTCGCTGCTGCAGATGGCCAAAGCTCTGGCTCAGCTCAAGGCCGCCACGAAACACTACTTAGGCCCGGTCCCCATTGCAAAGTGTCGTTCTTTTCAAGTGTTTATCCAGGATGTGATACCTCGTAACTAAAACCGCATTTGCATCCAGTACCACTCTTCGAGTTTTAATATTATTGGTGGAGACGTCACTTTATCGCATGCATTTCCTCTCATCCTATTCCACATATGAATTTCTTCTAGGGAACTGCCTTACGTATCGATGTCAGAAGGGCATGGTCTTGGATCGAACAGGTGAGAGCGTGTGGCGGGCGCTCGCAGCAAATCTACCGCTGAGAGCCTCCATTTCAGCGTCTGTCCACAGATATGGACAATTGTGCAACGCGATGATGTACCATTGTCAAGCTTCAAGCTTCAAGTCCCACCACGTTTCCAATGACGTTTGTGCAGAGCGAAGTGTTTACTCTCCAGTTCAGATTCGACCCGGCTATTGTTCGTGGTAGTCGATGGGAAAGAGGCGCCCGTTCACCCGGTGTGAGTTTGACGCTTCTCCTTGTGCTGATTGGCGCTGAACGACCGATTGAAGCACGTGTATTAACAAGTGTTACACCGAACGAATATACATCTCCCAGAAACACCGATTCACACTAAGACAAGACAAATTCAACAGTGCTGATGGATTGGTCAAGGTTAAGGTTGGGGTAATGATTCGCACTGTCACCCATTAATCGCAATCTCCTCGTCCCTCCCCTACATCACCACCTCACTCAAAAACTGACCAACGTCCCCACTCCGATCTTCGTCTCTGACTTCTTGCCCATGTACAGATCATGATCGAGCGAGGCAAAACTTTTGCCACCCAAGCCACTGTCACCTGTCAGAAACCGTCCACGCACAAAGGAAACGACCGCTCGTTACCTTGGCGAAAAAACTCTGCAAAAGCCACGTCCACAAGGATATTCTCGTACATCACCTTGCCCAAATTCCTCCCCATGACCCGACATAATTCAGACTAAGCACTACCAAAAACATCAGTTCGTTTCACTAACCGTCCAACAAACTTGCCACTTACGTTCACATGTGGATTAGGGTACAGCCTCTCACCAAGACCGTCATCCCGCGCTTGTTTTCCTAAACTGCCTGAGTTATCAATTCCGTTTCGTTAATCGTGCTCTCACCAAGACCGTCTTCCCGCGCTTGTTTTCCTAAACCATTACGCAGGGGAGCTATCAATTCCGTTTCGTTGATCGTGCTCTCAACCGTTTTCCTCGACCGTTATCCCGCGCAAAACCATTACAACGGTACGTTTTAAATTTCAATGATGTCTGATTATTCATAACATCATTTAGATGAATCGCCATTACCCTCTGTGTTAATCCAGCTACGTCGCTTCTCCTTGTGCTGATTGGCGCTGAACGACCGATTGAAGCATGTGTATATGTACGTTTGAGGGCGAGTAACTCACATTTGCGCTAGATATACGAATCGATATTGGCAAATGAGTGGTCCCCTGTGCTGAGCGTCGTAGCTGTATGCGTGACGCTCCAAAGCGTGCTGGCGTCGTGTAAGGTTCGTCCTTGTTCTCTCTCTCTCTCTCTCTCTCTCTCTCTCTCTCTCTCTCTCTCTCTCTCTTCCATTTCTTTCCTCTCTCACTTACGCGCCCAGCCGATTGGCAGAAGAAAGAACGGTACGCATACATCATGCCCAATAGTTTTCGTACGATGGCTGATGACGCCACACAGCTACGTGAGATACTCGCCCCCTCTTTTTTCTCCTCGTCAGAAGACGGAAATTGGACGAGAAGTGGCGGGATCAACATTCAATTATATTATCTCTGTTAATCCTTGCAAAAATGAATGATATATTCTGTATATATTCAATTGAATACTACTACTACTACTCAGCTAAGTACTTGATTTAAGTGCACTAAGCAGAGTATTGTAACATGTAAAACAAGTAAGAACAAGTCGCCTACCACTTGTAACGGGTGTGCTAAAGTGTGGAAGGAAACGAGTTTGAACTGCAAGTGCATCCCCAGCCTTCATGGATATTTTGTAGTTTAATTGTGGCAGGCATAAGTCACCTCCACTGAAGTCACCTAGTGGTATGATCCAGGTTATTCCTCCATCATTTCTGTCAATATGAATCTTCTCGCTGGCCCCTTCCTTAACTGCTATGGTGGTGAAAGCCCCACCAAAATCAAGCCAGGGGCATTGTGATAGAAGGTCCTTCTGCTCTGTTATATATTTTTTGAGCCTGTTCTGATCTTAGTACAAACGAGCAGCTATCATTTATAAATATCTACTCACTGTTTTTGTAGCTCCCATTGAGATGGGGCATACAACTCCATAAAGCGCGCTATCTTGGGCGCCAACTTGTGCTGAACATACCTCAGGAAACACTCCATTGCCTGCTTTGCATCAGGGCTTGTCCACTTGGTCGTGTCCTTCGATATGTGGGGTGAATCTTGGTATCGCCTCCAGATGCCTAAATGCAAGGCTGGCTTATCTGAACGAGCCGTTTCCCCATGCCCATCAGATGCAACACCGGCCGCTTGAAGGTTATCCCATTTGCGAAGGAATTTATCTCTCTGACCTTTAGGTATGACATTTTGGAACTTTCTTGCAAGGATGGTGGGATGTGCCCCATTCAGGATTTTATATTCAATAGGTGCAAATTCTCGATCTTCCCCAGGAGCCCTGATAGTGTTCTGGACAATGTCTGGACATGGTATCACGAGACTTTCATGGCATCCGATGTCAAGTAATTTGGTAGAATCTGTTTCAAAATGGTGACTGGTGACGTTGCTGACATGCTCCTGGCTGCCTGAGAAGCGAATAAAGTCACTGGGACAATGCGGCACATTTGCCACAACTGGTACACTATCAGTTTCTGACCTAATTAACTAAAATTTAGCACTCACAAGCTCGAGCCTCAGCTACCTTTCTATTTGCTTCTGAATATCCTCGTTGTCGTTCAAAATGTCGAGCGCGGCCAGCTGGGCTTCGTTGACCTCGTGATTGACCTAGTCAACGAAGTATTGGTACAATGGCCCAATTACTCATTAAATGATCTGTTACATACCACTGGTTTTTTTTGTCTTCCTGGACCTTGTCATTGTTGACACCACAGAGCACAGAATTCTCAACAGAGATGTGCGAAAAATATTTGACACAAGACTGGACGAGGGTAGTATCGAGCAATATTTTGTGCGCAGGTGGTACAAAAAGAGTGTAGCGGGTCGGCAAAAATGACTGAGGGGCGGTGCTGATAATGTAGAGAATATATACTAGAGCAGTATGGCAGAAAGGGAAGGCTATCGATGTTTCGCGGCGTCGACGGTCTGTAGCATGATGCGCATCACAAAAGTCTATCAGCACATCAGCTGTACCGTCATGTAGGAATTTTGTATTGATGATCAAATCAGCCGTCACTCCGATCATCAACTCCATTTTGAAATCACGGCCCTGCCAAACTGATCCGTGCCGATAAAGTTGTGATGCACAGGATTGCTCGCCTGTAAATGTTTGAACATGATGTGAACCGAGTACATCAGCTGCCGTTGCCCAGGTCGATTTGAATCCGCGATTCCGATGGAGTCGACTGACCAGCCCAGCGGGTTTGCCCCTTCCCATCCACCCGTACTGAGCACTAGCATTCCCTTGCGAGGGCAGGCCCTCATCTGTATTCGTCCCATCTGCTATACATATTGCTAGTCGGCCCTCGTCTGAGCCATTGCCCTCGCGGCCCATGCTGGTTTGCTTGCAGGGATCAGTGCAGGTAGTGTTAAACGTCCAAGTATGGGTCACTGTGACGTTTCCCGCCTACGCACAGCATATTACCAAATTTCCTTGTCCTTGTCAGCGAAACAATGTCCACCACGGAGAAGCACTGAGAAGCGGACCTCGTTCTTCATCCGACTATTCACGTCTTCAAAACTCTTCCATGACCGCTCAACATCGGAAAGAACTACTACAAGCTCTCACCTGTAGTCCGGATTCTGCCCCTTGCCATTACGACGACCTGTTATATATGTATATCGTGGTCTCCAAGTAACCACCCATAACTAGTAACCGTCAGTTTGCTTCGCTCGGTCTCTCGATTTTCAAATGCTGACCGTCGTTTGCCAAATGTTTAGGCCGCGCACCGGCATGCCTGTGCCCAGTGCCCATCTACCTGCCCCTTTGCCTGCTCCCCTCTCCCTCGTTCACCGCCCGCTCCCTCCTCCTATCACTGCCGCGCTCCCCCTCTCGCAAAGGAGACTTGAAAGAGGGAGTTCTGGAATGGTAAAGGGAGAGTTGGAGCTTCTGGTAAGCCACGAGTTGCGGGTGATGGACGGGAGCGCTTGAAGACCGTCTTGAAGTGAAAATCAATCGGCTACGCAATCCCACTGTTGGTTTATATGGTTGAAATGGACGACCGTCCTTTCTATTGTGCTGGGATTAGTGATTTCTCAGATGATAAGGTTCCTGAGGGATGTACCTGAAAGGGAACCGACCAAGACTATGCATAGTATGCGAGCCTCATGGAGATGGGTTGTATTGCGAGAGGGGGCGAGTATCTCACGTAGCTGTGTGGCGTCATCAGCCATCGTACGAAAACTATTGGGCATGATGTATGCGTACCGTTCTTTCTTCTGCCAATCGGCTGGGCGCGTAAGTGAGAGAGGAAAGAAATATGGAGAGAGAGAGAGAGAGAGAGAGAGAGAGAGAGAGAGAGAGAGAACAAGGACGAACCTTACATGACGCCAGCACGCTTTGGAGCGTCACGCATACAGCTACGACGCTCAGCACAGGGGACCACTCATTTGCCAATATCGATTCGTATATCTAGCGCAAATGTGAGTTACTCGCCCTCAAACGTACATATACACATGCTTCAATCGGTCGTTCAGCGCCAATCAGCACAAGGAGAAGCGACGTAGCTGGATTAACACAGAGGGTAATGGCGATTCATCTAAATGATGTTATGAATAATCAGACATCATTGAAATTTAAAACGTACCGTTGTAATGGTTTTGCGCGGGATAACGGTCGAGGAAAACGGTTGAGAGCACGATCAACGAAACGGAATTGATAGCTCCCCTGCGTAATGGTTTAGGAAAACAAGCGCGGGAAGACGGTCTTGGTGAGAGCACGATTAACGAAACGGAATTGATAACTCAGGCAGTTTAGGAAAACAAGCGCGGGATGACGGTCTTGGTGAGAGGCTGTACCCTAATCCACATGTGAACGTAAGTGGCAAGTTTGTTGGACGGTTAGTGAAACGAACTGATGTTTTTGGTAGTGCTTAGTCTGAATTATGTCGGGTCATGGGGAGGAATTTGGGCAAGGTGATGTACGAGAATATCCTTGTGGACGTGGCTTTTGCAGAGTTTTTCCTCGCCAAGGTAACGAGCGGTCGTTTCCTTTGTGCGTGGACGGTTTCTGACAGGTGACAGTGGCTTGGGTGGCAAAAGTTTTGCCTCGCTCGATCATGATCTGTACATGGGCAAGAAGTCAGAGACGAAGATCGGAGTGGGGACGTTGGTCAGTTTTTGAGTGAGGTGGTGATGTAGGGGAGGGACGAGGAGATTGCGATTAATGGGTGACAGTGCGAATCATTACCCCAACCTTAACCTTGACCAATCCATCAGCACTGTTGAATTTGTCTTGTCTTAGTGTGAATCGGTGTTTCTGGGAGATGTATATTCGTTCGGTGTAACACTTGTTAATACACGTGCTTCAATCGGTCGTTCAGCGCCAATCAGCACAAGGAGAAGCGTCAAACTCACACCGGGTGAACGGGCGCCTCTTTCCCATCGACTACCACGAACAATAGCCGGGTCGAATCTGAACTGGAGAGTAAACACTTCGCTCTGCACAAACGTCATTGGAAACGTGGTGGGACTTGAAGCTTGAAGCTTGACAATGGTACATCATCGCGTTGCACAATTGTCCATATCTGTGGACAGACGCTGAAATGGAGGCTCTCAGCGGTAGATTTGCTGCGAGCGCCCGCCACACGCTCTCACCTGTTCGATCCAAGACCATGCCCTTCTGACATCGATACGTAAGGCAGTTCCCTAGAAGAAATTCATATGTGGAATAGGATGAGAGGAAATGCATGCGATAAAGTGACGTCTCCACCAATAATATTAAAACTCGAAGAGTGGTACTGGATGCAAATGCGGTTTTAGTTACGAGGTATCACATCCTGGATAAACACTTGAAAAGAACGACACTTTGCAATGGGGACCGGGCCTAAGTAGTGTTTCGTGGCGGCCTTGAGCTGAGCCAGAGCTTTGGCCATCTGCAGCAGCGACATGCGGATAAACCGCCAAGATATTGAGTCCCAATTTGGTGCTGACATAAACATCCGCGCGACCGCTCAAGGCCTCATCGCCTGCCTCCAATTCCAAAGCGTCGGGTGTCGTACTATTATGACGGTGCACGTTCAGCTCTGGAAATCTGAATACTGATGGAGGCCTGCAAAACAGACATTGTATACACGTATGGCCTTGGTCATCCCATGAAATTTCATTGGACAAGGGTGACGCATGTCTGGTGAATGATGTGCTGGATAAAATGCACGTTCTTGTGAGTTTTATACCATACTATGACATCTCAAACCTTGACTTTTCTGGCAGAGACCGAAGCGAGCAACACCTGAAGCCATGAGCTCACGTCCATTTCCTGCGTAGTGACACCAGAAAAGGAGGAGGATCATGAGACGATGTGTACGCCGCGCATTCCACCTCTGTCATATGGGATACTGACACGGTCAAAGTTCTCGTCGGGGACAATAAGCTCCCAGGGCCCCATTCGAAGGAGTTTTCGAATTCTGCTCGATATCCGCAGGAGGGTCCATTGGTGCGCCATCTATTCCAGCTTGATGCCTCCACCCCACAACTCACATCTTCGACCAGGCACAGCCAACCATATCGCTTCCGGGTCTGCCGACATCCCGATCAACTGGGCCGGCGGGCTGCACAAGCCAAGAAGCGTGAAGTGTCCGGATTTTGCCACATCAATGACATTGTGCTCGGCTGGAACTACTGCGCACCTACCCCTGCGTGCTATACAGACATCGACTGCCATCACGGCGGTGGAGTGGAAGAAGCATTTTACACGACGCGCAGCTTTCACGAGTTCGGCGAGTATTTCCCCGGTACAGGAACTCAGGAGGATAGAGGAAGAGAAAAGGGAAAGGGGTATGCGCTCAATGCATCAACCCTCAAGTGTGGTGCCGACTTCCTGTTCGGCGATAAACTCGCTGCTTCAACCTTACCATGCAGGCCTCAAGAATTGAAGCAGGAAGGGCTAAGCATTGCATGACGAGTGAGAACCGCTAGCGGCGCAAGCGACAACACGAACACGAACAATAGCGGCAAGTGCCAATACTGTGGTCCAGACATTATAATACCACCACCTCCAGGGTACATCCTTTAATTAGTTTCAGATCAACATCGTCAAGAGTCAATTCGATCAGCGGAAGCGTGTTCAGCGCTATTTGCACGTGTTTGTTCGGACAATGCCAAGTCTTAGCGCTCGCTTTCCAGATGTTGACGCTAGGAGCAGTGCCGCTTGGCTATGGACGTGAGTCACCACATTACAACGCTTGTCCCCTTTCATCACCATTCCATCTTTTATGTTGAGGTCAGGGTTTCACCAGCTGGGACGATGGTAGGACCGCGCGCTTGCCATGAACACCGGATTAGTGGAAGTACACGCATGGAAGATCTTACTCGGAACACGGGGCTACGCATTCCTGTGAAAGGTCAGGCCAGCAATATGACGATTGTTCTGTTGTTCGTTCAAGACAAAGAAAGACGAGACACTTGCCATGAACAGACTACAAATTACATAAAGGTATTTATGCTACGCCCTCATCGTTGGTTCACTTTTACTCTTTTCGTCGTCAAACACTGAACGACGGGTCCGAGAGCACAACTCGCACCGGATTTGCAAGAAAATATGCGTCGTCCATGACACGATCCATCCCACACTATCGCCATACTCATTCTCAACGGCCATAAGACGATCTCTATCGTCTTCACGTCTCCGACTGTTTGCTGACGCCCAATGCCGATTGCGGCTCTTCTGGCAAGTTATCTTCCCGCCCGTTGACATTTTCGTTCTCAACGGCTTTCACAGGTTAGTCTGAATCACGTCTATCACGATCTGAGTCGAGTTTCACTGCCAGACTCCCCCTGGACTAGGGCACGATGCCCTTGACCAATGAACTCCCACATTCAACGCAATACAACCCATCTCCATGAGGCTCGCCTGCTATGCATACTCTTGTTCGGTTTCCTTCTAGGTACATCCCTCAGGAATCTTATCGTCTGGGAAATCACTAATCCCAGCACAATAGAAAGGGCGGTCGTCCATCTCGACCATATCAAACCAACAGCAGGATTGTGTAGCCGATTGCACAACACATCATCCGCCACCACCATTTTCACTTCAAGACGGTCTTCAAGCGCTCCCGTCCATCACCCGCAACTCGCGGCTTACCAGAAGCTCCAACTCTCCCTTTACCATTCCAGAACTCCCTCTTTCAAGTCTCCTTTGCCTGCAGGTCCCGTCTTTACCGCAACATACTCTGCTCCCTCTGGTTCAGTTCCTTGCCGCCGACGTGAGCCTAGAAACGGCTCATCTCACGAAAATCTTGAACGAAGGTGGCAGCGATGACTCGTAGTCTGCCTCTCACATCGTCGATAACGGTCTCTCCTGCATCCCATTTTCCTTCCCCATACCGACATCTCCACTCTCCGGCAGAGCTGACAACGGTGTTGGGCACTAATGCGCCGCAGACGCTCAGCCTGCAGGTGAGCTCTTGGGCGGAACGCGGGCTTGAGCAAGGCCGCGCCGACAATTGCAAGCTGTCGATTACATGATAATGGAACGCACAAGGTTCGGTCACAGTCTGACTCTGCTCTGTCGGTCCGAGCTTCAGATAACATGTGTCCCTCTGTTAGCAAACAGCTGTTCATTTTGCCCTCGTCACCTCGAGCGGCCTCCAATGAGGCTATTCATCCAATGCAATCATCGTTGCATCTGCCGCCAACGATGGCTACACGGCAACGACTAGAATGGTATACGACCGCCGCGTACTCAAGATTTAGCGTGCGCGTAAGCCGCGCAGGTTACTTTTATCTCAGTGGTAGTTTCATACAGAGTGACGACCACCGAGTGCGGATGTCAAGCTCAACCGTCAACGCCTTTTCTGCCGCGCTCGTGAGCACGCGCGCCTTCCCCACCGCTCAGTGCGCAGCTCCAAACTTCTAGGCGGTAGGCATTGGATTTGCCTTGCGCTGCAAGGTGGGAAAAATTCCCGAAGGGGAGACATAGCGACGACAATCTTGGCGCTCGATTCCATTACTACAATAAATAGATGCACTATTTCCCCTTCAAAAACCACGTCGGCCGGGTTTGAGATCACAACCAGGTTATGGACTCTGGGATACAACAATGGCGGTGAGCTCGAATAACATTTTCCACGTTATTATCAAGTCTAAGGTTCTGCTTTTGCATTAGAACATTAGTCTCACTTCTTGCTCTGCCATGTTCGGTCTCCTCTGAATTTGAGAATGAATGGTATTCTACAACGGCGTTATCTTCATGAAAATGGAGAGTAATGTAACGGTTTGATCATCAATGCAAATTTACTACTAAAACAAACGATGACAATTTCCATCAGAAAGTTACAGGTCCGGTTCGGATGACAACGCCCATCATGTCCGATCTTTCCCTTATCTCGGTGCACTCGGCGATATATGGGGCTCAACTCTTCAAGGAACGCCAATGGCTGTAGTTCATCTCCATGCTAGCAGGTGATCCCATCACGGTAGCTCTGCTTTCTGCGTCGTTCAGATTCAAAATCTCTAGGGCCTCCGGATCCATAGATCCGCAAACACTTTTAATTTGAAATGCTCCAACCCATCATATATGGCAAGAATTTTCAGACGCCTTGTCGTCTCACCACAATCACAATTTTTTTTACAGGTTAGATTTGGAGTGGGCACGCGCTAATCTATAACAATCACAGAGCATAGCAAACTGCGTCTAACGTCTGCCTCTGACGTGGTTCCAAATCGAGAGGAGGAATCATCATGAGGAGGCGGACTGCGCCTTCTGTGGAAGCGTCTGCCTCTGACTTGGTTCCAAATCGAGAGGAGAAATCATCGTGACGAGGCGGACTCCTGCGCCTGTGGCAATGTCTGCTTCTGACGTCGTTCCAAATCGAGAGGAGGCCACCTCCTTGCCTGCCTACTAGTTCTGTCCATCATGCTCATCCTCTGCCGTCTACCCCCTGTCTACCCTGTCTACCCCTCTGCCTTCTGCCTGCTCGTCTCCTGCCGTCTGCCTCCCCTCTGCCGTTTGCCTGTCAGACATCTGCTTTCTTGCCATTTACTTGCTGCTCGTCTGCCGTCATGCCCACCGCCTAACCACTGCCTATTCCCCCTCCACCCAGCCCTCTGCCATCTAGTACTTGCAGTCTCCCCCTGCCTGCCCTCTGCCTGCCACCCTCTGCCATCTGCCAGTCCTGCCTCTCCTCTGCCTGTCGGACTGCCTGCCATCTACTTCCCACCTGCGTTGGTTTGGACACACAGACAATCAAGAATGAGAAGGGGGTCTTGAAATCGGACGCGTTGAGGGACGTATTTTCTTAGGAATTTGGCGAGCGTTGTGTTCCTGGAGCAGCTTCGACGGCGGTTTGTCCCTTGTGGACGCACGCTGCAACGCCTGCCACAGTCCAATCAACTGTCGTTGGTATGGTACGCCCGCGTCAGAAGAAGGCGCATTCATCGCGATTGTCGGTGCAGAGTCAAAGAGGCGATCAAATATCAGTAAACACGTCCGCACGACTTGTCGTAATTACACTACTTTTACACTTTGAAAATTCGTGAATGATTGAGATAGACCAGGCTCAGACAAAATTCCCAATCTCCCTGCCTTTGTAAATGACCTGGATATGCCGGGGGAATTGAATCCCCGGATCAACATTAAAATCCGCAATGAGTGAGGTCGCCTCCAAGCTAGTTCATGTTCACACTCGCACCGCCGCGATCGGGCCATTGCGTAGGGAGTGCAGGAAGAAGCGTCACAGATAACCGTGTTTCCCGCGTTGGCACATCAGTCGCCTGTATCAACGCATTCTAGTGCAAACTTTGTTTGAGTTGCCCACTAGCGGAAGTTTGAACTTACCATGACCGCGGCAGGGTATCCAAGATTGGCGTCAATCTGAAAGAAAGGCCGCGAGGAGGAGGGATCGTAAAGACTAAACAAGTTGCTCCCAAAATTTTCGTATAGGGCATACTGTCCACGGCTTAGCCTCGATTGTCACCCGGTCCACGGACAGAAACGCACCGTAAGCTCGTGATAGAACGACATGCCGTTCCGCAGCTGCGCCCAGGCGACAGCCCGCCGCACCTTCTCCCATCCAGCATCACCGTCGTGCCCTGTTCCGTTCCCGCGATGCAACAAGCTGACCGCTGCCGCCTCTAGAATCTCCTCCTTGGTATATGGCCGTCCCTGGCTGTCCTGCTGCAGCGTCGGATTATACGTCGCGATCGCATACACAGGATGAAGTCCGACCAAGTGTGAAAGATGTAGATGTGTATCAGACGGGGAATATCTGTCCACCTTCCATTCTAGAGCATACTTTGGTCCCAACTCCAGCCACGATATGGTATTGAGAGCACGATTAACGAAACGTGATGAATAGCTCACCTGCGTAACGGTTTAGGAAAACGTCGATCTCAATGGAAGATGAAAACGTACTGCTGTAATGGTTTTGCGCGGGAAGACGGTCTTGGGAAAGTGTTGAGAGCACGATTAACAAAACGGAATTGGTAGTTCACCTGCGTAACGGTTTAGGAAAACAAGGGCGGTAAGACGGTGTTGATGAAATCACGATTAACGAAACGGAAATGATAACTCACCTGCGTAACGGTTTAGGAAAACAAGGGCGGGAAGACGGTCTTGGAAAGCGGTTGAGGCGCGATTAACGAAACGGAATGGATAACCCACCTGCGCAGGAAGACTGGAAAACGGTTGAGGGCGCGATTGACGAAACGGAATTGTTAGACCTGCGTAACGGTTTAGGAAAACAAGCGGGCGCGATTAACGAAACGGAATTGATAACTCACCTGTATAACGGTTTAGGAAAACAAGGGCGGGATGACGACGGTCTTGGAAAACGATTGAGGGGCGCGATTAACGAAACGGAATGGATAACCCACCTGCGCAGAAATCGGACCTGGAAAACGGTTGAGTGCGCGATTGATGAAACGGAATTGTTAGAACTGCGTAATGGTTTAGGAAAACAAGCGGGTGCGATTAACGAATCGGAATTGATAACTCACCTGCCATATAACAGTTTAGGAAAACAAGGGCGGGATGACGACGGTCTTGGAAAACGATTGAGGGCGCGATTAACGGCGTACCGGTTCAGAAAAACAAGCGAGGGAAGACGGTCTTGGAAAACGGTTGAAGGCGCGATTAACGAACGGAATTGATAACTTCTCACCTGCGTAACGGTTTAGGAAAACGTCAATCTCAATGTAAATTGAAAACGTTACACCTGTGGCCTGATCCGACCGAATACCTCCACCCGGATTTTTCGCTGGGGCTCATCCTTGGACTTGCGCGTGGACGAGCTTCGTGTCATTTCCCCTCCATCATATTCGTCCGAGGAGTACATGACAGCCTCCGCGGAAGACGGCGGAGAGCAAACAGACACAGTTGGCTCGGTGATCGGATGGTGGACTTGCGAGGCGTATTTTTCGCAGCGGCTACCGCTGTATCCATTCCCTGCTTCGCCGCACGCAACTCTGCACTTCTGTTTGTCCTTGGAGGAATGGACGGCGGTGCCGTGATACTGCTCCGACGTGTCGTCTTCCGAGTTAACCCCTGAGCAACAGTGGGAGTGTCCGTGTCATCTTTCGACCTTGTGGCATGGATACCATTAGGCGCTGGTGGAGATCGGACGCTCATCACTGAAGACGATCGCCTAGTTGACGCCATTGAAGAACCTGGCCGAGAAGGAGTCTGGAAGCCATTAGAGGACCAAACTGATCCGCGAACTGGGGAAGCTCAAATCCTTATCTAACAGTTGTAGTCAATTGGACTCACACGATGAAGGAGCTGACGTGGAGTCTTTATGTGCCACTCTCAACGGCGCTCTTGTTCAACTTGGGAGGCACAGCTGGAGCTTTCGTCGACGCAACGGGAATCGACTCCCTTCTCTTGTGCCCAGGTACACCTCGAAAGTCTTTGCCTTACTCTCATCCGTCACAGAGCGCCTGACGGGCGATGGCGAAGGCACCGGCTGGCCAATTCTCAAGGACGCGGCCTTGGACATCCGGGGCGCAATTGTTGGCGGGGCTGTGGACGCCACTGTAATCGTCCCTTCACGCTTATGGCCAGGCACGTTCAAAAACGCCTGTGTGAGCTGCTCCTTTGTCAGCCGCTTCCTCGGTACGGTGTCCTTCTTTTCAACGAACTGTCCGGCGCGTAACGCGGCGCGCGGGTAGTCCGGGTACAATGTCAGGGTCGACATAGACGCGGGTATAGGCCGAGCACGGAAGATAGGTTTGCCGTTCGCGTTGAACTTGCCGCTGCTGGTCGTGCTGGCGCTGGCGCGGCCGCCGCCAAGAGACGACCGGGTGCCGTTTGAGGTGGTATCTGACATCGGCTTCAGCCCCAACGCAGAATTAAGCAAGTCGTACGCCCCATCGTGGTCATCTGGAGGCAGTTCAGCGGGAGGGAAGGGAGGAGACGAGATGAACACGGATGCGATCTGGATTTCGGCCAGCTCTGCGTCGGGGGACCCCATGACACCATTCCGGCATGCAGATATGCCATAAAGCGCGCGAAGGGAGTTCGGCATTTCATCGCGTGCCACGGCTGGATCCCTGGGGCCCATAAGGGTGTGCCATACTTCAATTGCTCTGCGTCGTTCGAGGACGTAGACCCATACTGGGCCTCCGAGAAGGATCCTGCGTCGTCGCCAAAGAGTTCATAGAGTGTGTCTGGGTCGGTCTCCGTGTCAAACTCCATTTGCCTTTCCTTTACGATCTGCAGGGCGCGATCAGCGTTCCTAGTCTAAACGATTAATAAGACTTAGAATGGAGGTGCACCTCGAAGCTGGCCTCCTGAATCCTGCGCTCAATGTCGAATCTGTGGTGGAGGGCATGGTTCTTGATAATGGCGACCATGCGTGTTATGGCGGCATGCAGAGGCGAGGGAGAGCCGACCATCCTGGCAGCGGCGAAGGAAACAGAGTTGCGGTGCTCGCGCCAACTTTGCTTGCCAAGTTGTTCAGAAGCATCGGTACGTTGCTGAGTCCTCTGGAGGTTGGCAGGTAGCACTTGTTCGATCGCACCTTCTGGCAATCTCGGCAGTACAACCACCTTTTCTTCGATCGGCAAGCCTTCAGACGCATTGTATGAGCGGGGTTGCCCTGGAGGGCTGGGCAAAGGACGGGAATACCCATCCCGTTTCGTTAATACTGTTTTCCAAGACCGTCCTCCAACGCCCTCAACTGTTTTCCCGCGCAAAACCAACACAACAGTACGTTTTCAATAATATTCAGGTACGAGGATGGAGGAGCTTTCCGATCGTTTGGCGAAGCGAGAAGCAGAGGCTGAAATTGCCACCGCCGACTCGTGCTACCAGGCTGAAATTGCCACCGCAGACTCGTGCTACCAGGCTGAAAGCAGAGCTACGGGCCTCGGAATCAAGGTAGTTTTTGCTTTGAACGCGCATACATAGCTTGAGCACGTTTATTGAGAATCTCGGACTTGCGCCAGCAAAGTGCGGATGATGCCATCAAGCCAGAATTGCTAAAGGAGACCCGGCGGGAATGCGGCGGAGCAAAGGTCGAGTGAGTATCGAATATCTGTGTACTTTTCAGAGATCATTGATGCAAATCTGACAGGAATGGGATGTTGAAGAAACAAGGACGATTGGCTGATCGCCCTGGAACAGTCTATTCCATTGTACGTTGCTTCCCACTCCAGCATTGCCCTGGCGAGCCAAACGGAAAGCGAAAGCGGAAAGAAACCGTAAGGAATCGCACCTTTCATTCTCAACGACTATATTTGTATTAGCATCCAGCAGCTACAGGCACAACTCTTGGATGCTCAAACTGCATTGCATTGTCGCCTAAATAATGACAGCAATTTAATACTGCAGATCATCTACCAGGGGCAATTCCATATGCCGCACGGCTTTGAGCTCCTGTTTATGATGGCGAATCAGATTGCTGTACCATCGTGTATCATAGAAGTTGATGGGGAGGCCAGGAGGTGCGTTTCGACTTGAAGCGCTGGCTCTCCGGACTACAACTCTTGTTCTTGGCGTATTTCCAGGCCTCCTCCCTCCAAGACCATTTCCGTGATTGCGTTCTTCATCCAGACGTCGCATTAGATCGGTGATTATTTGAGAGCGCCAGGGCACCTTCTTGACATAATAAATCTGCTGTCCATGTTCATCCTGTCCGCTTTCATCAGAGCTCATGCCCTCCTTATAGAGCAAAGCCACAGCATCGTCAAGAGTACTCCAGTTTTCATCGACGTGCCTGCGGGCCTCAGTTATTTCCTTTCGGGCGCTGAACAACTTTGAATAGCAAACATGTCAGCCTGAGAGGTAGCTCAGAACTAGAGATGTGACTCACCGTCCTTCGCCTAGTTGCAGCCCTCTGATTATGCCTGATTTCCTTTTCCTTTTCTGCGTACTCCTCTGGGTCCGAATCTTCACCAGCTGACTCTGCCTTTTTCAACCTCCTCACAAGGCGGCCAAGTCGATCATGGAATGCCACTTGCATCTCCTCAAGCGTAGCGTCATCCACGTTGTCATAGGCGGTCAAGATCACATCTGCCAGCAAGTCCATAATCTCAAGTTCCAACCCGACTGTAGGTCATTCATATCGGGACACATGGGGCTCAAGGATGGCTGTTTGAGGGCCCCGTCACCTTCATCTTCATACTGCGCAACTTCCTCCGCTGTTGGAAACTGTACCTGACAATTTCCTTATCTTTCTTAATTCCCATTGCGTTGTTCATCGCCGTCCGAACTATTCTCAACAACTCTGTTCTCCTCGTGCATGCAGTACGGCGAGGTCCTCGCCTGAATCGACGAGCTGGAAGAGTCTGATTGCTGCGGATTGTTGGATCCTGGAAGCGCTTGTTGCACTTGGCACGTTTCGTTCAAAGTATTAGTGTTATTATCAAGTTTTCTTTCACGAGCAACCTAGACGCTCATGAGGAATGTATAACAAGTCAGACTTTGAATACCCACATTCTCATCCGGGTCCTCCAGCCTAAGATCAGAGCCAGAATGGGAATATCTGGTTGAGAATGATGTCCTTCCGACAATCTGCCAACTTGTGAGTGGGGAGAGGCAGCAGTGTTTCTGCCACTGCTCTTATCCACTTTTGATGTTCTTGATTCTTCGCTAGCCTCTGTGACTGCATCTGAGCTTTCTCCGACATGATGGCGTTGAGAAACTGTAGGATTCTGGGAAACGGGAGTGGGGGAAATGGGCGTCGAAGGGTTACGAGGGGGGTCAGAAGTGCAAGAACTTGTGGGAACATTCCACATAATCTGACGAGAGCCGGTGACACTTGGAGAAGGTAAGGGTGGAGTTTGGGAGTGACGTGTACTGGGTGACACTGAGCTCAATTCGAGGCCAAGGGTATTGGAGGTGGCACCCATGACTCTTGCAATTGGTGTGCGAGGAGTTTGAGGACGACGGTGAAATATGCAAGAACTTGTGGGAACATTCCACATAATCTGACGAGAGCCGGTGACACTTGGAGAAGGTAAGGGTGGAGTTTGGGAGTGACGTGTACTGGGTGACACTGAGCTCAATTCGAGGCCAAGGGTATTGGAGGTGGCACCCATGACTCTTGCAATTGGTGTGCGAGGAGTTTGAGGACGACGGTGAAATGTCTGAGTAGGAGAACACGTAGGAGGCAATATTGATGTTCTTGATTTGCTTCTGGGCGATGTTAGAGGTGCGCTGATAGAGGGTGAGGGAACGGTCGCTGGTAAATTGCTCGTTGTCTTTGAAGCACTTAGACTTGAAGGTTCACGGCTGGACGAGGCAACACTTGAAAGCGTTCGAAGTGCTTCTCCCCTGTTTCTTGTTGAGGCTTGGATTGGTGACGGTCGAGTAAACGGCAGCTTAGGCAGAGATAATTCCCCTGCACCGCCGTTTGGTGAAGGAAGAGGCAATGGTGGAGCTGGCGATGGGGTCACGTTGGAAGTTGACTGAGCAAGCGTGCTAAGCGTGCCTGTAGCATTGGCGTGCCCAGCAGACTGAAGTGGTCCTAGCATAGCCTGGGACGTTAATTCTTCTCTCGATACCACAGAATCAAGTGGGGGCTTTGGCATTGCCGTCATTCTTTTGGTCTTTGCCTTCGGTTGCATCTCAGGGTTCAGGGGGGGGTCTCTGCGTTGCCTTATGACAGCAGGCGTTGGAGGAAATTGCAATGGCAGAAGAGCGAAGGGTTTCTCAAAGACCTGCTCCAAACTCTAGAACCAGCGCTGAATTAGGATAAACAATGAACTTATGATGAGATCCCCCACCTGGTGGTCATTAATGTCGTCATTGACATGCTGTTCAGCATCTTGGTCGCGCCTTCTCAGTGAGAGTGAAGCCATCACAACATCTGAGCCTTCAGTAAAAAGTTCAGATGCTAGTCGTAGTAATTAGTAATTCAATCGGCATATGAGATAACGGGCTGGCGATGACGCCATGGCACTCACCTTGACCACGTACCACTTCCTTTCCTTTTGACGACTTTGGATTTGTGCGTACCCTGTTGGAACCCCTTTGATTGCCCTGCGCCCCAGACCCCTCCTGGAAATCGGCATCTCGTCGTTGCTCAACTTCTCTTAGAAGTTGATGTTCCTTTTCTGCCCTTTTTTCGACTTGATCGCCCTGCGCCAGTGAAGCCATCACAACATCTGAGCCTTCAGTAAAAAGTTCAGATGCTAGTCGTAGTAATTAGTAATTCAATCGGCATGTGAGATAACGGGCTGTCGATGACGCCACGGCACTCACCTTGACCACGTACCACTTCCTTTCCTTTTGACGACTTTGGATTTGTGCGTACCCTGTTGGAACCCCTTTGATTGCCCTGCGCCCCAGACCCCTCCTGGAAATCAGCATCTCGTCGTTGCTCAACTTCTAAGAGAAGTTGATGATCCTTTTCTGCCCTTTTTTCGGCTTCAGTAATTTTCGTCCTGGCTTCCTCCAGTTTCTCCTGGGCTTCGAGGAGCATCCTGTGGTTTTCTTGCGCAATTTCCTGGACGGCTTCAAAGTCTGCCTTTGCCTGTTTGATCTTCTGCTGGTGCTCTTGCATAAGGGCTTGGAACTGTTCCGAGGCTCGCGATATCTCTAATTTCTGCTGTCGAATTGTCTCTGAACTCTGATTTCTGAAATCATGGAAATTCGAATAAGCATCTCGTAACTGTTATAGATCGTTGGTCAGGAGAGTTACTATTGGACTAAAACCTTCCTTACTTGTTTCAGAAGTAGTTCAATTTCCCTGTTTTTTCTAATATCATCTCGTTCGACAATACGGACTTTGCTTAGTGGTTGTTCTTCATGCTGTTAATCAAGGCGGTAAGGCTGTTGGTCAAGGAATATTGTTATATACCCACATTCAGTTTGTAATCCCTGGCATTGACTTTGACACATATTACTACGGCGCTGCGAGTAGTTGAAGCAGATTAGGTACTCACGAGCGTCTCGTTAACAGTGACGTTGGTTCGTTTAGCTGGTACCATTAGCGTAGATGGTGCACCCCTCTCAATATCTTGCGCCAATTCCTGGAGTGCAGGCAATTTAGAAAAACTATGATTTGGAGGGCATGGGCACTCACTCGATTTCCTTTGCTACTCTCAGACTTTTTACCAAGGCTGACAAAACTGAATCCATTGACAGCACAAAAGCTTGACACCACGGCGCAGCACTTAACGGCCTTTGTTCTATCCTCCCTCTCAGATTTTTGCAATCACATTCTTTGATATGACACATCGGAGATTCTGAGGATGATGGCCGCTGCATGCTCACCAAACGGCCCAAACCGCTGTGACGGTTCAATCGACTGTTGAAATCAAGCAAATATATCATTCCTCGCCTACAAACTCAGTCAATCTGAATCGAATCAACTCAGGTAAAGATGCCTACCACTGATTCTCAGGTCAGTTCAGCCATCAGCCCCTTGCCACTGCATTATTAAATTCTCTTTGAATCTTAATACCTTCTACCTTACGCCTTTGTAGGTTCCGAGGACTAGGCTGAGAGAGTCTGAAAGGTATCCCTGGGCACGAAAAACGAATGCCTCCCGGCGAAACGTGAGACTCGCTACGCGCGGCACTATGGAAGACACGCCCGGACGTTTCCGACCAACGCGTGTGGCTAATAATTCCGATTCGTGAGGCGCTACGCGAGACAGGGTCGGTTGTTCGGAGGGGAGTCGGCTTGCTCTACAGCTATGAGTTGAGACCCCGTGTATAGAAGGATGCAATGAGCGCTAGTAGTATGATGTTGCTAGCCCGGTGAGACGCAAGACGAGGCTCATGCTCACGCTTTGCTAGTCAGCAGGAGGAAGGCAGGTGGATCAATTGTCATACTTTCATGGGAGAGAAGGATTCATCCAGTCTTACAGCCTCGGACCGTGCCACGGGCAGTGGTGGCCCACAATCCACCGTGACTACCGTCTGTTGTGGAGCTGTTAATATCACTGCGGCTGTTTCGGGGATTGTAGATGTTTCGAAAAAAGGGTTTGAAAGGGTTTGAGAGTTGCTAAACTAAATGGAGACGTGAATAATTGTCCCAATTTTTGAAACAGCTGTAACCCTTGCCCAAGATTCGTTGGCAGCACATTTCGTCACTTGCTCTCCTTTGAATTCTAGATCCTGTCCCGCAACCTGAAGGCCTGAAAGGTGGAGGGTTTTACCAAGGTACGTTCATGTATCCTTTCAAAACTGTCGCTGATGATTTTGCCTGTCGCGCCCTTGCTGACATGATTCGAAAAGAAACTGTATGTTCCGACTCACCTTGCGAATTCGTACAAAGGCTAAACTTGAGTCTTTTACAGCACCATTTCAATGCCTTATTATATGCCGAAAACTGCAGCAAACCTCTTGTGGTACCCATCCCTCTATGCCCTAATGATATTGAGGAGCTATGGGATTATTCCACCTGGCTCATACCTGGCCAACGTGGCCTGATACGAGAAAAGCGCTTCGAACACTGCAATGACTTGCACCGTAAAATGCAGTGCATTTTATTTCATGTTGACCAGAGCGCCATGTCTCAAATCTATCGCAATAATTTATTGAGTTCTTCTACGGTTAGTTGGTTTGGGAATGTTCTGGTTGTACATGCGAACCATAATTGGCCACAGGAACTGCGTTTAGGAATAGATACAATCATGCGTGTCTTGACGTCTCAAAGATCTCAATAGTTAAAAATGTATTAGCTATTGTGTCTGCAGATAGTGAACTTTCCGTGCACGGCTACCCAGCTACACCCAGTCCGATACCAGCACTGCTCAAACCAACAACTACGCCGTGCTGAATCCAGATCATTTCATAATCCCGCACCTGGGCTGTCGTCGAACAGGTTCATGTTGATAGTCCGTCTGTCATTCCGGGCTAATGGGTGATGCCTGTGAGGTGAGCGTGCTGCTTAGTGCAGAAGAGGGAGGGTTTGCGGGTTGCTGAGGTGGGGTTGCTTGCTGTCTGGGCCTCGTCACTGCCGCAACTCCCAGCAGCGTCTGCCAGATAGGAGGAAGAGATATTCTCACCATGTAGCCGACGTCATGGTTGATGAAAGAGGCCAAGTTGGCGGAAAAGGAGAGTTTTCTGGCCAAGGCAGAGGAAGGTATTCGTCGTCAAACTGTAACTGGTCAAAAGCGCAGCATTTTCTTCGTGCAAATTTGTGCACTAGGTCAAACGTTGTTTGAATCTATTAGAAATGTAAGCACGGCGCCTATCGAATGGACGTGCAGATTTATATATACCTATAGTCATTTTCTCCTCGGCGGCGACGTCAATGTTCCAATTGAGACTGACAGATGCGGCCGTCTCATGCCTCCTTTGAATTCGCTTGCACGCACCATGAAAAATGCGCTGAAGATTGACCATTGTTCCTTCATCCTTGACTCGCCTGTCGACACCAGTTTGGAGCTGTCATTGGGTTATGGCAGAGAATGGAAAAATTTATATTTGAAATGAGAGCCAAGGATGCTCCGCTGCTGAATTCACTGACTTTGGAGGCGAAGGAGGTGTCTAGATCTGTCTAAGAGATAAAGTGCTCTGGATCATTGATCAACGGAGTGTCAGGGGGGGTAAATGCATGGTAGTCCATGTACTGATAATGGTAAAAAAAGTTGTTAGTACCCATTGGAGGCTGCGGTAGTCGATGAGGCGAGCGCGCTGCTCGTCGCAGAAAAGGGGGCACCGGCATGCTGCTGCTGCGGGGTTGCTTGCGCCTCGTCACTGCCGCTGCTCCCAGCAGCATCTGGGTAGGAGGAAGAAATATCCTTGCTGCCCGTGTTGACGTCGTAGTTGATGAGCAGGGCCGAGTTGGGGGAAAAGGAGAGTCTTCCGGGCAAGGCAAAGTAAGCGGAGATGGAGGGGTTCGTTCTTGGTCATAGGCTGATAATTGAATTACAGGCCCCAACATGGGCTGGGTGAAAACACGCTCATGAGCTCTGTCTATCCACTCACGTCAGAACGTTCTGACATCCAAATCGAGATCACCTAAATCGTCACTAGTCATTGATGAATTTGCTGCGCTCCGCCCAGTACGTGCTCATCGTCCATGCCATCGTCCTAATCTTTCTTGTCCTTTTGTGCGATCTTTCTCTCTCTCTCTCTCTCTCTCTCTCTCTCTCTCTCTTGCGATCTTTTTTTCCTTCTTGCAGGAACAACGTAGAATGAGTCGGGCATTGGGCATTGGATGGAAGGATGAGCGTGAATGTATCACGCAGTCACATGCATTGAAAAAATTCGAAGTACACTTCGTCGCGCTCTCCATACACCTATGACACTGACCTTGACTGCAGCAGCCTTGCTATCTGCCCATGCCCGCATACTCAGCTCCAAGAAAAGATGAAGTGTTGCCCAGCGCAACCATCGACATGTCAGGGTAACTGGTGCGTATTGATCTTGCTTGATCTGCATGCTCATTGCTCCTCCCTGGAAAACGGTTGAGGGTGCAATTGACGAAACGGAATTGTTAGACCTGTAATGGTTTAGGAAAACAAGCGGGCGAGATCAACGAATTGATAACTCACCTGTATAACAGTTTAGGAAAACAAGGGCGGGATGACGGTCTTGGAAAACGATTGAGGTTCAGAAAAACAAGCGCGGGAAGACGGTCTTGGAAAACGGTTGAAGGCGCGATTAACGAAACGGAATTGATAACTTTTCACTTGCGTAACGTTTAGGAAAACGTCAATCTCAATGTAAATTGAAAACGTACTCGCGGGAAGACGGTCTTGATAAACGATACGAGGCCAAACTCGCCTCTGAATTGGGTATATATCTGCTTCAGATCGCATAACCGTTGTGCGAGGAGCTCGGCAGGGATATCTTCATTGTAGCTCAACAAATGTCGCTGGGCGGCTGTTCATGCATAGTTGATAAGCGAGTCGGCGTCCGCGCATCATCCATCCGTCATCAAAACGGTAAACTGCTTCGTATTATCGTAGGCGTACTCTCAGATGCATGTGATGGGACGTACGAGTTTTCGCTTCCCCCGTATCCACTTCTTTCAAGGCGGAAAGATCGAGCAGTGTGCTCGTCCCCCGTTCGGCGGTTACCACAGCGTCAAGCGCTAAACTTCAAGTTCCAGTCCGAATTGAATATGCGAGCGCATCCTGAGATACGGAAGCTGTCGACTCGCGACACAGGAAGTCGGCGCCTCTAATGCTGGTGCTGGTGCTGGTAAAGATGGGGAGGACTTGGTGTTATCATCGTGTCAAGAGGTTGGCGCGGACCAGCAGGAACGCACAGGGCAGGGATATGATGTGCAAAGTGGATGTGAGTGTTCAGGACGGAGCCCGCGGCCAACCCGCTGGCCAGACAAGTGCCCAGCGCTGCCACGCAGTTCTCATGAACGGATCCCGTGTGGGAGGCGGTGTGGAAGTTTACGGGGGTACAGAATATGGATGCGGTCAGGACCAGAGTGCAGCGCCCACTCAAGTGCTGCGTGACCGTGTGATATCATCTGTTTTCCCATGACATCTTTTTTATTTTGTAAGTATGGTGCTGCAACGACTACGTTTGACTTTGCTCATCGCTTTGGTTTTTCCGCGACATCTGAGCCAACGCCAATATTACCGCGTGCTACGCAGACCCAGTGAAAGTTTTATGTGGGACGCTCTCGCTCAATACAGGGCCAATGCAATGACAGAAACCCGTTCAGATAACAAGCTATCAGCTTGTTGCAAGTCCATACATGCACTGTAGAGTTACCAATTGTAAAAACAGCCATTTTGAAACTAGTACTTGTGCTACAACGCTCTAGTCTGTGCCAAAGAACCAGAGACTCTAAGCCTACTCCTTTCCAGGTGTTTTGCGATCTTCCGGAACCTAAAATTGGAATAAGATGTCTGAGCTGAGGATGTGTGATAATCCTAACCCTAAATCTCCTGCGAACAGTCTCTGAAGAACTTTTCAATTTCATTTTAATGATAGATACTGCTGGCCAGTGTCCTTTATATTTGGACAATCGCGGGTGTTCCATCTTGAGCTAAACAATAAAAAATGAGAAGCAATCGGCAGGAAATCAGTTGAAGCATACCTTGTGGCAGATGCTTACGATCTTTGTCTTTGGCTGTTTTGTATAACTTTTCATCTCATCAAGAGTCTCCGAGATCAATGTGTATGCGCGGTCCTACAATACGTGAGAATCGATTCCTGGACTTTTAAGCTATGTCGCACTCGGAAAACCTCAAAATCTTCCTTGGGCCATCCTGAAGAAATCACCTCTTTTTCCAAATTGAAACCACCGCTGCCTGGTCGCCCAGCCTCTCCAGGTGGCTTAGGAATCAGTGATTTTAGAGTGGTGCTGCCGATAGCATCTACCGGTGCCGAGGCCCCAGCCTGAGGCTGATTTGGCTCATCCTCCAAATCTGTAAGATCAGAACCCGACGAATCCAACCCACCCTCGCCCCTGTCTGCAAGGTGGGGTGCTTGAGGGGTTGCTCCTCTGCGCGGGGTTCCTCCTCTGCTGGTGTTAGGTACCTGTTTCTGCGTTGTTCGGAGTACTGCCTGAGGCTCGGGACGCATGGTGTTGTGGTTTTTCTCCGCAATCTTCTCTGCAAGATTCATCCTCAACGTAATGGAAGGTGGAGGAGGTAAACCTTGTGTTGTGAAGCCGATGCGAGGGGTGATCAAAGGCAGGTGTCGACGAAACACACCCTTAGGTGCCATCCTATTGCCAGTGCCAGTGTCTACTCAGTTTATAGAGGGTGGCGGAGTGCACACTTCATCAAGGTACGCACGCCAGTTGCATCATGAATTTGATCCCACAAAAAGCACCCCCACGTGCATGCCTTGGATTTGAACCTATCACAATGATTCACGAAACTGAGGGTTTCACGGATATCATGATCAGTTGATCAGGCATCCCCACGGAGTTTCGAAGGCTCCGAGCTTACTCACCTTTTAACACCGTCCACAAACATCAGCAGGCAAGATCAGAACCTTTCCTACTTTGGCTGCGCTGGCCCTGACGCGCCTGACGGTCAGCCAGAATTAGGCTCTGTACTAGTATGTGAACTGGTTTGGCTCGTCTTCAACTTGGATCATATGATCATTAATCAATATTGGCATAATGATCAGTTTGACGATACCCTGAATTTCTCGCTACTCAGTGGACCATATTGTTACGCTAGTACTTCAAGTTGTCAAGCATGCTGCAGACACGCTTCACTCCTGCCTGCATTCGAAGGCTCGTATCCCCATGCAAGATTACAATAAACTGGTTGAGTATATAGCCCAAGTTTGACATAGGATTTTTTGCCACAATCGCGAAAATTGATGAAGTGGTTTATTTCCAAAGTCGTCGCCACGCTTGTGGCGAGCCTCTCCCCTTCGAAAAAGGACGGCTATACTTTGTTGGGCCGGTTAGCGGGCCATTCAGGCGCAATCAACTCAATGTCTTTTACTCGAGATGGCGCACTACTTGCCAGTGGAGGTAAGTTTCACGCCAATGTTTAGTAGTAACATCTGACATATAAATATTGAACTTACAGCTGATGACGAGACGCTCCGCATATGGAATATCGAAAATCTCACCTGTCTCCAGATTATCCGTGACTCAGCTCAGAAATGGGGACAAATTACGTGCCTTAAGTGGCTTGCTGGCGATCGTGATGGAAATGCTCTGTGTCTGGGAACAGGAAGAGGCCTAATTGTAATATTGCGCAGGACTGGAACTATGGTAAACGTATTTTGTCATAGAACCTGAGAATGCAGCGTCTGACACATTAATTTGAAAGATTGATCTGATTGAGACGGGAACAACCAAAGCATTTTCGTCTGGAGATCCTGTGGAAGCAATGGCCTTTGATCCAGTGTTCCAGAGACTCGTTGTTACCAGTCATTATGGGAGTATCAGAATGTACTCGCTAGAATCCAACGGTAAGGTTCAGATATCAATGTTTCATGATGCCCTATCAATCCTGTTTAGACCACCTTACCACAGTGTGGGAGCATACGTCGCCATTTCTAAATGAAATACCGCGAGGATTATTCTTGATGGATAAAGGGCACGAGGCCATCGTTGTGGGCTTAGAGGAAGGGTCTATGTAAGTATCTTGTTCAACTCGGCGCATATACTCATATACTCACTTCACTCAGGACCTGCTATGACGCTCAAACTGGAACTAAAAAATGGGGAAAAATATTGAATTCTCCTGTGTACGTCGCTGAATTACATTGATGCCAATGTCACTGGAGCTGATTCTCGGTAAAGTGCAACCGCCACTGTATGCTCTCAGGAAAAATATTTGGCAATTGACAATGGCACAGAAGGTTTCGATGTGTATAATGTTCAACGATCAAGTCCCAACCTGATCCGGCGAATACCGGTGGCTCCAAGTCGGCTCCCTGCTTATTATTCCAGGGCAGTCACTTTTGGAGAAGGCACCATCTTGCTTATATGCGGGACTGATCAAGGGTCCATTCGTATCTTTGAGCTCAAAGCAGCAAAGCAGGTTCAGGAACTTGTTCATGAGCAAGGTACGTGGGCCTGTTTTTATCAGCGGCCTCCCACCCAATAATTTCATATACTTCAGGTCGATTAATTCAGGCCCTTGATGTATGTTTAGCGTCATATTTTACCACCATTTGTAACTGAGGATGCTCAGGCGGTGACCGTTCCTCGGAAGCACCTTATTGCTAGTGGCATCAGCGAAGGTCGCTTTGACATTTGTATTTGGGTGAAGCCAGTGAGTTAGCCCACTACTAATATCTTGTGGTGAAACGCAATTTCTTTCATAGGATGGGATTCGAAATCGTCAAACCAGCCATCTATGGATCAGTTTCACAATAATGCCTCATATCCTATTCGTACTTTTTGTCTTATGGGCAACCGAAGCTTGGCGAAAATTGATTGTATTGCCGGTACGTCAAGTATGAACTTGTTCTTCAGAGAAGATTAAACGTCAACTTAGGATCAAATTCCTCAAGTTGTTCATGACGCCTTTCGCGTCATCCCGAAAATCGCCTTTGAGCCCGTCCTGGCTTCTTCGTCCATGCAGCCTCAGCCAACTGATTCAACCACTTCTACTCTTGATTCAGAAACATTAATACGGCTGTTGGAACAACTACAACGTCAGGCCCTCCATGACAATCAAGTCACTGGCAGGTACTTAGTACCTGATTCCCAACCACTCTTGCAGCGCCAAGCAGGTGGCCTGCCCGCGGTCAAGTATGTGGCTCAGATGCCACCAGGGCAATTCCACCGTCACAGTGGAACCAAGCAAGCTGCCCACAATGCGATCAACCAACTTCAGGACTCCCAGACGGATCATTCTGATGGCGTCAGACAAGATAACGACCACAGCACGCTTACAGCGCCCGATTCCCAGCCATATGTAAACCAGCACCAAGTGGAGGATGCTCCCAGAGAAGAGGAGCGTGCAGTAGGTAAAGGGGCCATTGCACTGCGCCAGACCAGATCGGTGCATACGACCAATGATGCAATAACAGAAATTCCTGACCGGTGAGTGAGCCTAGGTCGTAGTTCTCTAGCATTCCAAGGGCTCAACACATGCAAAAGGCTCGAGGAGGCAGAAGGAAAGACTGACTCATAATGCATAATCAGCGGCGTACATGAATGGATAGTCATACTGGACTAGTCCTGATTGGGAGTTTGAACATATGTTTTCTGCTTCATCTCTATGACCTAGTAGTCGATCTACTTTGTCGTACTATCATTTCCTTCTGTTCTTTGATTTGTACTGCATCTATAACTATATCCCAGTATGGCCAATACACTTGTTGAACGTAAAACAGCACAGGTGGGATTGATGAGATGAAATCAGTTTCTGATGCAAAGAGACTCGATTACAACGTAGAAAGATCCCGAGACTGTCATATCCTCGTATTTGTATTCATTGACTGGTGAGTTATCAATTCCGTTTCGTTAATCGCGCCCGATCTTTCCCTTGTCTCGGTGTACTCGGCGATATATGGGGCTCACCTCTTCAAGGAACGCCAATGGCTGTAGTTCATCTCCACGTGGTGGTTTTGCACGGGAAAACAGTTGAGGGCGTTGGAAGACGGTTTTGGAAAATGCTTAAGAGCACGATTAACGAAACGGGATGGATAGCTCACCTGCGTAACGGTTTAATTGATAACTCACCTGCGTAACAGTTTAGGAAAACGTCGATCTCAATGGAAAATGAAAACGTACTGCTGTAATGGTTTTGCGCCGGAAGACAGTCTTGGAAAACGGTTGAGGGCGCGATGACGAAACGGAATTGTTAGACCTGCGTAACGGTTTAGGAAAACAAGCGGGCGCGATTAACGAAACGGAAATGATAACTCACCTACGTAACGGTTTAGGAAAACAAGGGCGGGAAGACGGTCTTGGAAGACGATCGAGGCGCGATTAACGAAACGGAATAGATAACCCACCTGCGCAGGAAGACCTGGAAAACGGTTGGGGGCGATTGACGAAACGGAATTGTTAGACCTGCGTAACGGTTTAGGAAAACAAGCGGACATGATAGGCGTTGTCATCCGAACCGGACCTGTAATTTTCTGATGGAAATTGTCATCATTGTTTTAGTAGTAAATTTGCATTGATGATCAAACCATTACATTACTCTAGGACAACTCCATTTTCATGAAGATAACGCCGTTGTAAAATACCATTCATTCTCAAATTCAGAGGAGGCTGAACATGGCAGAGCAAGAAGTGAGACTTGGGAAGATATCAAAGTGATTGCCATTGACAAATAATGTTCTAATGCAAAAGCGGAACCTTAGGCTTGATAATACCGTGGAAAATGTTATTCGAGCTCACCGCCATTGTTGTATCACAAAGTTCATAACCTGGTTGTGTTCCCAAACCCGGCTGACGTGGTTGTTGAAGGGGAAAAAGTGCATCTATGTGCTGTAGTAATGGAATCGAGCGCCAAGATTGTCGTCGCTACGTCTCCCCTTCGGAAACTTTTCTCAACTTGCAGCGCAAGGCAAATCCAATGCCTACCGCCTAGAAGTTCGGAGCTGCGCGCTGAGCGGTGGGGAAGGCGCGCATGCTCACGAGCGCGGCAGAAAAGGCGTTGACGGTTGAGCTTGACATCCACACTCGGTGGTCGTCACTCTGTATGAAACTACCACTGAGAAAAAGTAACCTGCGCGGGTTACGCGCATGCTAAATCTTGAGTACGCAGCGGTCGTATACCATTCTAGTCGTTGCCGTGTAACCATCATTGGCGGCAGATGCAACGATGATTGCATTGGATGAATAGTCTCCTTGGAGGCCGCTCGAGGGTGCGAGGGCAAAATGAACAGCTGCTTGCTAACAGAGGGACACATGTTATCTGAAGCTCGGACCGACAGAGCAGAGTCAGACTGTGACCGAACCTTGTGCGTTCCATTATCATGTAATCGACAGCTTGCAATTGTCGGCGCGGCCTTGCTCAAGCTCGCGTTCCGCCCAAAAGCTCACCTGCAGGCTGAGCGTCTGCGGCGCATTAGTGCTTAACACCGTTGTCAGCGCTGCCGGAGAGTGGAGGTGTCGGTATGGGAAAGGAAAATGGGATGTAGGAGAGACCGTTATCGATGATGTGAGAGGCAAACTACGAGAACCACGAGGCGGCAAGAGGTAGTCATCGCTGCCGCCTTCGTTCACGATTTTCGTGAGATGAGCCGTTTCTAGGCTCATGTCGGCGGCAAGGAACTGAACCAGAGGGAGCAGAGTATGTTGCGGTAAAGACGGGACCTGTAGGCAAGGAAGACTTGAAAGAGGGAGTTCTGGAATGGTAAAGGGAGAGTTGGAGCTTCTGATAAGCCGCGAGTTGCGGGTGATGGACGGGAGCGCTTGAAGACCATCTTGAAGTGAAAATGGTGGTGGCGGGTGATGTGTTGGGCAATCGGCTACACAATCCTGCTGTTGGTTTGATATGGTCGAGATGGACGACCGCCTTTCTATTGTGCTGGGATTAGTGATTTCCCAGACGATAAGATTCCTGAGGGATGTACCTAGAAGGAAACCGAACAAGAGTATGCATAGCAGGCGAGCCTCGTGGAGATGGGTTGTATTGCGTTGAATGCGGCAGTTCATTGGTCAAGGGCATCGTGCCCTAGTCCAGGGGGAGTCTGGCAGTGAAACTCGACTCAGATCGTGATAGACGTGATTCAGACTAACCTGTGAAAGCCGTTGAGAACGAAAATGTCAACGGGCGGGAAGATAACTTGCCAGAAGAGCCGCAATCGGCATTGGGCGTCAGCAAACAGTCGGAGACGTGAAGACGATAGAGATCGTCTTATGGCCGTTGAGAATGAGTAAGGCGATAGGTGTGGGATGGATCGTGTCATGGACGACGCATATTTTCTTGCAAATCCGGTGCGAGTTGTGCTCTCGGACCTGTCGTTCAGTGTTTGACGACGAAAAGAGGAAAAGTGAACCCACGATGAGGTTACCGCTCAGGCCCAGGATTTACGCCACATCGTAAAGTCATTCGCCGGACCACAAGTGAAAGCTTGTAGTGGTTTTGGCGAGCGGGAAGGCGGTTGTGATGGTGCAATGGGGAACCACGAGCGCATTTGGATCTATGGGGCACAGGACTTGAGGGGTACAGCGGGAGAAGGTGTGGCCATTTCCCTGTTTGGACACTGGAGCCAGGTAGCGGGCTCTTCAGCTATGCCAATGGAAAATAGGCAGCAGGAGCAGGTGGGCGCGGTTGGGCGCGGGGGTGGAGAATGGGCGGTGCGAGCAGGAGAGATATGACTGTCATATTTACCTGGTCAGGAGAATATGGATATGATGTGTAATGAAACTCACCTTCATCAAAGCCTTCGTGGGCATGGAAATGAGTTGTGCATTTAGAAAAAGTCCTCGTTGTCGTCTGGTCGATGGAGGCGCGGTAGAGCCAGGTTATTTTGAGTCAGCGTACAAGTCAGGCGGTGGAAGAAGGGTGGCAAGGGGGGACAGGGAGGCAGTAGAGCCGTGGCAAAAGAGGCGTCCGGGAGGTGGTAGATCCGTGAGAGGTGGTAGTGAGGAGCACGGTTGAGACTTGAAGGGAAGCGGAGGGCGACAGAGGCAGGGTCCAAGGTGCCGAGCTTGTTTGAGGCGTCAGGTCTCTGGTGGCGCGTGCATCGCTGCGTCCGCGCCTGTATATATTGGACGACTATATGCGCATAGTGATGGTAACGCGCATCAGGCCGATGGAATTCAGCGTGAATTGTGACAGGCGATCGTGACAGGTGACCCGTGCGCTTCTGGTAAGACATACTCTGGTAAGACATACTAGGTACAAATAACATATCTCGATCATTTTACCAACGATCAGTAGACAATACCTGTGACAGCGAATTCAAGTAATGCAATGAGCCCTTCGTTTCCTTTCACGATCTCTTTAAAATCATGCTGGATAATACGACGCGGTGGATGAGCTGCCAGATTCCCTTGAGTTCTGATGCTAGTTTCATCGGCCACCACCAGTGCAAACCCTTCAGATTCAATGAAGGTTTGCAGGGGAGGGGATTCCACGGCAGCGGACCGAAGGAGATCCTTAGCCTTCTCCTTTCTCATGCTGAGATCTAATGATGGCCCAAGACTCTCGCGCCATTTGCTCGCCGCAAATATTCTGGAATCCGTGAGGTGCGACAAGATGGCTAGATGCTCCTGTACAACCTGAAGAAGATGCCTAGCTTTGATTAGATCCATCGCTTGGTTATTCTGTTGGCATTGTCAGCAGCGTGTAACAATAATGATAATATACGCACTTGCTTTGCCTCGTCCTCGACGCTCTTGATCCGCTTGAACAATTCCTTATTCTCCTGTGCAAGGCCTACAACCTCCTGTTGCACGTCCTTGTTCATCTGTTCTATGTCAACGATCTTAGCCCTCAGACTCTGATTTCAGTTTGAAGTGCATGGACGTCGCGCACTGCTTTTTCGAGCTGTTGTTCGGCTCGCATAAGGGTCTGGCTCTGTTGCTTTGCATCCTTCTGCATTTTCGCCATCGCTGCCTTGCTGGTATTCGCCATCTCCTGCAACTCCTGTTCTTTTTTCTCCCACTGTCTTGACTGATCCTCCACGTCAACTTCTAGACCATCAAGACGGGAAATCAGGCCTTCAAGTCCTTGCAGTGCATCCTCTAAGCGCTTTTTCAAAAAAGCAGAGTGACTCTCTCTCCCCTTTGAGAGCAGTTGAGCGTCCCCCGAGCCTACCCCCGAGCCTACCCCCTCTGCAATAGCCTCTGATATGAAGCTCGAGAGGTAGGGTTCTGCGAGCCCCATGACGTTGGTTTGAAGTTCCGGCTTGCCAATTAACGGAGGACCGATGGTGAGGATGATGGGTGAACTCTGGTCTACAGGGTTGCTGAAGTCAGCCACCTGTTTACCCGTCAGACTACTCAAGTCATTGAAGGTTGAGAAACCTTGGTGTGCTGTGGTATGTGTCTTATATTCTCTGCACAATAGACATGAACCAGTAGCTCTCACCGGTAAATATTTTCATTGAACGTAAGGATGGGTCTATTGCTGGTGCCATATCACCCCAGCGCTGCTTCATCTCCCCCATAAAAGCCCCTTGCATGTATACAAGGGTGGTGAGAAAATCTGCTGAACGGGGAGCCAAGAATCTTCCGCTATTGAAGGGATCTAGATAAACCAGCAGGAATGGCTGGTCAGGCTCAAGTCGTCGAACTGAGGTGGCAGAGGTTGGTTGGGATCCGGGCGTCTGTGAGTCAAAGTCAGGCATGATGCACAAAAGATCTAGAGGTTCTGCCCACCTTTTAACGTGCAACGCAGGTCAAATGCTCCTTCTGGAGAACAATGCTGAAGTTGATATTTCCTTTCCAGGCAATAGATGAGATGAGATGATCTCGCCACTGGCTGATCAGGCTCGCACACAGCTGTCTCCAATCCTTTCATGATATTAGTTGACATGTCCTTTCACAAAGTATTATCCCATAGGCTACAGATTAAGACAGTGACATCGTGCTAGGTGTGCGAAGCCTGCAAGGCTCTGATGGTCTTATCGATGAGATTGGCATGGTTTCTTGTTCTGTTACAATTGATGACGCAATCAACGATGATTGATAGCGCTGATTATGCCGAAACACCCGACGCTTTGGAATCGGAGGCAGGCGATGTCGATGGGCGGTCGCGCGCCCAAGTGCGGATGTTTTTGTCAGTACCAAATTGTGACTCAATAGACATTGAAAATGGACTTGTAGAATGCCGCCATATAATTCAGTGCATCAAATAAAACATTAGACATGTTTTCCATACATATAACAGCTTGGATACATAGAGGGAAAACAACATTTCGGCGTGATCGTGTCACACGTGACATCGTTTGTTTTTTCGTCACTGCCCTATCCACAGAATTACTAGCCTATGGGCTATGGTAAATAAATAGAAAACAGCTTGAAGCAAGTAGCATCGCCACAAGAAAGTGAAAAAAGAGTGGTGGTGCAAGGCAGAGGGCAAGTACCAAGGTGGTGGGCAAGCAGCTGCAGGGCGAGCAGGCAGAGGGCAGGCAGGGGGAGACAGCAAGTACTAGATGGCAGAGGGCTGGTTGGATGGGGGAATAGGCGGTGGGTAGGCGGTGGGCATGATGGCGAGCGGGCAGCAAGTAAATGGCGAGAAAGCAGATGGCTGACAGGCAGACGGCAGGAGACGAGCAGGCAGAAGGCAGAGGGGTAGACAGGGGGCAGACAGCAGAGGATGAGCAGGATGGACAGAAATAGCAGGCAGGCAGGGAGATGGCAGGCATAGTTAAAACACAGAAGCATTCACAGAAGTTTCCTCTTGATGACTTTTTTCGAATTGAAACCGCGTCAAAGGCATCTGCTTCCACAGAGGGCACAGTCTACCTCACAATAGGCGCAGTGGTCCGCCTCCTCGCTCCTCTCGATTTGGAATCATGTCAGAGGCAGACGCTTCCACAGAAGGCGCAGTCCACCTGCTCACGATGATTTCTCCTCTAGATTTGGAACCACGTCAGAGGTAGACGTTTCCACAGAAGGCGTAGTAGTCTGCCTCCTCATGATGATTTCTCCTCTCGATTTGTAACCATGTCAGAGGCAGACGCTTCCACAGAAGGCGCAGTCCGCCTCACAATGATTCCTCCTCTCGATTTGGAACCACGTCAGAGGCAGACGTTAGACACAGTTTGCTATCTATGCTCTGTGATTATTATAGATTAGCGCGTGCCCACTCCAAATCTAACCTGTAAAAAAAAATTGTGATTGTGGTGAGATGACAAGGCGTCTGAAAATTCCTTGAAGAGTTGAGCCCCATATATCGCCGAGCCGAGATAAGGGAAAGATTGGACATGATGGGCGTTGTCATCCGAACCGGACCTGTAACTTTCTGATGGAAATTGTCATCATTTGTTTAGTAGTAAATTTGCGTTGATGATCAAACCGTTACATTACTCTAGGACGACTCCATTTTCATGAAGATAACGCCGTTGTAGAATACCATTCATTCTCAAATTCAGAGGAGGCTGAACATGGGAGAGCAAGAAGTGAGACTTGGGAAGATATCAAAGTGATTGCCATTGACAAATAATGTTCTAATGCAAAAGCGGAACCTTAGACTCGATAATACCGTGGAAAATGTTATTCGAGCTCACCGCCATTGTTGTATCACAAAGTCCATAACCTGGTTGTGATCCCAAACCCGGCCGACGTGGTTTTTGAAGGGAAAAAGTGCATCTATTTGTTGTAGTAATGGAATCGAGCGACACTTCGGGAACTTTTTCCAACTTGCAGCGCAAGGCAAATCCAATGCCTACCGCCTAGAAGTTCGGAGCTGCGCGCTGAGCGGTGGGGAAGGCACGCGTGCTCACGAGCGCGGCAGAAAAGGCGTTTACGGTTGAGCTTGACATCCGCACTCGGTGGTCGTCCTTCTGTATGAAACTACCACTGAGATAAATCAGGCAGGCGTCAAGTAACCTGCGCAGGTTACGCGCATGCTAAATCTTGAGTACGCGGTGGTCGTATACCATTCTAGTCGTTGCCTTGAGTACAAGGAGGTGATGATGTGGCAGACAACCCGCACCATCTCCGCACGACCAGTTGATCGTGGGGGTTGGGTTAGTCTCACTTGTCCGGTAGCCATCGTTAGTGTGTTGGTGGCAGATGCAACAATGATTGCACTGGATGAATAGCCTCATTGGAGGCCGCTCGAGGGTGACGAGGGCAAAATGAACAGCTGTTTGCTAACAGAGGGACACATGTTATCTGAAGCTCGGACCGACAGAGTCAGACTGTGACCGAACTTGTGCATTCCATTATCATGTAATCGACAGCTTGCAATTGTCGGCGCGGCCTTGCTCAAGCTTGCGTTCCGCCCAAAGGCTCACCTGCAGGCTGAGCGTTTCACTTTTACAAACGGGAGGGAGACTTGTTGTCGGCTTGACGTACGGGATACGGACGCAGCATGGCGCCGGGAGACATGAATGAGTTACAGGCGGCGTGGTGGGAGAAGTGACAAGAGTGTGAGGAGCAGGCGAGGCGAGAGTCCAGGGCAAGGGCAAGGGCAAGGGCTTGATGTGGTTGAGCGGCGCATTAGTGCTTAACACCAGTGTCAGCGCTGCAGGAGAGTGGAGATGTCGGGGGAAGGAAAATGGGATGCAGGAGAGACCGTTATCGACGATGTGAGAGGCAGACTACGAGAACCACAAGGCGGCAAGAGGTAGTCATCGCTGCCGCCTTCGTTCAAGATTTTCGTGAGATGAGATGAGCTGTTTCTAGGCTCATGTCAGCGGCTAGGAACTGAACCAGAGGGAGCAGAGTATGTTGCGGTAAAGACGGGACCTGCAGGCAAGGGAGACTTGAAAGAGGGAGTTCTGGAATGGTAAAGGGAGAGTTGGAGCTTCTGGTAAGCCACGAGTTGCAGGTGATGGACGGGAGCGCTTGAAAAACCGTCTTGAAAAGAAAATCAATCGGCTACACAATCCCGACGACCGTCCTTTCTATTGTGCTGGGATTTGTGATTTCCCAGACGATAAGATTCCTGAGGGACGTACCTAGAAGGGAACCGACTGGATGTGCGACAGGTGACAATTCGTGAGGCAGCAGCGCTCGGATCAAAAATCCTCCACTTGTCCTCCTTCTAACTATTGACCTGCTTGATATCACCTACGTGCCCAATGGCTCGCGCCGATAAAGCTGTGATGCACAGGATTGCTCGCCTGTAAATGAGGTTTGAACATGATGCGAACCGAGCACGTCAGCTACCGTTGCCCAGGTCGATTTGAATCCGCGATTCCGATGGAGTCGACTGACCAGCCCAGCGGGTTTGTCCCTTCCCATTTCCCCGTACTGAGCACTAGCATTCCCTTGCGAGGGCAGGCCCTCATCTGTATTCGTCCCATCTGCTATACATGTTGCTAGTCGGCCCTCGTCCAAGCGCGTATGAAAAATATCTTGATCCCATCGAATTCTCAGATTGAGTTGAGCGTCTCAGTTGATGAGCGAAGTTGAGTCGTGACAGGTCACTCACTAGTCACTAGTCACTAGTCATCCCGCGCTGCTTGTCTTCGTACTTCCACCTCCCTGTCAGTTCGCCCAGACCAGTTCCCAAGCTCAATGCCCTTTCCTCGCGTGAAATCCCATGGAATAATTAATATGTAAGAGTAATTCCATCGCCTGATGCGCGTTACCATCACTTTATATATAGTCGTCCAATATACAGGCGCGGACGCAGCAATGCACGCGCCACCCGAGACCTGACGCCTGACGCCTCAAACAAGCTCGGCACCTTGGACCCTGCCTCTGTCGCCCTCCGCTTCCCTTCAAGTCTCAACCGTACATCGTGGTCTCCAAGTAATCACCCATAACTGGCAACCGTCAGTTCACTTGATTGGCCTGGCGAATGACATTACGATGTGGCGTAAATCCTGGGCCTGAGCGGTAACCTCATCGTGGGTTCACTTTTACTCTTTTCGTCGTCAAACACTGAACGACAGGTCCGAGAGCACAACTCGCACCGGATTTGCAAGAAAATATGCGTCGTCCATGACACGATCCATCCCACACCTATCGCCATACTCATTCTCAACGGCCATAAGACGATCTCTATCGTCTTCACGTCTCCGACTGTTGCTGACGCCCAATGCCGATTGCGGCTCTTCTGGCAAGTTATCTTCCCGCCCGTTGACATTTTCGTTCTCAACGGCTTTCACAGGTTAGTCTGAATCACGTCTATCACGATCTGAGTCGAGTTTCACTGCCAGACTCCCCCTGGACTAGGGCACGATGCCCTTGACCAATGAACTCCCACATTCAACGCAATACAACCCATCTCCATGAGGCTCGCCTGCTATGCATACTCTTGTTCGGTTTCCTTCTAGGTACATCCCTCAGGAATCTTATCGTCTGGGAAATCACTAATCCCAGCACAATAGAAAGGGCGGTCGTCCATCTCGACCATATCAAACCAACAGCAGGATTGTGTAGCCGATTGCACAACACATCATCCGCCACCACCATTTTCACTTCAAGACGGTCTTCAAGCGCTCCCGTCCATCACCCGCAACTCATGGCTTACCAGAAGCTCCAACTCTCCCTTTACCATTCCAGAACTCCCTCTTTCAAGTCTCCTTTGCGAGAGGGGGGAGCGCGGCAGTGATAGGAGGAGGGAGCGGGCGGTGAACGAGGGAGAGGGGAGCAGGCAAAGGGGCAGGTAGATGGGTGCTGGGCACAGGCATGCCGGTGCGCGGCCTAAACATTTGGCAAACGACGGTCAGCATTTGAAAATCGAGAGACCGAGCGAAGCAAACTGACGGTTACTAGTTATGGGTGGTTACTTGGAGACCACGATATACATAACAGGTCGTCGTAATGGCAAGGGGCAGAATCCGGACTACAGGTGAGAGCTTGTAGTAGTTCTTTCCGATGTTGAGCGGTCATAGAAGAGTTTTGAAGAAGTGAATAGTCGGATGAAGAACGAGGTCCGCTTCTCAGTGCTTCTCCGTGGTGGACATTGTTTCGCTGGCAAGGACAAGGAGACTCGGTAATATGCTGTGCGTAGGCGGGAAACGTCACAGTGACCCATACTTGGACGTTTAACACTACCTGCACTGATCCCTGCAAGCAAACCAGCATGAGGGCCATGGCTCAGACGAGGGCCGACTAGCAACATGTATAGCAGATGGGACGAATACAGATGAGGGCCTGCCCTCGCAAGGGAATGCTAGTGCTCAGTACGGGGAAATGGGAAGGGACAAACCCGCTGGGCTGGTCAGTCGACTCCATCGGAATCGCGGATTCAAATCGACCTGGGCAACGGTAGCTGACGTGCTCGGTTCGCATCATGTTCAAACCTCATTTACAGGCGAGCAATCCTGTGCATCACAGCTTTATCGGCGCGAGCCATTGGGCACGTAGGTGATATCAAGCAGGTCAATAGTTAGAAGGAGGACAAGTGGAGGATTTTTGATCCGAGCGCTGCTGCCTCACGAATTGTCACCTGTCGCACATCCAGTCGGTTCCCTTCTAGGTACGTCCCTCAGGAATCTTATCGTCTGGGAAATCACAAATCCCAGCACAATAGAAAGGACGGTCGTCGGATTGTGTAGCCGATTGATTTTCTTTTCAAGACGGTTTTTCAAGCGCTCCCGTCCATCACCTGCAACTCGTGGCTTACCAGAAGCTCCAACTCTCCCTTTACCATTCCAGAACTCCCTCTTTCAAGTCTCCCTTGCCTGCAGGTCCCGTCTTTACCGCAACATACTCTGCTCCCTCTGGTTCAGTTCCTAGCCGCTGACATGAGCCTAGAAACAGCTCATCTCATCTCACGAAAATCTTGAACGAAGCGGCAGCGATGACTACCTCTTGCCGCCTTGTGGTTCTCGTAGTCTGCCTCTCACATCGTCGATAACGGTCTCTCCTGCATCCCATTTTCCTTCCCCCGACATCTCCACTCTCCTGCAGCGCTGACACTGGTGTTAAGCACTAATGCGCCGCTCAACCACATCAAGCCCTTGCCCTTGCCCTTGCCCTGGACTCTCGCCTCGCCTGCTCCTCACACTCTTGTCACTTCTCCCACCACGCCGCCTGTAACTCATTCATGTCTCCCGGCGCCATGCTGCGTCCGTATCCCGTACGTCAAGCCGACAACAAGTCTCCCTCCCGTTTGTAAAAGTGAAACGCTCAGCCTGCAGGTGAGCCTTTGGGCGGAACGCAAGCTTGAGCAAGGCCGCGCCGACAATTGCAAGCTGTCGATTACATGATAATGGAATGCACAAGTTCGGTCACAGTCTGACTCTGTCGGTCCGAGCTTCAGATAACATGTGTCCCTCTGTTAGCAAACAGCTGTTCATTTTGCCCTCGTCACCCTCGAGCGGCCTCCAATGAGGCTATTCATCCAGTGCAATCATTGTTGCATCTGCCACCAACACACTAACGATGGCTACCGGACAAGTGAGACTAACCCAACCCCCACGATCAACTGGTCGTGCGGAGATGGTGCGGGTTGTCTGCCACATCATCACCTCCTTGTACTCAAGGCAACGACTAGATGGTATACGACCACCGCGTACTCAAGATTTAGCATGCGCGTAACCTGCGCAGGTTACTTGACGCCTGCCTGATTTATCTCAGTGGTAGTTTCATACAGAAGGACGACCACCGAGTGCGGATGTCAAGCTCAACCGTAAACGCCTTTTCTGCCGCGCTCGTGAGCACGCGTGCCTTCCCCACCGCTCAGCGCGCAGCTCCGAACTTCTAGGCGGTAGGCATTGGATTTGCCTTGCGCTGCAAGTTGGAAAAAGTTCCCGAAGTGTCGCTCGATTCCATTACTACAACAAATAGATGCACTTTTCCCTTCAAAAACCACGTCGGCCGGGTTTGGGATCACAACCAGGTTATGGACTTTGTGATACAACAATGGCGGTGAGCTCGAATAACATTTTCCACGGTATTATCGAGTCTAAGGTTCCGCTTTTGCATTAGAACATTATTTGTCAATGGCAATCACTTTGATATCTTCCCAAGTCTCACTTCTTGCTCTCCCATGTTCAGCCTCCTCTGAATTTGAGAATGAATGGTATTCTACAACGGCGTTATCTTCATGAAAATGGAGTCGTCCTAGAGTAATGTAACGGTTTGATCATCAACGCAAATTTACTACTAAACAAATGATGACAATTTCCATCAGAAAGTTACAGGTCCGGTTCGGATGACAACGCCCATCATGTCCAATCTTTCCCTTATCTCGGCTCGGCGATATATGGGGCTCAACTCTTCAAGGAATTTTCAGACGCCTTGTCATCTCACCACAATCACAATTTTTTTTACAGGTTAGATTGGAGTGGGCACGCGCTAATCTATAATAATCACAGAGCATAGATAGCAAACTGTGTCTAACGTCTGCCTCTGACGTGGTTCCAAATCGAGAGGAGGAATCATTGTGAGGCGGACTGCGCCTTCTGTGGAAGCGTCTGCCTCTGACATGGTTACAAATCGAGAGGAGAAATCATCATGAGGAGGCAGACTACTACGCCTTCTGTGGAAACGTCTACCTCTGACGTGGTTCCAAATCTAGAGGAGAAATCATCGTGAGCAGGGGACTGCGCCTTCTGTGGAAGCGTCTGCCTCTGACATGATTCCAAATCGAGAGGAGCGAGGAGGCGGACCACTGCGCCTATTGTGAGGTAGACTGTGCCCTCTGTGGAAGCAGATGCCTTTGACGCGGTTTCAATTCGAAAAAAGTCATCAAGAGGAAACTTCTGTGAATGCTTCTGTGTTTTTAACTATGCCTGCCATCTCCCTGCCTGCCTGCTATTTCTGTCCATCCTGCTCATCCTCTGCTGTCTGCCCCCTGTCTACCCCTCTGCCTTCTGCCTGCTCGTCTCCTGCCGTCTGCCTGTCAGCCATCTGCTTTCTCGCCATTTACTTGCTGCCCGCTCGCCATCATGCCCACCGCCTACCCACCGCCTATTCCCCCATCCAACCAGCCCTCTGCCATCTAGTACTTGCTGTCTCCCCCTGCCTGCCCTCTGCCTGCTCGCCCTGCAGCTGCTTGCCCACCACCTTGGTACTTGCCCTCTGCCTTGCACCACCACTCTTTTTTCACTTTCTTGTGGCGATGCTACTTGCTTCAAGCTGTTTTCTATTTATTTACCATAGCCATAGGCTAGTAATTCTGTGGATAGGGCAGTGACGAAAAAACAAACGATGTCACGTGTGACACGATCACGCCGAAATGTTGTTTTCCCTCTATGTATCCAAGCTGTTATATGTATGGAAAACATGTCTAATGTTTTTATTTGATGCACTGAATTATTATGGCGGCATTCTACAAGTCCATTTTCAATGTCTATTGAGTCACAATTTGGTACTGACAAAAACATCCGCACTTGGGCGCGCGACCGCCCATCGACATCGCCTGCCTCCGATTCCAAAGCGTCGGGTGTTTCGGCATAATCAGCGCTATCAATCATCGTTGATTGCGTCATCAATTGTAACAGAACAAGAAACCATGCCAATCTCATCGATAAGACCATCAGAGCCTTGCAGGCTTCGCACACCTAGCACGATGTCACTGTCTTAATCTGTAGCCTATGGGATAATACTTTGTGAAAGGACATGTCAACTAATATCATGAAAGGATTGGAGACAGCTGTGTGCGAGCCTGATCAGCCAGTGGCGAGATCATCTCATCTCATCTATTGCCTGGAAAGGAAATATCAACTTCAGCATTGTTCTCCAGAAGGAGCATTTGACCTGCGTTGCACGTTAAAAGGTGGGCAGAACCTCTAGATCTTTTGTGCATCATGCCTGACTTTGACTCACAGACGCCCGGATCCCAACCAACCTCTGCCACCTCAGTTCGACGACTTGAGCCTGACCAGCCATTCCTGCTGGTTTATCTAGATCCCTTCAATAGCGGAAGATTCTTGGCTCCCCGTTCAGCAGATTTTCTCACCACCCTTGTATACATGCAAGGGGCTTTTATGGGGGAGATGAAGCAGCGCTGGGGTGATATGGCACCAGCAATAGACCCATCCTTACGTTCAATGAAAATATTTACCGGTGAGAGCTACTGGTTCATGTCTATTGTGCAGAGAATATAAGACACATACCACAGCACACCAAGGTTTCTCAACCTTCAATGACTTGAGTAGTCTGACGGGTAAACAGGTGGCTGACTTCAGCAACCCTGTAGACCAGAGTTCACCCATCATCCTCACCATCGGTCCTCCGTTAATTGGCAAGCCGGAACTTCAAACCAACGTCATGGGGCTCGCAGAACCCTACCTCTCGAGCTTCATATCAGAGGCTATTGCAGAGGGGGTAGGCTCGGGGGTAGGCTCGGGGGACGCTCAACTGCTCTCAAAGGGGAGAGAGAGTCACTCTGCTTTTTTGAAAAAGCGCTTAGAGGATGCACTGCAAGGACTTGAAGGCCTGATTTCCCGTCTTGATGGTCTAGAAGTTGACGTGGAGGATCAGTCAAGACAGTGGGAGAAAAAAGAACAGGAGTTGCAGGAGATGGCGAATACCAGCAAGGCAGCGATGGCGAAAATGCAGAAGGATGCAAAGCAACAGAGCCAGACCCTTATGCGAGCCGAACAACAGCTCGAAAAAGCAGTGCGCGACGTCCATGCACTTCAAACTGAAAATCAGAGTCTGAGGGCTAAGATCGTTGACATAGAACAGATGAACAAGGACGTGCAACAGGAGGTTGTAGGCCTTGCACAGGAGAATAAGGAATTGTTCAAGCGGATCAAGAGCGTCGAGGACGAGGCAAAGCAAGTGCGTATATTATCATTATTGTTACACGCTGCTGACAATGCCAACAGAATAACCAAGCGATGGATCTAATCAAAGCTAGGCATCTTCTTCAGGTTGTACAGGAGCATCTAGCCATCTTGTCGCACCTCACGGATTCCAGAATATTTGCGGCGAGCAAATGGCGCGAGAGTCTTGGGCCATCATTAGATCTCAGCATGAGAAAGGAGAAGGCTAAGGATCTCCTTCGGTCCGCTGCCGTGGAATCCCCTCCCCTGCAAACCTTCATTGAATCTGAAGGGTTTGCACTGGTGGTGGCCGATGAAACTAGCATCAGAACTCAAGGGAATCTGGCAGCTCATCCACCGCGTCGTATTATCCAGCATGATTTTAAAGAGATCGTGAAAGGAAACGAAGGGCTCATTGCATTACTTGAATTCGCTGTCACAGGTATTGTCTACTGATCGTTGGTAAAATGATCGAGATATGTTATTTGTACCTAGTATGTCTTACCAGAGTATGTCTTACCAGAAGCGCACGGGTCACCTGTCACGATCGCCTGTCACAATTCACGCTGAATTCCATCGGCCTGATGCGCGTTACCATCACTATGCGCATATAGTCGTCCAATATATACAGGCGCGGACGCAGCGATGCACGCGCCACCAGAGACCTGACGCCTCAAACAAGCTCGGCACCTTGGACCCTGCCTCTGTCGCCCTCCGCTTCCCTTCAAGTCTCAACCGTGCTCCTCACTACCACCTCTCACGGATCTACCACCTCCCGGACGCCTCTTTTGCCACGGCTCTACTGCCTCCCTGTCGCCCCCCTTGCCACCCTTCTTCCACCGCCTGACTTGTACGCTGACTCAAAATAACCTGGCTCTACCGCGCCTCCATCGACCAGACGACAACGAGGACTTTTTCTAAATGCACAACTCATTTCCATGCCCACGAAGGCTTTGATGAAGGTGAGTTTCATTACACATCATATCCATATTCTCCTGACCAGGTAAATATGACAGTCATATCTCTCCTGCTCGCACCGCCCATTCTCCACCCCCGCGCCCAACCGCGCCCACCTGCTCCTGCTGCCTATTTTCCATTGGCATAGCTGAAGAGCCCGCTACCTGGCTCCAGTGTCCAAACAGGGAAATGGCCACACCTTCTCCCGCTGTACCCCTCAAGTCCTGTGCCCCCATAGATCCAAATGCGCTCGTGGTTCCCCATTGCACCATCACAACCGCCTTCCCGCTCGCCAAAACCACTACAAGCTTTCACTTGTGGTCCGGCGAATGACTTTACGATGTGGCGTAAATCCTGGGCCTGAGCGGTAACCTCATCGTGGGTTCACTTTTCCTCTTTTCGTCGTCAAACACTGAACGACAGGTCCGAGAGCACAACTCGCACCGGATTTGCAAGAAAATATGCGTCGTCCATGACACGATCCATCCCACACCTATCGCCTTACTCATTCTCAACGGCCATAAGACGATCTCTATCGTCTTCACGTCTCCGACTGTTTGCTGACGCCCAATGCCGATTGCGGCTCTTCTGGCAAGTTATCTTCCCGCCCGTTGACATTTTCGTTCTCAACGGCTTTCACAGGTTAGTCTGAATCACGTCTATCACGATCTGAGTCGAGTTTCACTGCCAGACTCCCCCTGGACTAGGGCACGATGCCCTTGACCAATGAACTGCCGCATTCAACGCAATACAACCCATCTCCACGAGGCTCGCCTGCTATGCATACTCTTGTTCGGTTTCCTTCTAGGTACATCCCTCAGGAATCTTATCGTCTGGGAAATCACTAATCCCAGCACAATAGAAAGGCGGTCGTCCATCTCGACCATATCAAACCAACAGCAGGATTGTGTAGCCGATTGCCCAACACATCACCCGCCACCACCATTTTCACTTCAAGATGGTCTTCAAGCGCTCCCGTCCATCACCCGCAACTCGCGGCTTACCAGAAGCTCCAACTCTCCCTTTACCATTCCAGAACTCCCTCTTTCAAGTCTTCCTTGCCTACAGGTCCCGTCTTTACCGCAACATACTCTGCTCCCTCTGGTTCAGTTCCTTGCCGCCGACGTAATGTTCCCACAAGTTCTTGCACTTCTGACCCCCCTCGTAACCCTTCGACGCCCATTTCCCCCACTCCCGTTTCCCAGAATCCTACAGTTTCTCAACGCCATCATGTCGGAGAAAGCTCAGATGCAGTCACAGAGGCTAGCGAAGAATCAAGAACATCAAAAGTGGATAAGAGCAGTGGCAGAAACACTGCTGCCTCTCCCCACTCACAAGTTGGCAGATTGTCGGAAGGACATCATTCTCAACCAGATATTCCCCATTCTGGCTCTGATCTTAGGCTGGAGGACCTGGATGAGAATGTGGGTATTCAAAGTCTGACTTGTTATACATTCCTCATGAGCGTCTAGGTTGCTCGTGAAAGAAAACTTGATAATAACACTAATACTTTGAACGAAACGTGCCAAGTGCAACAAGCGCTTCCAGGATCCAACAATCCCGCAGCAATCAAAACTCTTCCAGCTCGTCGATTCAGGCGAGGACCTCGCCGTACTGCATGCACGAGGAGAACAGAGTTGTTGAGAATAGTTCGGACGGCGATGAACAACGCAATGGGAATTAAGAAAGATAAGGAAATTGTCCAGGTACAGTTTCCAACAGCGGAGGAAGTTGCGCAGTATGAAGATGAAGGTGACGGGGCCCTCAAACAGCCATCCTTGAGCCCCATGTGTCCCGATATGAATGACCTACAGTCGGGTTGGAACTTGAGATTATGGGACTTGCTGGCAGATGTGATCTTGACCGCCTATGACAACGTGGATGACGCTACGCTTGAGGAGATGCAAGTGGCATTCCATGATCGACTTGGCCGCCTTGTGAGGAGGTTGAAAAAGGCAGAGTCAGCTGGTGAAGATTCGGACCCAGAGGAGTACGCAGAAAAGGAAAAGGAAATCAGGCATAATCAGAGGGCTGCAACTAGGCGAAGGACGGTGAGTCACATCTCTAGTTCTGAGCTACCTCTCAGGCTGACATGTTTGCTATTCAAAGTTGTTCAGCGCCCGAAAGGAAATAACTGAGGCCCGCAGGCACGTCGATGAAAACTGGAGTACTCTTGACGATGCTGTGGCTTTGCTCTATAAGGAGGGCATGAGCTCTGATGAAAGCGGACAGGATGAACATGGACAGCAGATTTATTATGTCAAGAAGGTGCCCTGGCGCTCTCAAATAATCACCGATCTAATGCGACGTCTGGATGAAGAACGCAATCACGGAAATGGTCTTGGAGGGAGGAGGCCTGGAAATACGCCAAGAACAAGAGTTGTAGTCCGGAGAGCCAGCGCTTCAAGTCGAAACGCACCTCCTGGCCTCCCCATCAACTTCTATGATACACGATGGTACAGCAATCTGATTCGCCATCATAAACAGGAGCTCAAAGCCGTGCGGCATATGGAATTGCCCCTGGTAGATGATCTGCAGTATTAAATTGCTGTCATTATTTAGGCGACAATGCAATGCAGTTTGAGCATCCAAGAGTTGTGCCTGTAGCTGCTGGATGCTAATACAAATATAGTCGTTGAGAATGAAAGGTGCGATTCCTTACGGTTTCTTTCCGCTTTCGCTTTCCGTTTGGCTCGCCAGGGCAATGCTGGAGTGGGAAGCAACGTACAATGGAATAGACTGTTCCAGGGCGATCAGCCAATCGTCCTTGTTTCTTCAACATCCCATTCCTGTCAGATTTGCATCAATGATCTCTGAAAAGTACACAGATATTCGATACTCACTCGACCTTTGCTCCGCCGCATTCCCGCCGGGTCTCCTTTAGCAATTCTGGCTTGATGGCATCATCCGCACTTTGCTGGCGCAAGTCCGAGATTCTCAATAAACGTGCTCAAGCTATGTATGCGCGTTCAAAGCAAAAACTACCTTGATTCCGAGGCCCGTAGCTCTGCTTTCAGCCTGGTAGCACGAGTCTGCGGTGGCAATTTCAGCCTGGTAGCACGAGTCGGCGGTGGCAATTTCAGCCTCTGCTTCTCGCTTCGCCAAACGATCGGAAAGCTCCTCCATCCTCGTACCTGAATATTATTGAAAACGTACTGTTGTGTTGGTTTTGCGCGGGAAAACAGTTGAGGGCGTTGGAGGACGGTCTTGGAAAACAGTATTAACGAAACGGGATGGGTATTCCCGTCCTTTGCCCAGCCTCCAGGGCAACCCCGCTCATACAATGCGTCTGAAGGCTTGCCGATCGAAGAAAAGGTGGTTGTACTGCCGAGATTGCCAGAAGGTGCGATCGAACAAGTGCTACCTGCCAACCTCCAGAGGACTCAGCAACGTACCGATGCTTCTGAACAACTTGGCAAGCAAAGTTGGCGCGAGCACCGCAACTCTGTTTCCTTCGCCGCTGCCAGGATGGTCGGCTCTCCCTCGCCTCTGCATGCCGCCATAACACGCATGGTCGCCATTATCAAGAACCATGCCCTCCACCACAGATTCGACATTGAGCGCAGGATTCAGGAGGCCAGCTTCGAGGTGCACCTCCATTCTAAGTCTTATTAATCGTTTAGACTAGGAACGCTGATCGCGCCCTGCAGATCGTAAAGGAAAGGCAAATGGAGTTTGACACGGAGACCGACCCAGACACACTCTATGAACTCTTTGGCGACGACGCAGGATCCTTCTCGGAGGGCCAGTATGGGTCTACGTCCTCGAACGACGCAGAGCAATTGAAGTATGGCACACCCTTATGGGCCCCAGGGATCCAGCCGTGGCACGCGATGAAATGCCGAACTCCCTTCGCGCGCTTTATGGCATATCTGCATGCCGGAATGGTGTCATGGGGTCCCCCGACGCAGAGCTGGCCGAAATCCAGATCGCATCCGTGTTCATCTCGTCTCCTCCCTTCCCTCCCGCTGAACTGCCTCCAGATGACCACGATGGGGCGTACGACTTGCTTAATTCTGCGTTGGGGCTGAAGCCGATGTCAGATACCACCTCAAACGGCACCCGGTCGTCTCTTGGCGGCGGCCGCGCCAGCGCCAGCACGACCAGCAGCGGCAAGTTCAACGCGAACGGCAAACCTATCTTCCGTGCTCGGCCTATACCCGCGTCTATGTCGACCCCTGACATTGTACCCCGGACTACCCGCGCGGCCGCGTTACGCGCCGGACAGTTCGTTGAAAAGAAGGACACCGTACCGAGGAAGCGGCTGACAAAGGAGCAGCTCACACAGGCGTTTTTGAACGTGCCTGGCCATAAGCGTGAAGGGACGATTACAGTGGCGTCCACAGCCCCGCCAACAATTGCGCCCCGGATGTCCAAGGCCGCGTCCTTGAGAATTGGCCAGCCGGTGCCTTCGCCATCGCCCGTCAGGCGCTCTGTGACGGATGAGAGTAAGGCAAAGACTTTCGAGGGTGTACCTGGGCACAAGAGAAGGGAGTCGATTCCCGTTGCGTCGACGAAAGCTCCAGCTGTGCCTCCCAAGTTGAACAAGAGCGCCGTATTGAGAGTGGCACATAAAGACTCCACGTCAGCTCCTTCATCGTGTGAGTCCAATTGACTACAACTGTTAGATAAGGATTCTGAGCTTCCCCAGTTCGCGGATCAGTTTGGTCCTCTAATGGCTTCCAGACTCCTTCTCGGCCAGGTTCTTCAATGGCGTCAACTAGGCGATCGTCTTCAGTGATGAGCGTCCGATCTCCACCAGCGCCTAATGGTATCCATGCCACAAGGTCGAAAGATGACACGGACACTCCCACTGTTGCTCAGGGGTTAACTCGGAAGACGACACGTCGGAGCAGTATCACGGCACCGCCGTCCATTCCTCCAAGGACAAACAGAAGTGCAGAGTTGCGTGCGGCGAAGCAGGGAATGGATACAGCGGTAGCCGCTGCGAAAAATACGCCTCGCAAGTCCACCATCCGATCACCGAGCCAACTGTGTCTGTTTGCTCTCCGCCGTCTTCCGCGGAGGCTGTCATGTACTCCTCGGACGAATATGATGGAGGGGAAATGACACGAAGCTCGTCCACGCGCAAGTCCAAGGATGAGCCCCAGCGAAAAATCCGGGTGGAGGTATTCGGTCGGATCAGGCCACAGGTGTAACGTTTTCAATTTACATTGAGATTGACGTTTTCCTAAACCGTTACGCAGGTGAGAAGTTATCAATTCCGTTCGTTAATCGCGCCTTCAACCGTTTTCCAAGACCGTCTTCCCTCGCTTGTTTTTCTGAACCGGTACGCCGTTAATCGCGCCCTCAATCGTTTTCCAAGACCGTCGTCATCCCGCCCTTGTTTTCCTAAACTGTTATATGGCAGGTGAGTTATCAATTCCGATTCGTTAATCGCACCCGCTTGTTTTCCTAAACCATTACGCAGTTCTAACAATTCCGTTTCATCAATCGCGCACTCAACCGTTTTCCAGGTCCGATTTCTGCGCAGGTGGGTTATCCATTCCGTTTCGTTAATCGCGCCCCCAATCGTTTTCCAAGACCGTCGTCATCCCGCCCTTGTTTTCCTAAACCGTTATACAGGTGAGTTATCAATTCCGTTTCGTTAATCGCGCCCGCTTGTTTTCCTAAACCGTTACGCAGGTCTCAACAATTCGCAGGTGGGTTATCATTCCGTTTCGTTAATCGCGCCTCAACCGTTTTCCAGTCTTCCTGCGCAGGTGGGTTATCCATTCCGTTTCGTTAATCGCGCCTCAACCGCTTTCCAAGACCGTCTTCCCGCCCTTGTTTTCTGAACCGGTACGCCGTTAATCGCGCCCTCAATCGTTTTCCAAGACCGTCGTCATCCCGCCCTTGTTTTCCTAAACCGTTATACAGGTGAGTTATCAATTCCGTTTCGTTAATCCGCCCGCTTGTTTTCCTAAACCGTTACGCAGGTCTAACAATTCCGTTTCGTCAATCGCGCCCTCAACCGTTTTCCAGTCTTCCTGCGCAGGTGGGTTATCCATTCCGTTTCGTTAATTGCGCCTCAACCGCTTTCCAAGACCGTCTTCCCGCCCTTGTTTTCCTAAACCGTTACGCAGGTGAGTTATCATTTCCGTTTCGTTAATCGTGATTTCACCAACACCGTCTTACCGCCTTGTTTTCCTAAACGTTACGCAGGTGAACTACCAATTCCGTTTTGTTAATCGTGCTCTCAACACTTTCCCAAGACCGTCTTCCCGCGCAAAACCATTACAGCAGTACGTTTTCATCTTCCATTGAGATCGACGTTTTCCTCAAACCGTTACGCAGGTGAGCTATTCATCACGTTTCGTTAATCGTGCTCTCAATACCATATCGTGGCTGGAGTTGGGAAAGTATGCTCTAGAATGGAAGGTGGACAGATATTCCCCGTCTGATACACATCTACATCTTTCACACTTGGTCGGACTTCATCCTGTGTATGCGATCGCGACGTATAATCCGACGCTGCAGCAGGACAGCCAGGGACGGCCATATACCAAGGAGGAGATTCTAGAGGCGAGCGGTCAGCTTGTTGCATCGCGGGAACGGAACAGGGCACGACGGATGCTGGATGGGAGAAGGTGCGGCGGGCTGTCGCCTGGGCGCAGCTGCGGAACGGCATGTCGTTCTATCACGAGCTTACGGTGCGTTTCTGTCCGTGGACCGTGACAATCGAGGCTAAGCCGTGGACATATGCCCTATACGAAAATTTGGGAGCAACTTGTTTAGTCTTTACGATCCCTCCTCCTCGCGGCCTTTCTTTCAGATTGACGCCAATCTTGGATACCCTGCCGCGGTCATGGTAAGTTCAAACTTCCGCTAGTGGGCAAGCTCAAACAAAGTTTGCACTAGAATGCGTTGATACAGGCGACTGATGTGCCAACGCGGGAAACACGGTTATCTGTGACACTTCTTCCTGCACTCCTACGCAATGGCCCGATCGCGGCGGTGCGAGTGTGAACATGAACTAGCTTGGAGGCGACCTCACTCATGCGGATTTAATGTTGATCGGGGATTCAATTCCCCCGGCATATCCAGGTCATTTACAAAGGCAGGAGATTGGGAATTTGTCTGAGCCTGGTCTATCTCAATCATTCACGAATTTTCAAAGTGTAAAAGTAGTGTAATTACGACAAGTCGTGCGGACGTGTTTACTGATATTTGATCGCCTCTTTGACTCTGCACCGACAATCGCGATGAATGCGCCTTCTTCTGACGCGGGCGTACCATACCAACGACAGTTGATTGGACTGTGGCAGGCGTTGCAGCGTGCGTCCACAAGGGACAAACCGCCGTCGAAGCTGCTCCAGGAACACAACGCTCGCCAAATTCCTAAGAAAATACGTCCCTCAACGCGTCCGATTTCAAGACCCCCTTCTCATTCTTGATTGTCTGTGTGTCCAAACCAACGCAGGTGGGAAGTAGATGGCAGGCAGTCCGACAGCAGAGGAGAGGCAGACTGGCAGATGGCAGAGGGTGAGCAGGCAGAGGGCAGGCAGGGGGGAGACTGCAAGTACTAGATGGCAGAGGGCTGGGTGGAGGGGGAATAGGCAGTGGTTAGGCGGTGGGCATGACGGCAGACGAGCAGCAAGTAAATGGCAAGAAAGCAGATGTCTGACAGGCAAACGGCAGAGGGGAGGCAGACGGCAGGAGACGAGCAGGCAGAAGGCAGAGGGGTAGACAGGGTAGACAGGGGGTAGACGGCAGAGGATGAGCATGATGGACAGAACTAGTAGGCAGGCAAGGAGGTGGCCTCCTCTCGATTTGGAACGACGTCAGAAGCAGACATTGCCACAGGCGCAGGAGTCCGCCTCGTCACGATGATTTCTCCTCTCGATTTGGAACCAAGTCAGAGGCAGACGCTTCCACAGAAGGCGCAGTCCGCCTCCTCATGATGATTCCTCCTCTCGATTTGGAACCACGTCAGAGGCAGACGTTAGACGCAGTTTGCTATGCTCTGTGATTGTTATAGATTAGCGCGTGCCCACTCCAAATCTAACCTGTAAAAAAAATTGTGATTGTGGTGAGACGACAAGGCGTCTGAAAATTCTTGCCATATATGATGGGTTGGAGCATTTCAAATTAAAAGTGTTTGCGGATCTATGGATCCGGAGGCCCTAGAGATTTTGAATCTGAACGACGCAGAAAGCAGAGCTACCGTGATGGGATCACCTGCTAGCATGGAGATGAACTACAGCCATTGGCGTTCCTTGAAGAGTTGAGCCCCATATATCGCCGAGTGCACCGAGATAAGGGAAAGATCGGACATGATGGGCGTTGTCATCCGAACCGGACCTGTAACTTTCTGATGGAAATTGTCATCGTTTGTTTTAGTAGTAAATTTGCATTGATGATCAAACCGTTACATTACTCTCCATTTTCATGAAGATAACGCCGTTGTAGAATACCATTCATTCTCAAATTCAGAGGAGACCGAACATGGCAGAGCAAGAAGTGAGACTAATGTTCTAATGCAAAAGCAGAACCTTAGACTTGATAATAACGTGGAAAATGTTATTCGAGCTCACCGCCATTGTTGTATCCCAGAGTCCATAACCTGGTTGTGATCTCAAACCCGGCCGACGTGGTTTTTGAAGGGGAAATAGTGCATCTATTTATTGTAGTAATGGAATCGAGCGCCAAGATTGTCGTCGCTATGTCTCCCCTTCGGGAATTTTTCCCACCTTGCAGCGCAAGGCAAATCCAATGCCTACCGCCTAGAAGTTTGGAGCTGCGCACTGAGCGGTGGGGAAGGCGCGCGTGCTCACGAGCGCGGCAGAAAAGGCGTTGACGGTTGAGCTTGACATCCGCACTCGGTGGTCGTCACTCTGTATGAAACTACCACTGAGATAAAAGTAACCTGCGCGGCTTACGCGCACGCTAAATCTTGAGTACGCGGCGGTCGTATACCATTCTAGTCGTTGCCGTGTAGCCATCGTTGGCGGCAGATGCAACGATGATTGCATTGGATGAATAGCCTCATTGGAGGCCGCTCGAGGTGACGAGGGCAAAATGAACAGCTGTTTGCTAACAGAGGGACACATGTTATCTGAAGCTCGGACCGACAGAGCAGAGTCAGACTGTGACCGAACCTTGTGCGTTCCATTATCATGTAATCGACAGCTTGCAATTGTCGGCGCGGCCTTGCTCAAGCCCGCGTTCCGCCCAAGAGCTCACCTGCAGGCTGAGCGTCTGCGGCGCATTAGTGCCCAACACCGTTGTCAGCTCTGCCGGAGAGTGGAGATGTCGGTATGGGGAAGGAAAATGGGATGCAGGAGAGACCGTTATCGACGATGTGAGAGGCAGACTACGAGTCATCGCTGCCACCTTCGTTCAAGATTTTCGTGAGATGAGCCGTTTCTAGGCTCACGTCGGCGGCAAGGAACTGAACCAGAGGGAGCAGAGTATGTTGCGGTAAAGACGGGACCTGCAGGCAAAGGAGACTTGAAAGAGGGAGTTCTGGAACGGTAAAGGGAGAGTTGGAGCTTCTGGTAAGCCGCGAGTTGCGGGTGATGGACGGGAGCGCTTGAAGACCGTCTTGAAGTGAAAATGGTGGTGGCGGATGATGTGTTGTGCAATCGGCTACACAATCCTGCTGTTGGTTTGATATGGTCGAGATGGACGACCGCCCTTTCTATTGTGCTGGGATTAGTGATTTCCCAGACGATAAGATTCCTGAGGGATGTACCTAGAAGGAAACCGAACAAGAGTATGCATAGCAGGCGAGCCTCATGGAGATGGGTTGTATTGCGTTGAATGTGGGAGTTCATTGGTCAAGGGCATCGTGCCCTAGTCCAGGGGGAGTCTGGCAGTGAAACTCGACTCAGATCGTGATAGACGTGATTCAGACTAACCTGTGAAAGCCGTTGAGAACGAAAATGTCAACGGGCGGGAAGATAACTTGCCAGAAGAGCCGCAATCGGCATTGGGCGTCAGCAAACAGTCGGAGACGTGAAGACGATAGAGATCGTCTTATGGCCGTTGAGAATGAGTATGGCGATAGGTGTGGGATGGATCGTGTCATGGACGACGCATATTTTCTTGCAAATCCGGTGCGAGTTGTGCTCTCGGACCCGTCGTTCAGTGTTTGACGACGAAAAGAGTAAAAGTGAACCAACGATGAGGGCGTAGCATAAATACCTTTATGTAAGTTAGTAGTCTGTTCATGGCAAGTGTCTCGTCTTTCTTTGTCTTGAACGAACAACAGAACAATCGTCATATTGCTGGCCTGACCTTTCACAGGAATGCGTAGCCCCGTGTTCCGAGTAAGATCTTCCATGCGTGTACTTCCACTAATCCGGTGTTCATGGCAAGCGCGCGGTCCTACCATCGTCCCAGCTGGTGAAACCCTGACCTCAACATAAAAGATGGAATGGTGATGAAAGGGGACAAGCGTTGTAATGTGGTGACTCACGTCCATAGCCAAGCGGCACTGCTCCTAGCGTCAACATCTGGAAAGCGAGCGCTAAGACTTGGCATTGTCCGAACAAACACGTGCAAATAGCGCTGAACACGCTTCCGCTGATCGAATTGACTCTTGACGATGTTGATCTGAAACTAATTAAAGGATGTACCCTGGAGGTGGTGGTATTATAATGTCTGGACCACAGTATTGGCACTTGCCGCTATTGTTCGTGTTCGTGTTGTCGCTTGCGCCGCTAGCGGTTCTCACTCGTCATGCAATGCTTAGCCCTTCCTGCTTCAATTCTTGAGGCCTGCATGGTAAGGTTGAAGCAGCGAGTTTATCGCCGAACAGGAAGTCGGCACCACACTTGAGGGTTGATGCATTGAGCGCATACCCCTTTCCCTTTTCTCTTCCTCTATCCTCCTGAGTTCCTGTACCGGGGAAATACTCGCCGAACTCGTGAAAGCTGCGCGTCGTGTAAAATGCTTCTTCCACTCCACCGCCGTGATGGCAGTCGATGTCTGTATAGCACGCAGGGGTAGGTGCGCAGTAGTTCCAGCCGAGCACAATGTCATTGATGTGGCAAAATCCGGACACTTCACGCTTCTTGGCTTGTGCAGCCCGCCGGCCCAGTTGATCGGGATGTCGGCAGACCCGGAAGCGATATGGTTGGCTGTGCCTGGTCGAAGATGTGAGTTGTGGGGTGGAGGCATCAAGCTGGAATAGATGGCGCACCAATGGACCCTCCTGCGGATATCGAGCAGAATTCGAAAACTCCTTCGAATGGGGCCCTGGGAGCTTATTGTCCCCGACGAGAACTTTGACCGTGTCAGTATCCCATATGACAGAGGTGGAATGCGCGGCGTACACATCGTCTCATGATCCTCCTCCTTTTCTGGTGTCACTACGCAGGAAATGGACGTGAGCTCATGGCTTCAGGTGTTGCTCGCTTCGGTCTCTGCCAGAAAAGTCAAGGTTTGAGATGTCATAGTATGGTATAAAACTCACAAGAACGTGCATTTTATCCAGCACATCATTCACCAGACATGCGTCACCCTTGTCCAATGAAATTTCATGGGATGACCAAGGCCATACGTGTATACAATGTCTGTTTTGCAGGCCTCCATCAGTATTCAGATTTCCAGAGCTGAACGTGCACCGTCATAATAGTACGACACCCGACGCTTTGGAATTGGAGGCAGGCGATGAGGCCTTGAGCGGTCGCGCGGATGTTTATGTCAGCACCAAATTGGGACTCAATATCTTGGCGGTTTATCCGCATGTCGCTGCTGCAGATGGCCAAAGCTCTGGCTCAGCTCAAGGCCGCCACGAAACACTACTTAGGCCCGGTCCCCATTGCAAAGTGTCGTTCTTTTCAAGTGTTTATCCAGGATGTGATACCTCGTAACTAAAACCGCATTTGCATCCAGTACCACTCTTCGAGTTTTAATATTATTGGTGGAGACGTCACTTTATCGCATGCATTTCCTCTCATCCTATTCCACATATGAATTTCTTCTAGGGAACTGCCTTACGTATCGATGTCAGAAGGGCATGGTCTTGGATCGAACAGGTGAGAGCGTGTGGCGGGCGCTCGCAGCAAATCTACCGCTGAGAGCCTCCATTTCAGCGTCTGTCCACAGATATGGACAATTGTGCAACGCGATGATGTACCATTGTCAAGCTTCAAGCTTCAAGTCCCACCACGTTTCCAATGACGTTTGTGCAGAGCGAAGTGTTTACTCTCCAGTTCAGATTCGACCCGGCTATTGTTCGTGGTAGTCGATGGGAAAGAGGCGCCCGTTCACCCGGTGTGAGTTTGACGCTTCTCCTTGTGCTGATTGGCGCTGAACGACCGATTGAAGCACGTGTATTAACAAGTGTTACACCGAACGAATATACATCTCCCAGAAACACCGATTCACACTAAGACAAGACAAATTCAACAGTGCTGATGGATTGGTCAAGGTTAAGGTTGGGGTAATGATTCGCACTGTCACCCATTAATCGCAATCTCCTCGTCCCTCCCCTACATCACCACCTCACTCAAAAACTGACCAACGTCCCCACTCCGATCTTCGTCTCTGACTTCTTGCCCATGTACAGATCATGATCGAGCGAGGCAAAACTTTTGCCACCCAAGCCACTGTCACCTGTCAGAAACCGTCCACGCACAAAGGAAACGACCGCTCGTTACCTTGGCGAGGAAAAACTCTGCAAAAGCCACGTCCACAAGGATATTCTCGTACATCACCTTGCCCAAATTCCTCCCCATGACCCGACATAATTCAGACTAAGCACTACCAAAAACATCAGTTCGTTTCACTAACCGTCCAACAAACTTGCCACTTACGTTCACATGTGGATTAGGGTACAGCCTCTCACCAAGACCGTCATCCCGCGCTTGTTTTCCTAAACTGCCTGAGTTATCAATTCCGTTTCGTTAATCGTGCTCTCACCAAGACCGTCTTCCCGCGCTTGTTTTCCTAAACCATTACGCAGGGGAGCTATCAATTCCGTTTCGTTGATCGTGCTCTCAACCGTTTTCCTCGACCGTTATCCCGCGCAAAACCATTACAACGGTACGTTTTCAATTTCAATGATGTCTGATTATTCATAACATCATTTAGATGAATCGCCATTACCCTCTGTGTTAATCCAGCTACGTCGCTTCTCCTTGTGCTGATTGGCGCTGAACGACGATTGAAGCAGTGTATATGTACGTTTGAGGGCGAGTAACTCACATTTGCGCTAGATATACGAATCGATATTGGCAAATGAGTGGTCCCCTGTGCTGAGCGTCGTAGCTGTATGCGTGGCGCTCCAAAGCGTGCTGGCGTCGTGTAAGGTTCGTCCTTGTTCTCTCTCTCTCTCTCTCTCTCTCTCTCTCTCTCTCTCTCTCTCTCTCCATCATATTTCTTTCCTCTCTCACTTACGCGCCCAGCCGATTGGCAGAAGAAAGAACGGTACGCATACATCATGCCCAATAGTTTTCGTACGATGGCTGATGACGCCACACAGCTACGTGAGATACTCGCCCCCTCTTTTTTCTCCTCGTCAGAAGACGGAAATTGGACGAGAAGTGGCGGGATCAACATTCAATTATATTATCTCTGTTAATCCTTGCAAAAATGAATGATATATTCTGTATATATTCAATTGAATACTACTACTACTACTCAGCTAAGTACTTGATTTAAGTGCACTAAGCAGAGTATTGTAACATGTAAAACAAGTAAGAACAAGTCGCCTACCACTTGTAACGGGTGTGCTAAAGAACTGGTGCTGATAATGTAGAGAATATATACTAGAGCAGTATGCAGAAGGGAAGGCTATCGATGTTTTGCGGCGTCGACGGTCTGTAGCATGATGCGCATCACAAAAGTCTATCAGCACAAGGAATAACCTGGATCATACCACTAGGTGACTTCAGTGGAGGTGACTTATGCTGCCACAATTAAACTACAAAATATCCATGAAGGCTGGGGATGCACTTGCAGTTCTTTAGCACACCCGTTACAAGTGGTAGGCGACTTGTTCTTACTTGTTTTACATGTACAATACTCTGCTTAGTGCACTTAAATCAAGTACTTAGCTGAGTAGTAGTAGTAGTATTCAATTGAATATATACAGAATATATCATTCATTTTTGCAAGGATTAACAGAGATAATATAATTGAATGTTGATCCCGCCACTTCTCGTCCAATTTCCGTCTTCTGATGAGGAGAAAAAAGAGGGGCGAGTATCTCACGTAGCTGTGTGGCGTCATCAGCCATCGTACGAAAACTATTGGGCATGATGTATGCATACCGTTCTTTCTTCTGCCAATCGGCTGGGCGCGTAAGTGAGAGAGGAAAGAAATATGGAGAGAGAGAGAGAGAGAGAGAGAGAGAGAGAGAGAGAGAGAGAGAGAGAGAGAGAGAGAGAGAGAGAGAGAGAGAGAGAACAAGGACGAACCTTACACGACGCCAGCATGCTTTGGAGCGCCACGCATACAGCTACGACGCTCAGCACAGGGACCACTCATTTGCCAATATTGATTCGTATATCTAGCGCAAATGTGAGTTAACTCGCCCTCAAACGTACATATACACATGCTTCAATCGGTCGTTCAGCGCCAATCAGCACAAGGAGAAGCGACGTAGCTGGATTAACACAGAGGGTAATGGCGATTCATCTAAATGATGTTATGAATAATCAGACATCATTGAAATGAAAACGTACCGTTGTAATGGTTTTGCGCGGATAACGGTCGAGGAAAACGGTTGAGAGCACGATCAACGAAACGGAATTGATAGCTCCCCTGTGTAATGGTTTAGGAAAACAAGCGCGGGAAGACGGTCTTGGTGAGAGCACGATTAACGAAACGGAATTGATAACTCAGGCAGTTTAGGAAAAACAAGCGTGGGATGATGGTCTTGGTGAGAGGCTTGTACCCTAATCCACATGTGAACGTAAGTGGCAAGTTTGTTGGACGGTTAGTGAAACGAACTGATGTTTTTGGTAGTGCTTAGTCTGAATTATGTCGGGTCATGGGGAGGAATTTGGGCAAGGTGATGTACGAATATCCTTGTGGACGTGGCTTTTGCAGAGTTTTTCCTCGCCAAGGTAACAAGCGGTCGTTTCCTTTGTGCGTGGACGGTTTCTGACAGGTGACAGTGGCTTGGGTGGCAAAAGTTTTGCCTCGCTCGATCATGATCTGTACATGGGCAAGAAGTCAGAGACGAAGATCGGAGTGGGGACGTTGGTCAGTTTTTGAGTGAGGTGGTGATGTAGGGGAGGGACGAGGAGATTGCGATTAATGGGTGACAGTGCGAATCATTACCCCAACCTTAACCTTGACCAATCCATCAGCACTGTTGAATTTGTCTTGTCTTAGTGTGAATCGGTGTTTCTGGGAGATGTATATTCGTTCGGTGTAACACTTGTTAATACACGTGCTTCAATCGGTCGTTCAGCGCCAATCAGCACAAGGAGAAGCGTCAAACTCACACCGGGTGAACGGGCGCCTCTTTCCCATCGACTACCACGAACAATAGCCGGGTCGAATCTGAACTGGAGAGTAAACACTTCGCTCTGCACAAACGTCATTGGAAACGTGGTGGGACTTGAAGCTTGAAGCTTGACAATGGTACATCATCGCGTTGCACAATTGTCCATATCTGTGGACAGACGCTGAAATGGAGGCTCTCAGCGGTAGATTTGCTGCGAGCGCCCGCCACACGCTCTCACCTGTTCGATCCAAGACCATGCCCTTCTGACATCGATACGTAAGGCAGTTCCCTAGAAGAAATTCATATGTGGAATAGGATGAGAGGAAATGCATGCGATAAAGTGACGTCTCCACCAATAATATTAAAACTCGAAGAGTGGTACTGGATGCAAATGCGGTTTTAGTTACGAGGTATCACATCCTGGATAAACACTTGAAAAGAACGACACTTTGCAATGGGGACCGGGCCTAAGTAGTGTTTCGTGGCGGCCTTGAGCTGAGCCAGAGCTTTGGCCATCTGCAGCAGCGACATGCGGATAAACCGCCAAGATATTGAGTCCCAATTTGGTGCTGACATAAACATCCGCGCGACCGCTCAAGGCCTCATCGCCTGCCTCCAATTCCAAAGCGTCGGGTGTCGTACTATTATGACGGTGCACGTTCAGCTCTGGAAATCTGAATACTGATGGAGGCCTGCAAAACAGACATTGTATACACGTATGGCCTTGGTCATCCCATGAAATTTCATTGGACAAGGGTGACGCATGTCTGGTGAATGATGTGCTGGATAAAATGCACGTTCTTGTGAGTTTTATACCATACTATGACATCTCAAACCTTGACTTTTCTGGCAGAGACCGAAGCGAGCAACACCTGAAGCCATGAGCTCACGTCCATTTCCTGCGTAGTGACACCAGAAAAGGAGGAGGATCATGAGACGATGTGTACGCCGCGCATTCCACCTCTGTCATATGGGATACTGACACGGTCAAAGTTCTCGTCGGGGACAATAAGCTCCCAGGGCCCCATTCGAAGGAGTTTTCGAATTCTGCTCGATATCCGCAGGAGGGTCCATTGGTGCGCCATCTATTCCAGCTTGATGCCTCCACCCCACAACTCACATCTTCGACCAGGCACAGCCAACCATATCGCTTCCGGGTCTGCCGACATCCCGATCAACTGGGCCGGCGGGCTGCACAAGCCAAGAAGCGTGAAGTGTCCGGATTTTGCCACATCAATGACATTGTGCTCGGCTGGAACTACTGCGCACCTACCCCTGCGTGCTATACAGACATCGACTGCCATCACGGCGGTGGAGTGGAAGAAGCATTTTACACGACGCGCAGCTTTCACGAGTTCGGCGAGTATTTCCCCGGTACAGGAACTCAGGAGGATAGAGGAAGAGAAAAGGGAAAGGGGTATGCGCTCAATGCATCAACCCTCAAGTGTGGTGCCGACTTCCTGTTCGGCGATAAACTCGCTGCTTCAACCTTACCATGCAGGCCTCAAGAATTGAAGCAGGAAGGGCTAAGCATTGCATGACGAGTGAGAACCGCTAGCGGCGCAAGCGACAACACGAACACGAACAATAGCGGCAAGTGCCAATACTGTGGTCCAGACATTATAATACCACCACCTCCAGGGTACATCCTTTAATTAGTTTCAGATCAACATCGTCAAGAGTCAATTCGATCAGCGGAAGCGTGTTCAGCGCTATTTGCACGTGTTTGTTCGGACAATGCCAAGTCTTAGCGCTCGCTTTCCAGATGTTGACGCTAGGAGCAGTGCCGCTTGGCTATGGACGTGAGTCACCACATTACAACGCTTGTCCCCTTTCATCACCATTCCATCTTTTATGTTGAGGTCAGGGTTTCACCAGCTGGGACGATGGTAGGACCGCGCGCTTGCCATGAACACCGGATTAGTGGAAGTACACGCATGGAAGATCTTACTCGGAACACGGGGCTACGCATTCCTGTGAAAGGTCAGGCCAGCAATATGACGATTGTTCTGTTGTTCGTTCAAGACAAAGAAAGACGAGACACTTGCCATGAACAGACTACTATGGCACTTAAATTACATAAAGGTATTTATGCTACGCCCTCATCGTTGGTTCACTTTTACTCTTTTCGTCGTCAAACACTGAACGACGGGTCCGAGAGCACAACTCGCACCGGATTTGCAAGAAAATATGCGTCGTCCATGACACGATCCATCCCACACCTATCGCCATACTCATTCTCAACGGCCATAAGACGATCTCTATCGTCTTCACGTCTCCGACTGTTTGCTGACGCCCAATGCCGATTGCGGCTCTTCTGGCAAGTTATCTTCCCGCCCGTTGACATTTTCGTTCTCAACGGCTTTCACAGGTTAGTCTGAATCACGTCTATCACGATCTGAGTCGAGTTTCACTGCCAGACTCCCCCTGGACTAGGGCACGATGCCCTTGACCAATGAACTCCCACATTCAACGCAATACAACCCATCTCCATGAGGCTCGCCTGCTATGCATACTCTTGTTCGGTTTCCTTCTAGGTACATCCCTCAGGAATCTTATCGTCTGGGAAATCACTAATCCCAGCACAATAGAAAGGGCGGTCGTCCATCTCGACCATATCAAACCAACAGCAGGATTGTGTAGCCGATTGCACAACACATCATCCGCCACCACCATTTTCACTTCAAGACGGTCTTCAAGCGCTCCCGTCCATCACCCGCAACTCGCGGCTTACCAGAAGCTCCAACTCTCCCTTTACCGTTCCAGAACTCCCTCTTTCAAGTCTCCTTTGCCTGCAGGTCCCGTCTTTACCGCAACATACTCTGCTCCCTCTGGTTCAGTTCCTTGCCGCCGACGTGAGCCTAGAAACGGCTCATCTCACGAAAATCTTGAACGAAGGTGGCAGCGATGACTCGTAGTCTGCCTCTCACATCGTCGATAACGGTCTCTCCTGCATCCCATTTTCCTTCCCCATACCGACATCTCCACTCTCCGGCAGAGCTGACAACGGTGTTGGGCACTAATGCGCCGCAGACGCTCAGCCTGCAGGTGAGCTCTTGGGCGGAACGCGGGCTTGAGCAAGGCCGCGCCGACAATTGCAAGCTGTCGATTACATGATAATGGAACGCACAAGGTTCGGTCACAGTCTGACTCTGCTCTGTCGGTCCGAGCTTCAGATAACATGTGTCCCTCTGTTAGCAAACAGCTGTTCATTTTGCCCTCGTCACCTCGAGCGGCCTCCAATGAGGCTATTCATCCAATGCAATCATCGTTGCATCTGCCGCCAACGATGGCTACACGGCAACGACTAGAATGGTATACGACCGCCGCGTACTCAAGATTTAGCGTGCGCGTAAGCCGCGCAGGTTACTTTTATCTCAGTGGTAGTTTCATACAGAGTGACGACCACCGAGTGCGGATGTCAAGCTCAACCGTCAACGCCTTTTCTGCCGCGCTCGTGAGCACGCGCGCCTTCCCCACCGCTCAGTGCGCAGCTCCAAACTTCTAGGCGGTAGGCATTGGATTTGCCTTGCGCTGCAAGGTGGGAAAAATTCCCGAAGGGGAGACATAGCGACGACAATCTTGGCGCTCGATTCCATTACTACAATAAATAGATGCACTATTTCCCCTTCAAAAACCACGTCGGCCGGGTTTGAGATCACAACCAGGTTATGGACTCTGGGATACAACAATGGCGGTGAGCTCGAATAACATTTTCCACGTTATTATCAAGTCTAAGGTTCTGCTTTTGCATTAGAACATTAGTCTCACTTCTTGCTCTGCCATGTTCGGTCTCCTCTGAATTTGAGAATGAATGGTATTCTACAACGGCGTTATCTTCATGAAAATGGAGAGTAATGTAACGGTTTGATCATCAATGCAAATTTACTACTAAAACAAACGATGACAATTTCCATCAGAAAGTTACAGGTCCGGTTCGGATGACAACGCCCATCATGTCCGATCTTTCCCTTATCTCGGTGCACTCGGCGATATATGGGGCTCAACTCTTCAAGGAACGCCAATGGCTGTAGTTCATCTCCATGCTAGCAGGTGATCCCATCACGGTAGCTCTGCTTTCTGCGTCGTTCAGATTCAAAATCTCTAGGGCCTCCGGATCCATAGATCCGCAAACACTTTTAATTTGAAATGCTCCAACCCATCATATATGGCAAGAATTTTCAGACGCCTTGTCGTCTCACCACAATCACAATTTTTTTTACAGGTTAGATTTGGAGTGGGCACGCGCTAATCTATAACAATCACAGAGCATAGCAAACTGCGTCTAACGTCTGCCTCTGACGTGGTTCCAAATCGAGAGGAGGAATCATCATGAGGAGGCGGACTGCGCCTTCTGTGGAAGCGTCTGCCTCTGACTTGGTTCCAAATCGAGAGGAGAAATCATCGTGACGAGGCGGACTCCTGCGCCTGTGGCAATGTCTGCTTCTGACGTCGTTCCAAATCGAGAGGAGGCCACCTCCTTGCCTGCCTACTAGTTCTGTCCATCATGCTCATCCTCTGCCGTCTACCCCCTGTCTACCCTGTCTACCCCTCTGCCTTCTGCCTGCTCGTCTCCTGCCGTCTGCCTCCCCTCTGCCGTTTGCCTGTCAGACATCTGCTTTCTTGCCATTTACTTGCTGCTCGTCTGCCGTCATGCCCACCGCCTAACCACTGCCTATTCCCCCTCCACCCAGCCCTCTGCCATCTAGTACTTGCAGTCTCCCCCCTGCCTGCCCTCTGCCTGCTCACCCTCTGCCATCTGCCAGTCTGCCTCTCCTCTGCTGTCGGACTGCCTGCCATCTACTTCCCACCTGCGTTGGTTTGGACACACAGACAATCAAGAATGAGAAGGGGGTCTTGAAATCGGACGCGTTGAGGGACGTATTTTCTTAGGAATTTGGCGAGCGTTGTGTTCCTGGAGCAGCTTCGACGGCGGTTTGTCCCTTGTGGACGCACGCTGCAACGCCTGCCACAGTCCAATCAACTGTCGTTGGTATGGTACGCCCGCGTCAGAAGAAGGCGCATTCATCGCGATTGTCGGTGCAGAGTCAAAGAGGCGATCAAATATCAGTAAACACGTCCGCACGACTTGTCGTAATTACACTACTTTTACACTTTGAAAATTCGTGAATGATTGAGATAGACCAGGCTCAGACAAAATTCCCAATCTCCCTGCCTTTGTAAATGACCTGGATATGCCGGGGGAATTGAATCCCCGGATCAACATTAAAATCCGCAATGAGTGAGGTCGCCTCCAAGCTAGTTCATGTTCACACTCGCACCGCCGCGATCGGGCCATTGCGTAGGGAGTGCAGGAAGAAGCGTCACAGATAACCGTGTTTCCCGCGTTGGCACATCAGTCGCCTGTATCAACGCATTCTAGTGCAAACTTTGTTTGAGCTTGCCCACTAGCGGAAGTTTGAACTTACCATGACCGCGGCAGGGTATCCAAGATTGGCGTCAATCTGAAAGAAAGGCCGCGAGGAGGAGGGATCGTAAAGACTAAACAAGTTGCTCCCAAAATTTTCGTATAGGGCATACTGTCCACGGCTTAGCCTCGATTGTCACCCGGTCCACGGACAGAAACGCACCGTAAGCTTCGTGATAGAACGACATCCGTTGATGTGCTGTGCGGCGGCAGACCCAAAAGAAACCAATTTCTCGGTGCTCGAGCACACCTTCAGTGATCGACCGAGCGGCGTTCGAAATTGAATAGGGGGTAACGAAGGGGGATTGGCACGCAACACGTACGACAGGGGGGCGAGTCCTAGGAGGTTCTCAGACTTGGCTGAAGGTACGAGACACGCAGGCACCTGGTTATGGGATAGATGAAGTACAAGTGGTACGGAGTTACTTCGAAGGGGCAACGAGGATCGAAGACTGATCGAATCTTGACGTGAGGCAATGAGGACGAGTGTGGCTGGTGAGGAATCGCGTCGAAGGCTACGCAAGATACGGGCAAAGGTCGAGACAAGGCAAGCACAGACCGAGACTAGACAACCTGGGGACCTTGGCAAGACTCGGAGACGGCCCAAGTTTGAACCGTGAACTCGGAGGGGAGGGAAGAAAGGTCAGGACTTCTCTGTCATTCGTCTAAGACAGGTACATATATATATATAAAACAAAGTATCAAAAAGGGTAATTCGGAACAGTGTCCAGCATCAGCAATATAGTAAAAGTCCACTTGCTACCATTTTCTCGAAGTCCAATCGAAGCACGACGATGGGAATAGGTCCATGACAACAGAAACGAGCATGTGCACCAGGCACAAACTGGGAATACTTCTCCACCGACATCGCCGACGTTCACAACACCCAACAGGCACTCCACAGATCCTCGGGTACCTCGGTCGAAGCTGTCTGTAACTGGATAGCGACGCACAGCCTACGTTGCAATGCCTTCGTGGTTTCTAGGCTTCGTATTCATGACAGAGTAGGTCCTCGAGCTGGGGATGGTGTGTCAATTCCGCCGGAAGTCGCGCTACGTGCCAGGTTGAATAATATGGCATCAGCTGGTGCGCTGGAACGAGCCTCGAATGCAGCACGCCTTCTCGATTGATGACCGCATATCGTCCGAGGGTTCGTCCGACAATAATTAGTGGTCCACCGGATGCTATCTCCCTTCGGTAGCCCTCCTGCACTGTGACTGTGATGATCCTCCATACGACTTGACCGACGACGAACGTGGCGCTTCCTGCGGAGGCGAGCTCTTCTAATCGAACCGAGCTGTTGATTAGTTCGAGGTGGAACCGACTTCGACTGTATGGGTCCCTGGGCGTACGCAAGGCAGATGCCTCGTCCGGGTCATGGAACATCGGCTCTAAGCCTCCTCGAGCACTGATCTGACACGTCAACATGGTTCATCTCTCCTCCGTCACCGTCCTCGAGTCTCCGAATTGTATTCCTATCGAGTCCGAGATTGATATACTGGCTCGCTCGGATACTGGTAGCCGCAAGAAGGCTGCCCCTGGGGTGAACGAAACGAAGTTGTCGTGCGTTGGCGATTCGACTGGGCTGGGAGGTACGTCTATCATGGAAGAGTCCGGATCTATTGTCGGAGGTTTGGCGTGATCGGATATCCTTGATGCAAGCGACGAACGGGCTGGCACTGCGAGTCGTTCGAGTAGGGTCAATGACTGTATGGTCGAGGGCGTTCCATTTTGCATCGGTCGAGTCATAGAAGCTTCGGCTGGTTTGTCGTGCACGAGTCTGGGGCTATGGAGGGGGCGGTGATCGTTCTGTCCTTATGTCGGCGAGGCACCAGGCACCCATTTTGCTGAATTTGCAATGTGGTGGGGCCCTGGTGACTGAACTGAGGTCGTCGCAATGTGGCCGGGTAGCGCGGAACGGGGACTGTCTAGGGACTGAGATGTTTCGGATATCCGCTAAGACCGAGGAGGCCGGATCGAAGACTTTGTCTGATCTCGAGCTTCGACCTTCGTTCGGCGGGGCACTGCTGGCACTACGGACTTCGATTTGTGAACAGGATGCTTCTGTTATGGACGATGCCCTCGTCGTAGTTCGTTCTAAGTCAACAGCGACAAGCAGAGTCTCGGTCCGCTCCCAGCCACTGGACAAAGAGTTTAGACGCTAAGTCAAACGATGACGAAGGTCTTGAGAACGATGGAGAAGAAGAGCGTCGAGTTCAAGTGAGGTTGAGAGCAAAACTCGTCTAAGTTGGAACTGAGGTTACTCTACGGTACATGGAGTTTATATACGTTTTGGAGAACAAAGGAATCGTAAAAGGAATAAAGCTGTAGCTACTCGAGAAAGGAAACATGAAAGTAGTTACGAAAGGAGATAGCGTCCATGCTGTACATTGCGCAGTAATGATGATGATGAAACGGTTCACTGAGACACGGAGACGAACGAAAAGAGAACTGTAACATTACCCCCTTCGTATGCGAGAAGTCGCCGACTTCTACCATGAATTCGTCCAGCCGTGGTCCTGCCGAGATTCCAGCCAACTGATAATATTACCGACGTCCTTGTCGGCAGTCTCCACTCGCCACTGTAGGCTTTGAATCGCTCGCTGTAATTGTTTTGCTTGAGCGAGCATCGCGTCCCGTTCTTCATAAGTAAGAGTGTGCGGGTCGGTAGTGAGGGTAAGGGCGGTGATAAAATCAAGAGGTTCGGAAAACAAGTTGAAGTAGGTGACCAAGGTGGCGAGGTTGTCGCTGACGTTGTCAAGCATGGCGTTGCGGGGGCGGGTGACGACGGGCGGAACGGGTATGATGGGGACAGTAACGGTGTCAGCGAGTTCTGCGGGTGTTCGTGAAGTTCGGGGAGGTCAGCGAATTCGAAGTCGTCAATGGTGATGGTGGTGTTGACAAAGACCTCAAGTGGGAGGTCGTGAGCGGCGGCGAGGAAGGGTGATAGGATGGCGGCGGGTTCAACGTAGTAATGGCCACATGCTGTGACCAGGAGGGCAAAGGCGAAGGCAATGAGGTAGGCGACGGTGATGAAGAAAGCAGGCATGGTTATGACAGTTAGGTTGGGGAATCCGATGCGCGTTGAAGCGTCCTTTTATGTTCAATTGAACACTTCGTCATCATAATTGACAGTCAGGAGTTCCTCTTCCGAGAATTGGTAAGATGACGCGGGCGCTCTGATGGTGGGAATGTATTCAAGTTCCCCATCAGATTCTTCTGATTCGCTCAATTCATTCCTGGTGACGGTGGAAACCTCGTTCTCATGCTCGGTGTCTGTGATAGGGTTATCGCCTTGTATGACGGCTTGTTCCGGCGCATCAGGGATAACCGGGTCATCAGTGACTGCATTCAGGAAATCCAGACTGTCCATCGCATCGTTGAAATTGGCTTGTGCATTTGGGACATGCCGATCAGCAACCCAGCGGTATATTTCGATTTCTTTGCCGGCGCGTTTTAGCTCCTGAACGAAAACATATTTTTCAGGTTCTTCTCTTCGAAGGGCCATCTCGGCGTACACCTCGTATCTGTGATTCAAAGGTACGTTGGGTGATGGAAAATGTGATCTGGCTTCGGATAGTATGGTAATTCTTCAGGATCAAATGTAAGATCCATATATTTTGGGAGATAGTGAAGGCGAGCATTAAATGGGAATTCTACGTGCCCTTGTGGATTTTTAAGTGTCCGGTGGTTAGTCTGGAGGCTCTAGGTGCAGTTTGTCGGACTGCTCGTGTCCGGATGATTTTAGAAAATCGTGGTAATCCTAACGGAGATGTTGGAGGACGATAGATAGGAATTTTAATGATTCGTCCTCGAAATCTTTCGTAGAGTTTTGGGGAGTATCGTCCTCGAGTAGAACAGTATTTCTTCGTATATCGGATATTTTGTTTAAGGATTCGGCGGTTATGATAGCGAGACATGGTATTTTTACAACTGTCTTCTCTGTTTATATGCTTGCAAGATATCCGCAGCATTACCTAGATTGCGTTCTGGTTCCCAGGAATTGTCATTCGGACCGTAGTTTTTCCATTTAACCAAATACTGATATCCTGCCCCACGCTTTCGGTGTGCAAGAACCGCTTCAACTTCAAACTCTTCTTGTCCATTTACGAGATCAGGAGGTGGGGCTGTGTAATTTGGTCCATGTGTTTCAGTCTCCCTATATGGCATAAGGAGTGACGTGTGAAAGACTGGATGAATGCGCCATTGTTTCGGGAGTTTGAGTTTATACGTTACTGGTCCTAAAACTTGTTCAATGGGGAAGGGTCCCTCTCGTTTTGGCGCTAGCTTCCTGGACTGGTATGGATATTAAGGTTTCTGTTTTCGAGCCAAAACTTTGTCTCCTATTTCGAATTTGATTGACTTGTCTCTGATTCGTCTAGCCACCATTTGTCTAGCTAATTCATGCGCAGCAAGGGCCTCTTCCCTAGCCTTTCGTAGTAACTGTAGCCGTTCTTCTGCTGCTGGTGTCGTCATTTTCTGCGCCGCAGTAGGTAGTGCAACAGGGTTTGTTCCATACATAAGTTGGAAAGGCGATGCTTTAACTGAATCATGATGGCGGTTATTATGGGCAAATTCGGCAATTGGTAATAGTTGTTTCCAAGTGTGCGCTTCATTGGCACAGAATATTCGAAGATATACTTCTAATTCTTGATTCACTCGTTCCGTTTCTCCATCGGTTTGCGGATGATAGGCGGTGCTCATTCTATGATCGATTCCTAATGTTTTCCTAATTTCTTGGAAGACCTTGGCTGAGAATTGCGGTCCTCGATCTGAAATAAGTACATCTGGTAGACCAAAGCGCTTGAATATTTCGGAAATGTAAAGGTCTGCTGTTCCTAGTGCGTCGATGGTTTTCTTGCAAGGAGTAAGAATTACCCCCTTCGTAAGACCATGGTCCACCGTGACCAAAATCGAGTCAAATCCGTCAGAAATGGGAAGATCGGTAATAAAATCCAGAGTCACTTGTTGAAATGGTCGAGTCGCCTTTGACCCGATTGGTAGGAGGGCTGGGGTATTGGGGTGAGTGTTCACCTTCATTTGCTGACATGTGGCGCATCCGGTGATCCATTCCTTGACGTGTTTATACATTCCTGGCCACCAGTAATCTCGTTGTAGCAATTCTAACGTTTTCAAGCGTCCAGGATCCCGGAAGTGGGCGATTCATGGACCATTTTGATAATGCTGGTGCGGAGTGTTCCAAGATCAGGGATATATGCTCTGTCAATGTATCGAACGATGCCGTCGACAAACGCCCAATCCTGGAGTTTGGATTTAATAGGTGGAGCGCGTTGCGTTTCTATGACTTCAATGATGGTTTTTCCAAAACTGTCAAGTGATGTAGCATCTCGGATTTTCTGAGCAAGGTCTGTGGCAATAAGGCGAATGAACTTGTTATTGGGTAACATGATAACATCGTCCAGTATGTCGTCATCTTTCATATGATCAGGACGGCGCGATAATGCATCTGCTTCAAACATTTTCGTCCCTGGTACGTGCTCTATTTTCAGGTCAAATTCCGATAGCATCATAGACCAACGAGCTTGTCGAGGTGTTAACCGTTGCGGAGTTCTATAGAATGAGAGGTTTTTGTGATCGCAATGGACTATAATTGGATGCGGAGATCCATGCAGCAAGTGTCGCCATGCTTGTAATCCTTTAATAATAGCCAGTAGTTCTCGGTCATAAATTTGGTAATTCTGTTCCGTCGCGGTTAAGGCGTGTGATATGAAGCCACAAGGATGAATGGATCCGGAGGCGTCGGCTTGTTTCAATACTGCTCCAGTGGCCTTATTGGAAGCGTCTGTCTGGAGGATAAAAGGCCTTATGGGGTCTGGCATGCGTAGGACTGGCATTGACGAAAATTTTCTTTTTAATTCATCGAAAGCCGTCTGGCAATCAAGCGTCCAACTGAAAGTTAAACCTTTCTTAGTTAAGTCCGTCAACGGTTTTGCTATAGCAGCAAAGTTGCCGATGAACCGTACGATAGAAAATTTCCGAATCCGAGGAAAGATCTGACCTGTTTGACCGTTGTGGGGATTGGCCAATCTCTGATTCCGGCGAGTTTCACTGGGTCCATTAAATATGACCAGGCGTAATGACCATACCCAGGAATTCGACTTCTTGAACACAAAATTGCATTTTCTAGCTTCAAGAATAGGTCCTTTTCCCGTAAGCGTTCTAAGACTCTTTCGGTTCGTTTCTGTACTTCGTCCCTCTTTTTCCCACAGATCAGAATATCGTCCATGTAGATAATGAGCCATCCTTCATTAATCATGTCCTGGAAGTATTCGTTCATCATGGTCTGGAATGTCGAGGCGAATTGCAAAGGCCGAAAACATTACTGTAGGTTATACAACCCTCGGTTTGTAATGAAGGCCGCTTTCCATTCATCGCCTTCTTTAATTCGAACGTTGTTATATCCCCAGCGCAAATCAAGTTTAGTGAAATAGTTTGCACCTTCTAATTTCGTCATTAGGTCTGAAACTAGGGGTAATGGATAGGCGTTTTTTATCGTCCATTCGTTAAGTAACGATAGTCCTGGCAAGGTCTAAGGGCTCCCTCTCTTCTTTGAAACGAAGAAAAATGGTGATGCCTGTGGCGATTTGGATGGTCGAATGTACCCTTTATCTAATTGCTCCTTAATCCATTCGTCGAGCGTTGATTGTTCTTTTAGTGATAGTGGGTAGATTTTGCTAACTTTCGGCGAAATCCGGTTTTGAGTTCAATTGCATGGTCCCATGGTCGTGATGATGGAAACGCTCCGATGCTTTTTTCTCAAAGGTAGACTGCCAGGGAAGGTACTCAAGTGGTAAACGGTCGGCGTTTCGTCGCGTTTTGCTTGGTGTTCAAACGCTTGTGACGCCGATGTTTTACTCTTATCAATATTCGTCTTCTCCCCATTGTTGAGTATCTAGCGCTATGCGCCAAATAGGTTGTCATCTTTTGAATCGTCGTCTATTTGGAGGGTTTCTTTCGCAATCAATAGTCGGGTTATGTTTTTCCAGCCATGGTATTCAAAGATGATTTCTGATCCCCTAAGTTTGTGATCCATAACCAATTATCATATGGTTTTTCCTTTGATATAGAATATGTAAGATGGGTTCGATGCGTGATCATGCCATTCTGGTTAATAGTTCCATCGGCGTTTTTGACTTTAATCGGTTGTTTTAGTTTTTCCTTTGGCCAATCTTTGATATTCGCTCGTCAATGAAGTTTCCTTCTGCTCCACATCAATAGGGCGGATATTTCAGCGGGTTTATCGTTCGTTTGCACAGTAATTGAGATCCGTTTATCATTATTGGATTGTACGATTACAGAATCGAGTGCTAACTGTTCAACTTTATGGAGCGTCACCGCTTTCTGGGTCTCCTCTTAAAAACCCTCTGTTTCTAGTTCTTGGAGGGTATTCTCGCGCTCCTCGTCTGGGAGTGCTTTCAATAGTGCCCTAATGCGTTGGGCAGTTGATTCTTCTGAGTCGTTTCTCAATGGTCCTAATGGTGCGATTCTGCCGGGGAGGCGATTTGTTGGCGTCGTCTGGGCGTTCCCTTTGTTTGGGCAATCCGGATATATGTCCCTGAGTTCCACATCGGAAACACTTGCCGTTTTCCGATATTCCTCCTTTTGGCATCTGAAAGGCGTCCAGTAGTTATGGCATTGACCCCTTTTATCCTGACGCTGAGTTCCTCGAGTTTCGGTTAAATTTGAAACGTCTCTCCGTGTTCCTGATCCAGAGATCGGTTCATCAGTTTCAGGGTTTCCCAAGCATTGTGTAATCGTTCCGCAGCGTCATAGGCCGTCTCCATGTTGATAACTGCAGGGTTTCAATGATTTTTGCTGCGACTGATGCTGGGAGTCCTTTACAAAAATAAATCCGCTGCGCCATGAACCCTGTGATTCCGGTTGACTGAATAAGGGATCGGAACTTCTGAATATAAGTGGGGATATCAATTTCTCCGCCCACTTTCACTTTATCTAGATCATTCAGGGTCCTGGCTGCGGTGTCCGATTCGCCCCAATCGGCTAAAAATCGCTTTTTGAAACTGCTGTAGCTATCCAAGAGAGCGTCGTTCCTTCTTCCTTTTCTTTCCTTTATCTGTAGTTGTTTCATCTAATTCTCTCGGATATTGGATTTCCAATCGTCTAATCCTCTCCTAAGTGTAGGAAGACGTATTTGATTTTCTTCTTGGCAGTGGTAAATCGTTCTTCATCATAGATCGAATGTGTCATCAAACGCATAGATGAAATGTTTCGCTTTGGATCGTTGTCCTTTGAATTTCTCAATGGAGATTCCCTTTATCCCTTTCGGGGATGTTTCTTTTTCGTCTGCCATATTCTTCTTTGTTTCGGTTCAGGTTCCTGTTTCGGTTCTGTTGCTTGTTTCGAGCTTTCCCCTTGTTTCGGCTCGTTGTCAAAATCTAGATCTAGTTCGATCTGCTGTTGTTCTTGTATTCGTTCCACTTGGCAGAGTAGATTCTTCGAGTGCGGAGAAGACTCCGTCGGTTAGATCCTCAGCGTCTCGAAATTCGTGCCACCAAGTAAGTTCTGGCTCTTTATTTGGTGGGAAGAATAATCGGCTATCTGATTTGTTTTCTTCGTTAATACCATTAATCAGATTCTGCTGGTAATTCTTCGTCAGGGTTTCCTTCTCTATATTCTCCTTCGAAGAAACTTTCTGGGACTCGCTGGTTCTTTCTCTTGGTGGTTGAAACGTAGTACCACCCTTCGTTTGTGTAGAAGGATAGACTTCCCTTCGTCCAAGGTTGTACTTTTGCCTATAACGAGCGGAGTCGTTGGCGGTCTGATCTGGGAGGTTCGGGTCTCAATGTGTCTGGCTAGTGACGAGCACTGAGCGGTTCCTGAGTTCCAACTTGTGTTATGGACGATGCCCTCGTCGTAGTTCGTTCTAAGTCAACAGCGACAAGCAGAGTCTCGGTCCGCTCCCAGCCACTGGACAAAGAGTTTAGACGCTAAGTCAAACGATGACGAAGGTCTGGAACGATGGAGAAGAAGAGCGTCGAGTTCAAGTGAGGTTGAGAGCAAACTCGTCTAAGTTGGAACTGAGGTTACTCTACGGTACATGGAGTTTATATTACGTTTTGGAGAACAAAGGATCGTAAAGGAATAAAGCTGTAGCTACTCGAGAAAGGAAACATGAAAGTAGTACGAAAGGAGATAGCGTCCATGCTGTACATTGCGCATAATGATGATGATGAACGGTTCACTGAGACACGGAGACGAAACGAAAAGAGAACTGTAACAGCTTCGACTCGGCTCGAATGGCTCCTCAGGAGCTGAATAGGGCTAGCGCAGGTACTGACACGTTCCAGGCGTATCACCGTTCCGCAGCTGCGCCCAGCGACAGCCGCCGCACCTTCTCCCATCCAGCATCACCGTCGTGCCCTGTTCCGTTTCCCGCGATGCAACAAGCTGACCGCTGCCGCCTCTAGAATCTCCTCCTTGGTATATGGCCATCCCTGGCTGTCCTGGCTGCAGCGTCGGATTAACGTTGTGATTGCATACACAGGATGAAGTCCGACCAAGTTGTGAAAGATGTAGATGTGTATCAGACGGGGAATATCTGTCCACCTTCCATTCTTAGAGCATACTTTGGTCCCAACTCCAGCCACGATATGGTATTGAGAGCACGATTAACGAAACGTGATGAATAGCTCGCGCGTAACGGTTTAGGAAAACGTCGATCTCAATGGAAGATGAAAACATACTGCTGTAATGGTTTTGCGCGGGAAGACGTCTTGGAAAGTTGTGAGAGCACGATTAACAAAGACAATTGGTAGTTCACCTGCGTAACGGTTTAGGAAAACAAGGGCGGTAAGACGGTGTTGATGAAATCACGATTAACGAAACGGAAATGATAATCACCTGCGTAACGGTTTAGGAAAACAAGGGCGCGGAAGATGGTCTTGGAAAGCGGTTGAGGCAGCGATTAACGAAACGGAATGGATAACCCACCTGCGCAGGAAGACTGGAAAACGGTGAGGGCGCGATTGACGAAACGGAATGTTAGACCTGCGTACGGTTTAGGGAAACAGCCGGGCGTGATTAACAAAACAGAATTGAGTAAACTCACCTGTATAACGGTTTAGGTAAACAAGGGCGGGGATGACGACGGTCTTTGGTAAACGATTGGGCACGATTAACGAAACGGAATGGATAACCCACCTGCAGCAGAAATGGACCTGGAAAACGGTTGACGTGCGCGATTGATGAAACGGAATTGTTAGAACTGCGTAAATGGTTTAGGAAAACAAGCGGGTGCGATTAACAAATCGGAATTGATAACTCACCTGCATATAACAGTTTTTAGGAAAACAAGGGCGGATGACGACGATCTTTGGAAAACGATTGGAAGGGCGCGATAACGGCCCCCGTACCGGTTAGAAAAACAAGCGAGAAGAACGGTCTTGGAAAACGGTTGAAGGCGCGATTAACGAACGGAATGATAACCTCACCTGCGTAACGGTTTAGCGGAAACGTCAATCTCAATGTAAATTGAAAAATGTTACACCTGTGGCCTGATCCGACCGAATACCTCCACCCGATTTTTTGCTGGGGCTCATCCTTGGACTTGCGTGTGGACGAGCTTCGTGTAATTTCCCCTCCATCATATTCGTCTGAGGAGTACATGACAGCCTCCGCGGAAGACGGCGGAGAGCAAACAGACACAGTTGGCTCGGTGATCGGATGGTGGACTTGCGAGGCGTATTTTTCGCAGCAGCATACCGCTGTATCCTTTCCCTGCTTCGCCGCACGCAACTCTGCACTTCTGTTTGTCCTTGGAGGAATGGACGGCTAGTGCCGCTGATACTGCTCCGACGTGTCGTCTGTGGACGCCACTGTAATCGTCCTTCACGCTTATGGCCAGGCACGTTCAAAAACGCCTGTGTGAGCTGCTCCTTTGTCAGCCGCTTCCTCGGTACGGGTCGGTGTCCTTCTTTTCAACGACTTCGGCGTGTAACGCCGGCCGCGCGGGTAGTCCGGGGTACAATGTCAGGGGTCGACATAGACGCGGGTATAGGCCGAGCAGGAAGATAGGTTTGCCGTTCGCATTGAACTTGCCGTGCTGGTCGTGGCTGGCGCTGGCGTGGCCGCCGCAAGAGACGATCGGGGTGCCGTTTGAGGTGGTATCTGACATCGGCTTCGCGCCCAACGCAGAATTAAGCAAGTCGTACGCCCCATCGTGGTCATCTGGAGGCAGTTCAGCGGGAGGGAAGGAGGAGACGAGATGAACACGGATGCCGATCTGGATTTCGGCCAGCTCTGCGTCGGGGACCCCATGACACCATTCGGCATGCAGATATGCCATAAGCGTGCGAAGGAGTTCGGAATTCATCGCGTGCCACGGTGGATCCCTGGGGCCCATAAGGGTGTGCCATACTTCAATTGCCTTCGTCGTTCGAGGACGTAGACCCATACTGGGCCTCCGAGAAGGATCCGCGTCAGTCGCCAAAGAGTTCATAGAGTGTGTCTGGGTCGGTTCTCCGTTGTTCAAACTCCATTTGCCTTTCCTTTACGATCTGCAGGGCGCGATCAGCGTTCCTAGTCTAAACGATTTAATGACTTAGAATGGAGGTGCACCCTCGAAGCTGGCCTCCTGAATCCTTGCGCTCAATCTGTGGTGGAGGGCATGGTTCTTGATAATGGCGACCAGTGCGCGTTATGGCGGCATGCAGAGGCGAGGAGAGCCGACCATCCTTGGCGGCGCAAAGGAAACAGAGTTGCGGTGCTCGCGCCAACTTTGCTTGCCAAGTTGTTCAGAAGCATCGGTACGTTGCTGAGTCCTCTGAGGTTGCAGTAGCACTTTCGTCATCCACAAGATCGCAGCCTTCTGGCAATCTCGGCAAGTACAAACCACTTTTCTTCGATTTGCAAGCCTTCAGGACACTGTTATAGCGGGGTGCCCGTGGAGGGCTGCGGAACAGGACGGACATACCCATCCCGTTCGTTTAATACTGTTTTCTCCAAAGACCGTCCTCCAATGCCCTCAACTGTATTCCCCACGCAAAACCAACCACAAACATGTACATTATTAATCAATAATATTCAGGTACGGGACTGGAGGAGCTTCCGATCGTTTGGCGAAGCGCGAGAAGCAAGGGCTGAAATTGCCACCGCCACTCGTGCTACCAGGCTGAATTGCTACCGCAGAGCTAGTGCTACCAGCGAAAGCAGAAAGCTACGGGACCTCGGAATCAAGGTAGTTTTTGCTTTTGAACGTGAATTACCATAGCTTGATGCAGTTTGATGTAGACATCTCCGACTTGCGCCAGCAAAGTGCGGATGATGCCATCAAGCCAGATTTGCTAAAGGAGACCCAGCAGGAATGCGGCGGATGCAAAGGTCGAGTGAGTATCGAATATCTGCTGTACTTTTTCAGAGATCATTGATGCACAATTCTGACAGGCAAGGGATGTTGAAGAAACAAGGATGATTGGCTGATCGCCCTGGGACAGTTACGTTGTCTTCCCACTCCAGCATTTTAATCGGTTATAGAAATCGGCATCAGAACCACGAACAATGAGTGGAGTGCCGAAATGTTGAGATGAACTTGCCCTCGGCGAGCCAAACGTAAACGAAAGTGGAAAGAAACCGTTAAAGGAAGCTACACGGAAACCGCATCCGCAACGACGTCTGCGCCTAGCAAATGGCACCTGCAACGGTGCATAACACGTGACTTAGCCCTCCTGAGCCGCCGAAGCTGAGCGCTTCAGCGCGGTCAGTGCACGCTAAGTGATCTCTC
>JAEBUS010000068.1:214176-285603 GCA_023014475.1 Amanita pallidorosea
TTTATGAATGGTCCCATTACCTGAAAGGAGCCAAAGAAGTGGTGGAGGTTTTAACAGACCATCAAAATCTCACGTACTTCTGGAAGGCGCAGAACCTCAACCGGCGACAAGCACGATGGGTTACGGACTTGCAAGAGTACAATTTCATCATCAAACATAGATCAGGAAAATCTAATTCAAAAGCAGACTTACTGTCTCGATGGGCTGGACATGCACGAGGGCAAAATGATAATGAAGGTGTCATCCTCTTGAAAGAACATCTGTTTGTATGACTCCTGGATGATGACCGGTGTAACGTGCCGGTTCCGGCTACGTTGGGACCGATGCCAAAGCGGACCGAGAAACCGACACATAGCCGCGTCGGACATCACCGAAGCAACGAAACCTTCGCGCCGAAGCGCATCGGACACGCAGCACAAGGGACAAAATGGCCGGTTCAGCAAATATTCGACAAGCATGAGGCATGGACGCGCACGGACCAACAGGACTCAGAGGAGAAACATCGCCGCAGGTAAGCCTCGTGGTAGATAGTATAAAGCACGCATGTAGTTGCAGTAGGAAGGAGCCTTGGGCACCCAATACTACCGCTCTCTTTCTATTTATCGCTCGGCGACACTCCGCCGTTCCCGTCGCTTTTCCCTCGCACCGTTTCGGCGCCGTCTCTCGTTCCGAGTGACTTCCGATTGACCATCTGAGCCCCTTTGGCTGAACGCCGTTTCCACGTTGGCCTCAACTTTACTGTTTCACCGGGCCATTGAGGAACTCCTGAAGGACATTGCAAAAGTTCCAAAACAGCAATGGGAGTCACAAGTGCACGAAGGATTGGAAAAGGGAGACCCAGACTATATCGTTGACAAGGGAATGGTACAATGGAAAGGACAAATTTATGTGCCTGTCAACAATCGACTTAGAGGAGAACTAATCGGATTAATTCACTTGTGGGGACATTCCGGAGTCGTAAAAACACTGGAGTTAATAACTCGGGACTATTGGTGGCCGAACATGCGTAAGGACATTGAGAAATATATTTTGGGATGTGAAACTTGTCAACATGCCAAACCGGACCGACAGGCCAGGGCAGCTCCTCTACATCCAAATGAGATTCCTTCGGAGCCATGGGAAATTGTGTCTGTGGACTTAATTGGACCCTTGCCAGAATCTAAGGGCAATGACATGGTCGTGGTGGTAGTGGATAGGTTCACCAAAAAGGCGTATTTCTTACCCACAACGACCAACATCACGTCACAAGGAGTAGCGGTTTTATTCCGTGATAACGTATTCCGAGAGCATGGAATTCCCCGAAAAGTTATAAGTGACCGAGGACCTCAGTTTGTGTCTAAATTCATGGATGATCTATATGGCATGCTGGGCATCAAGGCAAACCGTTCCACTGCATATCACCCACAAATGGACGGACAAACGGAAAGAGTCAATCAGGAAGTCAAAGAATTCCTGACCATGTTTGTAAACCATCGACAAGATAACTGGAGTGATTGGTTGGCTGTGGCGCAATTCTGTCACAATGATCGGATACATGCGTCAACGGGATACTCGCCATTTTTTATGAACAATGGACGACATCCCAACAAAGGTTTAAACCCATTGCACACACCTACGGTAGTTGCAGTTGAGGACTTAGCCAAGCAAGTTGAGGACGTACATGCAAAGGCAACGGAAGCGCTAAACAAGACTGCTGAAGTCATGAAAAAGCAGTATGATGAAAACAAGGCACCTGCGAAGAATACAAACCTGGTGATAAGGTTTACCTTAGCACAGAAAATCTTCCCACCATTCGTGCTACTAAGAAGCTTGATGGCAAATTTGTTGGCCCCTTGGAGATCGTGAAAAAAGTCGGTGCATCCGCGTATCAGTTAAAAATTCCCATGTCATGGAAGGTCTACAACGTGTTCAATGAGATCCACCTTAAACCGTACAAAGAACCTGTTTTTCCCACCCAGAAGGACAAAGTGGCTCAACAAAAAGAGTTACAAATGGTGGAAGAGTCACAGGATGATGAGTATGAGGTCGAAGAGGTCATGGACAGCCGAGTCAGTGGACGTGGTGGTGGACGCTTGGAATACCTTGTCAAGTGGAAGAATTATCCCATAGAGGAATCGACTTGGGAACCCGCTGAAAACCTCAACAATGCTAAGAAGGAGGTTCAAAAATTCCACAAGGCAAATCCTAGCGCTCCGCGTCGACTTGTCAATGTACGCGACATGGATTACCGGCAATGGCAAAATCACACCCAGGTGCATGTGCCCAAACAACTGTTTGGATGGGAAAACGGCAAGTTTGAAAGGGAGTACCTTGAAAAGCTTCAACGGAACTGGCAGCGGTGGAAGGGCAACCAAAAGTTGATTTATGATGAAATGGATAAGGACCAGGCATTTGCAAGAGATCTTGCAAAAATTCCGAAGACGATATCCTCACACTGACTTCCCGGGACGTGAAGTCTTAAGGAGGGGTCATGTTACGACTTTACGATTTTCTGGCTATTTCTCCATATTTTTATCTATCTTCTCTGGGGCCTATGGACGCATAGGTATACAAGACTCGTAGGCGCCACCCCTATGTTGAGGCGCCCATCGGTTAGGTCAGCGGTTAGTCAGCCTGGGGCTGTGCCGATAAGAAGACAATAAGACCGGATGGGGACACAGGCATTGCGGGAAGGCGTAGATAGTCGCCATGGTTCCGTTGCTGCACGCGCATAGCCCTAGGGGCATGAGGCTGCTGCGCACAGACCATGGTTGGGGTATATAAGGTGGTGCGTTGTAGGTAGGAGTCTCTAAGACTCTAGATAGTTTCCTCTCACCCAGGTTACTACTCTACTGTGTCATATAGTCTCGTCTCAATTATACTTCTTCTCTTGAGGCTTGTGGTTGTGGTGGGATCCGTCCTAACACTAGGATTGCATTGTGACCATGCGATTCTGGTAGTTTCGTGATAAAATCTGCAGTGATATGTGTCCATGGCTTTGTTGAGCAGCAATCATATGTCCGTCAGACATAGTTTGTCTCAGTGGTCGTCACTGTCATGAACGATGAGCTCATATGTCCATTAGACATAGAGTCATACGTCTGTGATGACAAAAGTATTGTATCACTGTCATAGACAGTGACCAGACACCTCTTCAGGTGTTTTGAGTATTGTATCACTGTCAGAGACAGTGACCAGAGACCTTCCAGGTCTTACTCTCATAGAGAGGAGATACTCACATGCTGTTAGGCAGAAAAGAGCAACTGAACGTATATTGGATATCTACAGGTCTTATATACACTTTTAGTGTATGTACATATTTGTGTAATGGACTTGTAATCTAATATACGTAAATAAAAGAAATAAAAGAAAAAGAAATACCCTCTAAGGGTCAAACCGGTGATAGCCGTGTTGAAGGCTATACTTAGGGGTATTTGGGGTGAAGATCGTTCAACACCCCCCATAATCTGTACAGTCATGTACTGATTAGTAAAGATCTTCTCACAGGCCTGCAAGAAGAGGTGCGTATATTCTTTCACAATCTTCAAAAGAAATGTGGCCAGAGATTCCCTCACGTCTCCACCTTTCCTTTAATTGCCAAGCCCAAAAGCTTTGGGAGGAAATTTCCAAGGATCTCGTCCTTGAAGGGCTTGGTCCATCCATATGGCAACAGCCGGAGTGTATGTTATTCGCGGTTGGGGTTTTTTAGGTGGTGGAGGTGGGGGTTCCTCAAAGTGGCATTGAGACAACCGCTTGCATTCGTGTCCAACATTGGAGTGTCCTCCGATTGTCAGAATAGGTTGTTGTTTTTTACTGCGGGTTTCCTATTTTTACCCATAATGATAAAGTTGTTCGACGTCCTTAATCAGCTGGAGTAATCTCTACAGTGATAGGCCTGGTCTCTTTATTGCAGTAAAATGAAGCAGTTTAAGGCTCTACTCCAGGGCCATCAGTAATCAATTTAATGATTCTGATAAACCTAACATTGGTGTGAATTTTCAAATAATATTCAACCAGATTTTTAGTCAGAATATCAGCAGGATTTTCAGATCCTGGAATGAATCGTAATTCTATCTCTTTCTTTTTTATGAGTTTTCGTATAAAACGCATGCATTACAGCAAGCATCTCTTTGTCATAGATCTCATAGTTTCTTTCAGCGTCATTTAGTGCTTTTGAAATGAAGGCCACGGGTCTCCAGAGTTGGTCCTTGCCCTGCTGAGACAAAATTCCGCCGATTGCAAAATCCAATGCATCTACTTCAATACAAAACTGTCCTTTGTCATCTGGAATCTTGAGGACCACCTCCCTTGCCACAAGGTCTTTCAGTCCCTGAAAGGCCTTAGATTGCAATTCTGTCCATAACCAGTCCACTTTGCCTGTCAGCTTAGTTAATGGTTTGGCTACTTGGGCAAAGCCTTGCACAAAACGCCTATAGAAATTGATGAACCCCAGGAATTGCTGCAACTCTTTTTTACAAGTCGGTTCCGGCCACGATGCAATGGCCTCCACCTTGCCTTTTTCCATTCGAATAGAGTCCGTACTAATAACCAAACCCAGGAAATCGATCTGTGGTTGATCAAACCAACACTTTTCTGGTTTAAGGGATAATTTGTGGTTTTCTAATTTGGCCAAAATTCGATTCACATGTTTAGTGTGTTCCTCCTGTGACTTTGAGAACACCAAAATGTCGTCCATATATATGACGGCCCATCCTTCCGCAATTTCTTGCCTGAAGATATCATTCATCATTGTTTGGAATGTTGCCGGCGAGTTTGTTAGTCCAAAGAACATAACGAGTGGTTCAAATAATCTGCAATTAGTCCGAAAGGCCGCTTTCCATTCGTCGCCTTGCTTAATACGGACGTTGTTATATCCCCATCGGATGTCCATCTTGGAGAAGACCTTTGCTTGTGACAATTTGTCCACTAATTCCCCAATAAGTGGTAGGGGATATCGGTTTTTAATCGTCATTTCGTTCAACCGTTGGTAATCTTGCACTGGTCGCAATTTTCCATCTTTCTTTTTGACAAAAAAGAATGGCGATGCCATTGGGGATTTACTAGGTTGAATGCGTCCCGATTCCAAGTTCTCCTTAAGGAATTCATCCAATTGCTCTTGTTCATCCCTATTTAGTGGATATATTTTACAGTCCACTGCTTTTGAACCCGGCACTAACTCAATCGCGTGATCCCAACCAAGGGCGTCGCGGTGGCAGCTCATCAAACATTTCTTTTTCAAAAACCTTGCGATGCCCTAAATAATGTTTTGGCACTACCTCTTCCAACGAACATTTTGTTGCCGCCTTTGCCTCTCTTGCCGCTATATCTGTAGCTACCGACCGAGTTTTCAACTCCGGTTCTCCAATGTGTACTGCAAGGAGTTTTTCACCATCCTCCAATGGTTCCATAGGGTCCACCTCATCTTCCAGATCTTCAACATGGGAGCGATCCCAACATGTTCCCGGACACCTGGTGAATCTTACTTCTTGTTTCTTCCAGTCCATCACCGGGTTGTGATGCTGTAGCCAGTCATGTCCCAAGAAGATATCCGTTTTCCCTAATCCTGCGACTCCACATTCAATGACTTCTTTGTGGCTTCCTATTCGTAATTTGAACTGGACCATGTATTCCAGACTACCTAATGCGTTCCTTGTCCCATCTGCATTATATACCGGCATAGGTCGAAGAAGTTTCCGTTTGTTGAGTTTATGTCTTTCAACAAACTCGGTACTAACACAAGACCCTGTACAACCTGAGTCTACTAGTGCAACCACGTTGATTTGCGCACTAGTATCCATAGTTGTAATAGTCCCTTTTAGGTTCATTTCTTGCCATCCTGTAGCTTTGACGACACTTTGTCTTAACTGTACTAAGTTCCACAACACCTCTGCTTCTGATTGTTGGTTTAATTCATTAACCAGGTTTTCAGTTGCTTCATTAAGTTGTTTATTGTGAACCCATTCCTTTAGACACTGCACTGCAGTGTCTTCATCCTGTTGCCAAATCCGCCTTAATACCCATGCGGGGGACCACGTTGGAATTCTAGGTTTTATGCTCACACTCAAGTTTCGGATTCGATGGACATGTGAAGAACATTCGTATAACAATTCTGGTATACTAATACATGAGTCCTTGTCCTGAATCGAAACTCTATCAGCCAGCAGCGCAGAGCGCTTGCCTACTGGCTGTCGCCAAAACCCTTTTCTTTGCCATATTCTTTCCATTGCTCCTCGGTGAGCTCTTCCACCTTCAACTCCCAAATACGGCCTTTTCCTTTTTCTTTCTTATTGAACCGTTTTGGTTCAGGACAGTCCCTCACAAAGTGTCCCTCTTTGCCGCAGTTGTAGCACGCCCCTGCGCATTGTTTCGCCTTGTCAACGTCCATTGCATTGGGATCCCTGCTAGACGTTGCCATGGTGGGCATGCTATGTTGGATTGGTGCCTTATTTTCCTTGGCCATTGGTGTTTCTTTATACTCGTTACGGCTTTTCTTCTCACCGTATGCCTCCTTTGCCCTGCGATATATTCGTGCTAACTGCACCGCCCTATCCTGAATTGCTTTCAGGGATGCATCCTCTGCTAGGTTCCCATGCCTTATCAATTCTCCACCCAGTGCAGGATTGATTCTATTAAGGAAATGGTCTTTGAGCGCATTTTCGCCCCAACCCACCAACGGAGATAGTGCATTAAATTTAATGATGTAATCTTCAATAGGAGTATTGCGCTGCTCCAACTTCATCAAATCGTCTGTCGCATGCTGTTTGGTTTCCGTGGACATAAAGAATTCGTGCATTTCGGTTTTGAACGCCGCCCAGGTAACCCAAGGGTATTTATTTACATTAGGCAGTCGTGTCCACTGTAGGGGTTGGTCTTCTGGTTGCAAAGGTAATCTATGTCCGTTGTTTATTTCCCTCCATGTGAGGTCTGCCGGGTAGCACGTAGGAATGCGTGCATGTTTTCCTTCGTATTCCTCATCTGCCTTTTGAATTTCTTGGAGCTTGACTCCAGCCCATTCTCCTGCACGATTCCCTTTTCCTTTCCTGGTGCGGTATAAACAGATTACTATACGTCTCCGGACTGTTGTTTCCCGCGCCAACGTGAAATAAACTTCCATTGTGCGCAACCAGTTGTCAACCTGACTCGGATCTCCCTCAAAGTGATCCGGCGCTGGTAAGGGTCGGGGATGGGTGCGCTGCCATTCTTCCAAGATGTTGGTGAGAAGTTGTCCAAAACCATTGACCGTTGCCATTCTGGACTCCTCAATATCATCAATCTGCTGCTGCCTTTCTGCTACGTCATCTTGGTTTGTCCCAGTCAAGGGAATCTGCGGCAGCAAGGGGTGTGGCATGACTTGTGTGTATCCGATCAGGAAATCCCGAAGTCCTAAGGCCATTTGGACAGTCCATTGAAAAGCCCCAACATGGTAGCAACCATATCCTTTGAGGATCCAATCCTCCATCTGAGTCCAGGCATTAAGACCCTGGGACACGCATTCCACGTGAATGCATCCTTCACGTCCATAGGTCTTTCGTACTCTCACATTTGCCTGTAACTCCCTCATTTGAGAGTCGAACTGATAGATCTCCTGGATCTGCGGATAGGCTGGCCATTCAAACCTGTTCCAATGTTGTTTCTTGAACATCACCAAATAGCAAAATCCCGGAATGTCCAGGTGTAAAATTTTGCTACTAGATTTGGCTACAGGATATGGATATGCATGTTCTACTTCATTGGCTACTGTCCAACGCCAATGATCTATTTCTCGCCGTTTTTGTGCCTGATCCAAATTACTGGGCCCCGCTTTGATCATCCAGTCTTCTGCCGTTGTGACCGGCCTGTCGTGCCAGTTCCAATCTCCGCCGCGGGTACGCATGATTGCGTTAAATTCCACCTTTTTAGCTTTGATTGCCTTGGCATATGTGGGAACCTTTGGTGGAACCGGAGGTGGCGTAGACTGCTTCGACGTTTGAGGCGGTGTGGATCCAGTAATCAGGTACAAGACCGGATTAGGCTTGCTGACGCGTACAGGGACGCTGGATAACTCCGTGTCACCACCTTCGCATTTGATGGACAGGGTCGATCCAGTGTAGGAACGGGCCTTCTTCTTTTTCTTGTTTCGGCAGAAGAAGCCCTTTCCTCCCCATCGGGTTCGCTTATTGTACGTTCCCCTAGCAATCATCTCATCAATGCTTCCCCAGTCCCAGATATCATCGCCGTCTTCTATTCGGATCATAAATTCCTCGAGCAAGTGGAACTGGTCCCTCTGACAGTTATCTTGGAGACTGAATCGTGCGAATGGGTTTCTAAGCTCGGTGTTCCAAGATGCGATTTTGGTAATGGTGGGCCATTCCGGCCAATGATATAGGTCATAATATTCCGGCTTGAAGAGATACATGTAGCAGTATCCGGGCTTCCACCAATGGTAGTTAGGGCGGTCCGCATTCGTCGGAACCCCTGGCAGTATGACTCGTTCCTGGTTTTCCACCCAATGATCAGTATATTCCTTCTTGGTCTGAATTCCCCAATTGGCCAAGTGCAGATCCATGAAGTCATCCCATTCTGGGAGCATGACTCCATCATTGTCGGGCCCCGTGTGACCCTCCAAAGAGTTGAGCTCTGTGACCAGTGATGTGCTTGATGGACCTTTCCTCCATTTGTACATGTACGGGGCATACTGCGTCATGCGGCCTGAGTGTTTAACTTTGATGTTGCCATTTGAGGCATGCATCAGCTTGTTCCGTTCCTTAGCCGTCAGGACCAGACCATCGTGTTTCAAGGTAAACACGTTAAACCCTTGGAGTAATAACAACACGTTGGAAGGCGAGTCGAATACTGCCTCCCTGACATCCGGTTGGTCGACGAGCTGCTCGAGCACCTGCTCAAGCACTCTTCTGTCTGCTTCGAGTTCCCGTTCCAACTGTTGGAACCTCTGTTGTTGTCTAAGCGCCTTGTGCTTTTCTTGCATGAGGATTTCCCATGCCTCTTCCTGCTCTCGGAAGGCCGCCTCCTCGAGCACCTGTCGTTCATATGCTGCTCTGCGCAGCCTGAGCTTTTCTAAATGGCGCTGCTCCTTGCGCCAGAAGTACCATGCACGGACATGCGCATCACTTTGTCGGTAGTCGACCGGCTTGGCCGACTCGGTTCGTTGTTGGGGCAAAGGGCACCCCGCTGGCCATTCTAGATCGAATACTTTTCTGATTTCCATCAAAGACATAGTTGCCCTTGGCAAAATGTAATTGAACGCTAGTTCCATTGTTCTGGATCCCAGATCCGAGTGTGTTCCTAAACGATGTAGACGTCCCAAGTAGGGAGATGTCGCCTCTTCTTCCGTGATTGTACTTCCGAATACAATCACTGCCCGATGCGGTCAATAACGCACCCGCACTCGAGTCTTCCATTTAATTCCACCAATAGACCAAAAGCAGTGCTGCCCGGCGCTTCACTCTGATGTCCTCATGCTCAGATCAATAGATCCGATACGTAATTGGTATTCAGAGACTGTATGCCTTGATACAGGTCACCACAGATGATTGTCTTCGCCGGTTCCAACGGCTTTTCCGAAGTCCTAATGTAGCTGCCCGGGGCGACCCTGCCTGGTCCACAACCCAGCACGTGACTACTCTTGTTTAGAACTTTTTTGTAGACAGAATGGTCCCGCAGTCAGTTGTGACCATGTTGTTGACTGTCGGATCGAGGCTGAGGATGGTCTCGTGGTGCAACGAGCGCCCTGTCAGACAAATAAGATTTTTGTAGGATCGCTTCGACGCTGTGAGCGACAACGAGCAAGACGTGCTCGGCGCTGTGTCAAACGACGAAGGGTGTGGTTGAAAAGACTCTAGATTATGTTAGGACGGATCCCACCACAACCACAAGCCTCAAGAGAAGAAGTATAATTGAGATGAGACTATATGACACAGTAGAGTAGTAACCTGGGTGAGAGGAAACTATCTAAAGTCTTAGAGACTCCTACCTACAACGCACCACCTTATATACCCCAACCATGGTCTGTGCGCAGCAGCCTCATGCCCCTAGGGCTATGCGCGCGCAGCAACGGAACCATGGCGACTATCTACGCCTTCCCGCAATGCCTGTGTCCCCATCCGGTCCTTATTGTCTTCTTATCGGCACAGCCCCAGGCTGACTAACCGCTGACCTAACCGATGGGCGCCTCAACATAGGGGTTGGCGCCTACGAGTCTTGTATACCTATGCGTCCATAGGGCCCCAGAGAAGATAGATAAAAATATGGAGAAATAGCCAGAAATCAATAAAGTCGTAACACCTAGTAGTCTGCAATAGAATGTCCAAAATGGCACATTTCATCCCAACTTCGGAAGAAACGTCAGCCCAAGGGTTGGCAACATTGTTTAGAGATCACATATGGAAACTCCATGGTCTCCCTGAATCAATAATTTCGGATCGCGGACCTCAATTTGCCGCTCAAATGATGAAAGAATTGAACCAGATGCTAGGCATTTCTACAGATTTGTCTACAGCTTTCCATCCACAAACGGATGGACAAACGGAACGAATGAATCAGGATCTAGAACAGTTCCTGAGGATTTTTGTAGATCACCGACAAGAAAATTGGTCGGGATGGCTCACAATCGCTGAATTTAGTTACAATAACAAAATTCAAGCATCAACAAAACATACACCATTTTTCGTAAATTACGGAAAACATCCAAGAATGGGTATTGAACCCAGAAAAGAAGGAAGTCATCCAGCTGTGGCTGACTTTGCGCTAAAATTGAAGAAAATTCATGAGGAAGCGCAAGCTGCATTAAAAAAATCGCAGGATGATATGAGGCTCTATGCAGACAGACAACGTTCTGAAGTACCAGAATACAAAGTAGGAGATCGAGTTTGGTTATCAACCAAAGATCTTCAACTCTCTGGTCGTCCAACTAGGAAGTTAGCAGAACGATGGATAGGTCCTTATCCAATTAAAAAGATTATTTCGTCCAATGCAGTAGAGTTGAATCTACCCTTCTCACAACAAATTCATCCTGTTGTGAATGTTTCAAGAATACGCCCCTATGTCAAACCACTTAGGGGACAACGCATTGCACCGCCACCACCAGTTGAAATTAATGGTGAGAAGGAATACGAGGTAGAAGAGATCCTCAATGTACGATTAAAAAGAAGCAAGATGGAATATCTTGTCAGATGGAAAGGATATACGGCAGAACACAATTTGTGGGAGCCAAAAGAAAATTTAGGAAATGCAAAAAGGAAAATTAAGCATTTCTATGATAAAAATCCTGGAGCAATTTGTATCATTGACAAAAGCGTCTTTGATAAATTAAGCTTCAAAAAATATGAAAACTTTACCGAAAGTCCAGGGATGGCCATATCCAGGATTGACATAAATGCAGTAGCAGAAACTGCATCATGGGAGAAAAATTGGCAAAATGGAAAGGACAACAGCTTCTAAAGCAGTTAAATGAATCATCTGATCATGATGGTCCATGCGATTGCAATGGTTGCTTAAAAAATTAAAAGGATTGGCCCTGGAGTAGGGCCTTAAACTGCTTCATCTTGTTGTAGGAAGGCTTATTCTGGGCCCGGTTATTCACACATATACGCACTTGTATATTGTCTCTCTTACCATCATGGTAAGAAACCGTCGCAACAACAAAAGTTCAAACAACAATCCTTACATCAGTGGTCATTCAAATGTGGGCCACTGCTGTGAACAATCGTCACGTTGTCTTTTCCCTGAACCTACTAAAAAGCCGAAACCCGCTCCCCGTCCTCGCATCACTATGGATCGTGATGTGTACCGTTGGATAGAAAAAGCCAACCAAGGCATAGATCCTTGGACTTTTCCGCCCAAAGCATTTTGGGCATGGCAGTTATGCATGAGATGGCGAAAGGAGAAGAAAGGTGGACATATATCCTTTGAAGATTTTTAGTTCGTCTAGGAAGCCAAAACCTAAAAAGGGGGTACTGTCATGACCTGTTCTCAACAGTCAAAATCTCTAAGACATTTTTATTCTTTTTCTTGTATTTTACAATAGCTGTAGCCAACATCTTATCAGGTTGGCATCTATCTTATCTAGTCAGCGCTAAGATTAGATTAGATACGATTAGATTAGATTACGGACTACCGGACCGATGACTCATGGACTATGACTCAGGCTTACCAATGCGCAGCAACGGGGGCCGATTATGTTATCTCTTTTACTCAGACTTACTCAGCATAGCTACTATTATCAGAGTGGTGCACAGACCACCTTTGTAGTATATAAACTGAGCAAAGTAACACCCAGAGTCTCAGTCGAGTTCTCTCGGTTTCATCCCTATCTCATCTCCTCTACTCATAAGTCTATTGTTGGGGCCCTAAGCCATCACGGCGAGGGTAGTCCTGATATATATGGCCGTAACACTTATGCCAATCATTCCAAGATGATGGTTCTTTATAAATAACATTATAAATGTGTTCAATGTTAACTGGTTCAACATTTAATTTGTACAACCGATTTGTAAGTTCACCCGTTGCAACCAAACATGACTCTTATTATAAATAAGGGCCCGTGTGTTGCCTAAATGAGATGAACCACCTTGTAGATCAAGACATGGAAGTGATAGTAAATTATTTGTTGCAGTAGAACATAAAATATGTCATTTAATTCAATTTTCTATTCACTTTTCCAATTTTGGAAATAAGAGTTACAGTACATGTCCATGAGCATGTACTGTTATACCACCAACACCTCTTAATTTTTCAAGGTTTGGTTTTATAGTCAGATATACACTTAATTGATTTGTTAAGTGTGATGTTGTTGCTGAGTCTGCGTACCAATAATAAAAGAATCACTGGAATTGGAACCAGACTCAGATACATTTACTGTTACAGTTCTCTTTTCGTTTCGTCTCCATGTATCAGCGAACCGTTTCATCATCATCATTACTGCGCAGTTACAGCATGGACGCTATCTCCTTTTCGTAGTTACCTTCACATTTCCTTCTCAGATAACTACAGCTTTATTTCCTTCTACGATTCCTTTGTTCTCCAAACGTATATAAACCCCATGTATCTTAGAGTAACCTCAGTTCCAACTTAGACGATTTTGCTCTCAACCTCGCTTGAACTCGACGCTCTTCTTCTTCATTGTTCTCAAGACCTTCGTCATCGTTTGACTTAGCGTCTAAACTCTTTGTCCAGTGGCTGGGAGCGGACCGAGACTCTGCTTGTCACTGTCAACTTAGAACGAACTACGACGAGGGCATCGTCCGTAACATTTACATCACTAAATAATTCTGTGATCTTAGATGTTTCAACGACGTCTGTCTCTTTTAACTCATCCATAATATGTGTGCTATCCTTTTTAGCATGTTTAGCGGGCTTTCCCACTTTTTTCCTTCTTGGTCCAACAATTGTCAGTCACATGACCGAACTTATGACAGTACCCACATTTGGGTTTACCCTTGAAATGGCATCTTTCCGTTTCATGGTTATTACGGCCGCAAATGGTGCATGCCAATCGTGTAGATTGTATTTTCGCTTTTGAATTTGGGTCCACCTTGGGTTTGACAAACAGTTTCATTGGCAGGCAACAATTGGCGGCGGCATGCTTCATTACAAATTTGCATGGTGAGTTGTCCAATTGTCATTGGAATATTTGATAATTTGGTGACGGTACCGATCGTTGTGGTGATCCAATTGTTCCACAAAGGAGGTAGCGAACATAGAATGTACATCTTGAATAAGTTGTTGGTCATAAACCATCTGAGCATCTGAAGTTCGTCATAATATTCTTTAATCTTGTTTAAATGCGTGACAATATTGTCGGATTCATCGGTGCTCTTCTGCCAAAATTCTCGTAGTGTTAGTATTAGCACTACTATACCATGTGGCTGATTTTCTTCTTTGAGGGACTTCCATATCTTGGCTGACGTCACAGCTGTTCCTCCCATATCCCTCTTTGGTATGTGAATCATCTGCTCACTACCAATAGCAGTAACAATGAGTGTCGCAATAGCTTTGTTGTTTGTTGCCAAGTAGACACGCCAAGGGATTTACAGTCGCATCTAGTTGTTGAGTAGTTCCCGTGACGAAGCTATATGCATTGCATGTGTCGATGATAAAAAACATTTGCTCCCGCCAGGTCAACCAATTGGTAGCGTTCAATTTTTCCATCTTTTGAATGGCTGACATATACTGGGCTATTTTCATTAGGTCACACACCTCTGTGATGGGTCCAGCATTGGCCAGAACGCTAGCTGCAGTATTGGTGGTTGATGTAGATGCTTGCATACTTCCTGGCGCAAGCAAAGCTGGTTGAGCGGCAGGTGGTTCCATGGGTACATCAGTGACCTGAGACATCACATCACTGTCCTAAAAAAGAAATGTGTGTCGAAGGTGATTTAAAGCGTGGGCTCAGGGCCCATAACCTGTCAACAATTGTGCCTGAAACTATATTGATAGCAGAAGTGTGGGATGAAGAAATATGATAGCAGGATGATTGTGTGCAGAAGGCTGAGTGATGAGAACGGTCAAATAGGGTGCGGAGCCACAGTTATATTTAGATCAGGTATGTTACTCCTTTTATACTAATTGAATGTCCAACTATATTGAGCAGTTCGGATGTATCCGTTGCTCATCGAATACCAACAGAAATAAAAGAAAAAGAAATACCCTCTAAGGGTCAAACCGGTAATAGCTGTGTTGAAGGCTATACTTAGGGGTATTTGGAGTGAAGGTTGTTGAAACTCTGACAGTTATTACAATAGTTACATTAGATTAGTTACATTCATTACAATAACTAATGTAATGAACATTCTATCTAATCTATATCTAATCTATATCTAATCCTAATTAGATAAGATTGAATAACTATTAATTAAGTGTTTCATATTTAATCATAAATAGCTTACATAATATTAGTCATGGACTTATGACTCACAATTATGACTCACAGTTATGACTAATGATAGTCATAATGACTCACAATTATGACTCATGATTAGTCATAATGACTCATACTTATGACTCATTTGGAGTCACAATGACTCATGATTATGACTCATGATTAGTCATAATGACTCCACTGAGTCATATGACTCATATCAATGTCATTAGAACATCATAGAAGGAATATAAATAGATGAAGACTCAGAATGACTCGTTTTAGGGACCAATATTATGTAATAGGTAGATTACACTGTAGCTTAGGTTAGGGTTTCTGAAACACATATAAGGAGGGCGTTCTGAGCGACTATCCCCTCAGTTTTACAACTAACAACCTATTAACTAAGGCAACCTTAGCTAAGAATGTAAGTAATTGAAACCTTACTTAGCTAGTAGCTTGCGCTGCTGTCTCTTGTTTCAATAAAGGTCATTCAACACTTCCACTTTTGTTAATGTGGACAGTGTTGTCGTGCAGGTTTTTCTGCGGCCAATAGAAAGCCCAAGACGAAAAGTTGAAGGTGTTTGGTGACTCTGGTCAGTACAGTCCAACTGACTGCTTAGGATCTACCTATTTCTGGACTTGATATGTTGACACGATGGTGGAGTGTCTGGGAAAATCAATGCCGCGGGCAACTTTGCGAGCCGGTTTGCCGGGACCCAACACGTGCAAACACTTTCGCTCATAGCTATGAGCGCTACGAAAATTAGTGGGCATCGGCCGAGAATCCAATTGCAGAATCCAACACCCTTTTCAACCGATGGCACGCTCAAATGCTTACAACGACTCTATTGTGTATTATAATGTCCAAGCGGACCACTATCTAGGAATATTACTCGCGGAAGACTAGCATTGTAGTCCACGACACCGAGGAAGTTGGGAGTGAACCAAAGGTCGCCCTGTGACAACTCCGATTGCGTAGCGAAACCATATGCATGGCCTTTGCGAGAACTGGAGTGTGCTGAGGGTTTCGATTGGGAAGGTGAGGCAATGGAGCTGCTAGGATGAGTATTGAGGTTGGCCCGTCAGCTCGGCCACCCAAATATCTTGCCAGGTCGCCTCTTCAACCGCTTTGTTCCTCTTAACCAAATCTATAATTAAAGTCCTTTGTATCGAGCAACATGCATCTCCGGCGAATAGAACTTTTCCCGGAGATCAGCAAGAATACATAGCAACAACACATTTGAAGGCACGTGGTGACAGATGACCGAAAAAAGTCACAAAAAAAAGTACATGGAGCTGTGGGCGCCATCTAGCAGATCACACAGTCTGGTATTGATACATGAAGATCCCTACAAAGTCTAAGTGAGCTCGCGTGACCAGCGCAGTGACACTGCACTGAACAGGTACGACTCGACTCACCCCACATGGCGTTCTGATTCGACCACACGTCGACATGACAAGACGGGTTCTCCAGCGTGCACGATACCTCGAACGAGATGCGGGAACCCACAGCGCATGCCCATGGTTCTGATTCGAATTCGGTCCCACGGGTTCCTCGTAAGATGGTCGCCGTGTCCGTGCCCTTGCGGCAACGGGGCCTATTGCTCCATGAAATGCGCTGTAGATCGGCGCGTGCAGTGTCCAGCTGACACACACGGAGCGATATATCCGGCGAAGATCCGTCTTGCAGGGAGACCGGGGGCGGCAGTGCCGTGCTCGTTCTGGGAAGACGTAACGCGAGGGAGCATCGCTCCGTACCAAAATCTGTAACTCTGAATTGGAGAAGGGTACGGACCTGCCAAAGCCAACGGTGCCACGCAACCTTGGGTTTAAGAACAAGTCCTAAAATTCTCTCGCGAATAACGGCTTACCGTGCTGCTCACTTGCAGATGGCGGTCTGGAGGTGGGAGCGTGCCGAAATCGCTGAGCCACCGATGCGTGCCTTGCGGGGAGACCATGTCTGGATCGGTTTCATACACTTGGACCGCGCTTCTCGGCAGGTTGATGGTGCGGTTGTAGTGGTTCGGCTTCAGCGTTCCAGTCTTGTAGAGCTCGTCGAGTCCGACGTACGAACTCTGAAAATTGAGGTTTTCCAGCCCAATTTGAGAGAATATGAGACGGCCGATGTACGCGTACGCGAGAATGTCGAGCGTCACGAGGATTGTTAGGACGGCCACGATGACCACGGTTGGGTCCGATTTGCTGTGGTTTAAAGACGGTCGGTTTTGAGTATCGCCAGCTTTGTAAATAACGTCAACAGATAATCGGCATGGACGAAAGGGCACACAACGCACATTCTTCCTGGCTATAGTCTTTTGACCTGTCTGGTAGGAGTAGGCCTATAGTTTCCTCTTCAGAGTCTTGCATGATGCTGGTGCTGCTGGAACAAGAGAGGAACACAGCATCCGCAGCGCGACCGCGATGTGCATGGCCATCCTTGGCAGCTAGACCAATAATGGAACCAAGTCACTCGTCGGCCGCCGGCAACTTCCATCGGCTCCCGGAAAGACACGTGGTATATACATATTGTCTAGTCCGAGCATCTTAGAGTCAAAACATGCAGCGGCCATTCTCCCCACGCCGATGGAATGGCCGTACTACCTCTAAGATCAAATCCATAACCTTTATAGAACGAGACCTTTACAGGGTCAGTGTACACCATAGAAACTTGCGTAAACCTTACATTAGCATCTCTAGTCGTACTGAGGGCCATAGTTGCACCGCACGCAGCAGCCTGATATGATTATAATCCTCAAACCAAGAATATCGTCAAACTAAAAACACCTTACCTTTTCCCGCACCATGTTAATCAGCGTGGTGCCAATACCCTTACGCTGATAATCTCTGCGAACCATGGCCATGTACAACCACCACGAGTCAATTTTACCCTGGAGCCCATGTCACAGTCCGCTAGCTTCAAGTAGAGTTATGCCATACCGTTGGCCCTAACAAGTCGTTCACAAATGTTGGGAATCTAGCCATGTACTGCCCCTCCTTCTTCAGCATGCACACCCGTCGAACCACGGTTGAAAACGCACTATTGCCTTGTAAAACTCCCGACCCGATTCCGGCAATTTGGACATGAAGTCGCTCCAACCCAGTGCCCGCTGTTCTGGCCTAAAGACGGCTTTAACCATAATGTCAATCCAATAATGTACTAGTTCATCACATACGTGCTGAACACGTCTTGGCCAGGTGGCATCCACATTGTGAACCCGACGATTTCTTCCCTCTCATTGGTTGCAACATAGAATTCGCCAGCGGCGAATATTCCAGCTTTCAATACCGATCTTGCCATGTCTGGTATCAAGGAAGGGTCTCCGCCTGAGAGGCTCAATACGGCGACATCTTGGGCCATGCCGCATTAACGAGGGATGTGCATATGAAGACTACATACTATCTTTCATCAAGTCTTCAAAAAGCGCAGTTGAAGTTTCTACTTGCGCATCTAGGATAGAAAAAGGCAGAAAGAAAAATATCAGATAGTTACGCGAGTTGAAATGCGTGACTCGTACTAGTCGGGTTAGGAACGTGCTTGTATGTGAGAGACATTTTACAAGTGGGGGATGGGTTCGATCAACAATTTGGACTTTAGTGACACATGAAACGTTGACACAGCTCCCGACTTAGATGATGCCCGAGCATCCAGTTACGTTCTGGACAGCCTTCCAATGACCGGATCCAATACCAAATCTCGCATTCCTATCTGCCGCCTCGCTGTACCTAACCTACACCACAGAGAGCATTATTAGTGCCGCGGTCCATACGCGTCCTGATTGAGAAAGTTTAGAATTGATCACAACTAAAATACAAGATGTGTAAATGAAGCGTAATTGACCGCCTACTTCCGTGCAAAAGTGATCTACGTAAATCGTTGTCAGCGCAAAGCGTGAAAACAGTGGAACACGACCAGACCTTGATCTTGTTCTCCCCATCCAGTTTGTAATTATGCAACGCATCCTTCGCCACCGTCGCACTTCCTTCATCAAAGTACTCCACGAACGCAATATCTCTTTTGGTGGGAATAAGCCGCACTTCGTGCAAGTTGGGATATCTGTAAGCACATTCGTCAGATTTGTGGATTTTTATCGACCACAAGGCGGATACACACTGAGTGAACAGGCCTGTAAGCTGTTCTTTTGTGACGCTCTCCGGAAGATTTTGCAGGAACAAAATCTTGTTCGGTGGCAGGTACTCGTCTGGCATTTGCACGTTGGGCCGTCTGGGGGCAGGCAGAGCTGCAGCGCCATCCACTATATAATAGTAAGAATCATGGTATCCTTGTTCGAAAAAAAAAGGACTCACTCGCTGCCGCCAACCGCTTCGCCTTGAATTTCTGTTTCAGCACATTAGAATACCGAGTATTTCCTGTCAACAACACATCAGTTTCTCGGTTCCCGTGGCGATAAACTCAACACAAACGTTTATGCTCCTCTCGTGCTGCTTTGTGGGTTTCGAACTGCGCTGGATCCAACTTTTTTATGACAGCATCCGAACGTGACCTTGCGAACGATAATTGCTACGTGCGATGTATGCTGAGTGTGCATGCATATGTACGACAAACCATAACATACCATAGGTTTGGCATATAGTGGGAACCTTTGCACGTCTTTTAAGGCTTTCTGCGCACTTTCTTTCGATGTGAACGAGACGAACGCCTGTCCTCGCATTCTCAAATTGCTATGTGCCACGACATCAACCACTTCTCCATACGACTTGAACAGGCCCCGCAGCGTTGCTTTCAGTACTACATGTGTGTGCGCGTTTGATACATTTTAACAGGAGAACCGGAAGAACGCCACATACCGTTGATCTTGATCTTTTCGTTCAAATTTTGGATGTACAATGTTTCGCAAGCATGTTCTGGGTCTGAGGATTCTTCCCCTTTTATATGGGGTGTGTCCGAGCTTGCTGGGGGCGAGATGGCGGGAATGCTGATGGGTACGCCTGGAATGGGAGCTACGGGAACGTCTTCCATGGGGCGAGCGACTACTCTTATTTGCATCTGTTTGCCCAATGGTGGCCCTTTTTTCCATTTGCAGATACCCTGTCACGCGTCACGCGTCACGTCCTCTTCCACAATATGGCACAAACGCCAGTGTTTGTTATGAGTAAGGACACCGAGAACGAAAGATAGCGTATCCTGACAGAAATTTTGGCTAGATTCTGCCCCTGAGCGTCAATCAGGGCGAAAAGCGCAGATCTCCAATATCACAGCGGCAAAGGTGTGCTTGCGCCCTGGAAATCGCCATACTTGCTGATAAAAATGGGAGACCGTCGCAGATGTGATCCGTACGTGTTTGGGACCGAAAGCAATGCTGAAGATGATTCTAGACCCCATGGGAGGCATTCTGTACGTCATCTCATCCAGAATCTGCAAACCATCTGCTTAGCGACTCTGGGGGGGAAAAAGGCTTACGAACGACGGGAACGCCATCCTACGCGAAATTGACGTTGCTCACCCAGCTGCCAAAAACATGATCGAACTGAGTAGGACACAAGATGAGGAATGCGGCGATGGAACAACGAGCGTGATCATTCTCGGTGCGCCCTGCCTCTTTTTCTTTGGTTTCATTCTCATAACTTTCTGATGGGGGTACCACAGCTGGAGAAATTCTCGCACAATCCTTATCCCAGCTCGAACTCGATATCCATCCCGTGGTGATCATCTCAGCCTACAACAAAGCGCTTAAAGAAGCCCTAGAGATCGTCAAGCGGATATCAGTCCCTATAGACACTTCAAACGATAAGCAAATGCTATCCGTCATCAAAACTTCCATCGGCACGAAATTCGTCGTTCGATGGTCAGACCTCATGTGCAAACTGGCATTACAAGCCGTCAGGACGGTCTCACAGGAGGAAGGAGGTTTCAAGACAGTGGATATCAAGCGGTACGCTCGGGTGGAGAAAATTCCTGGCGGAGAGATCGAAGAAAGCCGCGTTTTGAGAGGCGTCATGCTCAACAAAGACATTACACATCCCAACATGCGTCGGCGTATCAAGAACCCGAGGATCGTGCTGCTAGATTGTCCGCTAGAGTACAAGAAGGGAGAAAGTCAAACCAACATGGAGTTCTCGAAAGACACGGATTGGGCACGGGCGCAGATTATTGAAGAAGAGCAGATTAAGGAAATGGCGAACAAGATTCTGGAATTCAATCCAGATCTCATTGTCACAGAGAAGGGTATCTCAGGTGCGCATATAGGTACATGGCTGACGGTGAAGGTTGACCCCATTCCTTGTAGACCTCGCTCAACACGTTTTCACAAAGCATAATGTTTCGGCCATTCGCCGCGTCCGCAAGTCGGATAACAACCGCATCGCCCTCGCCACCGGTGCCACCATCGTCAACCGGATCGATGACCTCCGCGAATCCGACGTCGGAACCAAGTGCGGAATGTTCCACATTGAAAAGATTGGCGACGAGTATGCCCGTGTTCTTAATTCTCCCTTCGTCGCAGTACTCATCAGCACCTCATGTTAGATACTTCACCTTCCTCGACGAATGTGATAATCCCAAAGCATGCTCCGTCATCCTCCGTGGACCTTCGAAAGACATCTTGAACGAGGTTGAGCGCAACCTCCAGGACGCCATGTCAGTTGCGCGCAATGTCGTTTTCAACCCCCTTCTTGCCCCTGGAGGTGGCGCGACCGAAATGGCCATCACCGTCAGCCTTCAGGCCAAATCAAGAAATGTTCCCGGAGTGGAAACTGGCCCTTTCCTTGCTGTCGCCGACGCGATGGAGGTCATTCCTAGAACACTGGCACAGAATAGCGGCGGCAACGCGATCCGGGTTCTGACCGAGCTAAGGGTGCGAAAATATCACTTTTTTTTTTTTGTAATCGGTCTGTATAAATGCTGTCTATGATCAGGCAAAACACGCAGGTGGAGAACATTCGTGGGGTATTAATGGAGAGACGGGTAAGATTGTGGACATGAAAGAGTACGGGCTGTACGAATCCGCTAGTGTAAAGGTACGGAAACTTGTTTTTGTCGCTCGCGTCTTCATCTTATCGATGTTATCCCACAGATTCAAACTCTTAAGACTGCTATTGAGGTTCGTTGTCTGTTACGTTATTCTCTGTCTGTTTCTATATCTTTTGCAACGTGTAGGCTGCGCGCATGCTTTTGCGTGTGGACGATGTTGTACAGGCTATCCGGAAAGAAAAAGAACAAGGCGATACTGGGGTCCCTCCCGAGGAGTTGGCAGAGTAGTTACGAAGTTGAAAAACAAAAAGCTGGAACGTACCATCACTTTTGCTTGCACAATGCTGTGTCTTTGAACGTCCAAAGACTGATGAATATCATTGCAAAACTATTCCATTTTCTCATTAGAATTCCACCGCGAACTGGGTAACATCCCCCTATCTCGTATTCAACACATATGCCTTTTGTACACGCAAATATGGGGACCATCATGATGGGATCGGTTGTTGAAGCGGACCTTGAATGTTTTGGATCCCACCATCATGTTTTTTTTTTTTTTTCATGGAAATGTAATATATAAAGTGAGCAAACGGTACACTCTGTAACCGTAACTACATGACGAACGGAACTGTGACAGCCCGCGTGTGTTGGATAAGTGGGGGAACCGACGATACGTAAAGGTGTAGCCTGCATAGGGCACGAAACCTAGTCCGAGAAGAGCCTAACAAACCTGGCTCGCTGCAGTCGTGGCGCATTTGGCACGCCGACATCTATGTCTGCGAAAGTCCCTGCCGATGGGTTGTCTTTCAAAAAGGTAACTAAAGACTGGAAATTGTTTTTAGTTCGTACAAAACGAAAGATGGAAGGAAAGCGATCCTTATACTTACTGTCGTTTTCAGATAACCTGACCTATGGGAAAATTTTGAAAAAAATGATGTCAGAAAGAAATGAGCATAACTTGCCGAATTCTGAGCCACAATGCATCAAAATTGGTGCACTAGAATCGGAATAACTTGTATTTTTATTTTGCAGTAGACTCAGCCTAATAACACTTCATTCCCGCTACGTCAGTAGTGGGTTCTGAATGGCCACCCGCTAGGGCCCCAATGTGATGTCACCTTTTTTCCCATGATGTTCCTCTCAGTTTCACTTTCTTAAACAAAGCGTGGCGTTGTGTCATTCACTTGCACAATGTCTCTCATTGTTGAGCAGCAATCATATGTCCGTCAGACATAGTTTGTCTCAGTGGTCGTCACTGTCATGAATGATGAGCTCATATTCCGTCAGACATAGAGTCATACGTCCGTGATGACAAGAGTATTGTATCACTGTCATAGACAGTGACCAGACACCTCTTCAGGTGTTTTTGAGTATTGTATCACTGTCAGAGACAGTGACCAGAGACCTCTCCAGGTCTTTACTCTCATAGAGAGGAGATACTCACATGCTGGTAGGCAAGAAAGAGCAACTGAGCGTATATTGGATATCTACAGGTCTTATATACACTTTTAGTGTATGTACATATTTGTGTAATGGACTTGTAATCTAATATACGTAAATAAAAGAAATAAAAGAAAAAGAAATACCCTCTAAGGGTCAAACCGGTGATAGCCGTGTGAAGGCTATACTTAGGGGTATTTGGGGTGAAGATCATTCAACACCCCCCCATAATCTGTACAGTCATGTACTGATTAGTAAAGATCTTCTCACAGGCCTGCAAGAAGAGGTGCGTATATTCTTTCAAAAATCTTCGAAAGAAATATGGCCTGAGATTCCCTCACGTCTCCATCTTTCCTTCAATTGCCAAGCCCAAAATGCTTTGGGAGGAAATTTCCAAGGATCTCGTCCTTGAAGGGCTTGGTCCATCCATATGGCAACAGCCGGAGTGTATGTGATTTGTGGCTGTGGTTTTTTAGGCGGTGGAGGTGGGGTTCTCAAAATGGCAGCGAGACGACCGCTTGCATTTGTGTCCAACATTGGAGTGTCCTCCAATTGTTAGAATAGGTTGTTGTTTTTTACTGCAGGGTTTCCTATTTTTGCCCATAATGATAAAGTTGTTCGACATTCTTTAATCAACTGGAGTAATCTCTACAGTGATAGGCTGGTCTCTTTATTGCAGTAAAATGAAGCAGTTTAAGGCCCTACTCCAGGGCCATCAGTAATCAATTTAATGATTCTGATAAACCTAACATTGGTGTGAATTTTTTGAATAATATTCGACCAAGATTTTTAGTCAGAATATCAGCAGGATTTTCAGATCCTGGAATGAATTGTAATCCTATCTCTTTCTTTTTTATGAGTTTTTGTATAAAATGATATTTAATATCAATGTGTTTTGAACGTTTTTCAGTAACAGGGTTATTTGCAATGAATAGAGATCCCATATTATCACCATAGATAGGCGCAATTGTTATAGGAAAATGGATTTCACTTAGTATTGATCTAATCCATTTATTTTCTCTAGCACAGTCAGATAAGGCCATGTATTCAGCCTCTGTTGACGATAGTGCCACTGTTTTCTGTTTTCTTGACGTCCAAGATACTACTCCTCCTGATAAAAGAGTAAAGAATCCGGATGTGGAATGTCGATCATTTTCATCTGAAGCCCAATCTGAGTCAGTATAGCTCATTAGGCCAGATCTTAATGATCCATTGTATTTAATGAAGAGATCTGCAGTTTTTGCTAGATATCTAGCCATTCCTATTGCATGTTTTAAATGATCTGACAATGGATTTGCTGAAAATTGTGACATTTTTATCATGGCAAAACATATATCTGGTCTCGTTCCGATCATTAAATATAGTAATGATCCAATAACTGATTGATATTGTGATCTAATCTTATGATCTAATGGTTGATCATTTGTCATTGGTTCATATCCAGCGGGAAGCGGAGTGTTTATATGCATAGCATCACTCATTCCTAATCTCTGGATTACTTTATGCAAATAGGGTTTTTGATCGATGGTAATGTTATCTCCTTGTTTCTTTATTTGGAATGATAAAAAAAATTTTGTTTGACCATCAATGAGATCTCCTAAATCTCTAGATTCCCATCTATTCATAAATTCTTGCTTTTACGCAATGTTATGATTTTGTTAGATCCTAAGAACATTGAATCATCAACATAGATTATTGCTATGACAATGTTAGTCCTTGTTTAAAACAAATACACCTACATCTGAATGTATTCGTATAAAGCCCATTTTTTTCCATTGATTCATCTAATGATTTCCACCAAGCTAAAGAAGCTTGTTTAATCCATAAAGTGCACAATATAATTTATATACCATGTCTTTCTTATCTTTATTTATAAAACCTGGTGGTTGTTTCATATATATTTCGTCCAGTTTTCCATATAGGAAAGCAGCAGTCACATCTAGAAATGATACATATAGTTTTTCTAGTGCTGCAAGTGCAAGTATGAGATGACATGTCTCATATCTTACAACTGGTGAGAATATTTCATCGTAATCAATTGTTACGAGGTCGCTAGACCAGGTCGCACAACCAGTGAGGGACAAGAGAAAGAAAAAAAGAAACTCTGTTGTACTGTCTAGGACAGTGACAATCAAGAGCCTAGAGCTCTTGACGCAAACTACAGGACTATATACCCTGCGCCTCATGCCGTCACATGACCGACATGCCTCCGCCTCACTCTTGACCCGTGGGACGCTTACCTAATACCGATAAGATAAAAGATAAGATCAACGATAAGATCTTAGATAAGATCGGACCGTGACATTACCCCCCCTCTAAAGGTTCGCGTCCTCGAGAACCTTCGCTGGTCCTTCCTCTTCATCCGCGCCGCCTTTCTCTTCATAGACCTGTAATCGGTCTCTTTTCCAATTTCTCCAGTTCCTTTCGAGCTTTTCTCGGTACTCCTGGTCGAACCTGCCATCTTCCCATCCAAATAACCTTTTGGATTGTGTCGTCTGCGTCAGATTTTCGTACCGTCGAAATGCTCCCGGAGGTAATCGTCTCGGAGCCGGTGCATTCGGCTTCTTGCGGTGGAAGTCCTTGACTAAGTCTTGTGCGTTTGCAAGATTTCCTGTCGCTTCCCAAGTTGATTCCTCTACTGGATATCCCTTCCACTTGACCAAGTACTGGAGTCCTCGCCCTCTGTATCGGCTGTCCAGTACTTCTTCCACCTCGTACTCTTCTCCCTTCACCTTTGTCTCTTCTTCCTTTCGTCTCTCTTCCAACTCTCGATCTTTCCGCTTTTGCTCTGGAAAAGCTGGTTCGACATACGGCTTTAACAATGCTTCATTGAAGACATTGTATACCTTCCACGACGTTGGCAACTCGATCCTGTAGGCTGCCGACCCAATCCGTTCGAGTATCTTGTACGGTCCGTAAAATTTGTTATCCAACTTCTTGGACGCTCGTACGTGAGGCAGGTGTTCCGAGTTAACGTACACCTTGTCGCCTATGTTATACTCTCGGGATGGTCGCTTGCCTTTGTCGTATTGTTTGGCCATCCGTGTCACCGTTTTCTCCAGATTTTCCGTGGCCTTATCACAGGCCTCCTTCACATCCGCCACAAAATCCTCCACTGCCTTCACCGGTGTTGTCTTAACTGGGTCGAACCACTTCCGAGGGTGTTTCCCATAGTTCAGGTAAAACGGCGAGTATCCGTCGACGAGTTTTCCCTGTCATTGTGACAGAACTGGGCTAGAGCTAAGTGCTCGCTCCAGTCATCCTGTTTGTCATTTGTGTACATTGCCAGGAATTCCCGTACTTCTTGATTTACTCTCGTCTGTCCATCGTCTGAGGATGATATGCGTGATGGATTTGGCCTCAATACCCAACAGCTTGTACAGTTCCCTCATGAACTGGGAAACGAATTGACTTCCCCTGTCGCTGATGACCCGATTCGGTAGTCCGTGTTCTCTGAACACATTATCCCTGAAACAGTCGCGCTACTCCCAATGACGTGATGGTGGCGTTTGTTGGTAAGAAGAATGCTTTCTTCGAAAAGCGATCTACTACCACCATGATCATGTCATAGCCTTTTGACTCTGGGAATGGTCCCATAAGGTCCACCGAGATCTCCTGCCAGGGTTGCGCTGGAACATTCAATGGTTTCAGCGGTGCTGCCCTCTTGTTCTGTCTGGCTTGACCGTCTGACACGTCCTACACCCTTTCACGTACATCTTGACGTCATGAGCCAACCTTGGCCACCAATAATTTCGAGTGATGACCTCAACGGTTTTGTCCACTCCGTAATGTCCCCATTGGTGGTGTGTGCTCATGATCGTCTCCGGATCCGCTGTTGACTGGCACATAAATTCGATTTTTCCATGTGACCAGTCCGTTCTCTCTTCCACTCCCGCTATTCTTCAGGCCCTCTAGACCTGTCTCCCACTGTCTCTTGTTGATCTTGCAATGTCCTTTTCTATATCTGACAACACTGTCGTCATGTAGATCGGACAAAAAGATCTTCTTTGAGAAGAATGACCCCTTCGTTGTCAATCTCCTCCCCCTTATGGTCTGTCCTCCGTGACAGAAGATCCGCTTTGGAGTTGGATTTTCCTGACCGGTGTTTAATAGTGAAATTAAACTCCTGTAAATCCAAAATCCATCGTGCTTGACGCCGGTTAATATTCTGCGGCTTCCTGAAGTATGTGAGGTTTTGATGATCTGTTAAAACCTCCACTGGACCTTTGTGCCTTTAAGGTAATGCGACCATTCGTAAAAGGCATGCATACTGCCAACATTTCCTTGTCGTAAATTTCGTAATTCCTTTCCGCAGGATTTAACGACCTTGAAATGAAGGCCACAGGTCTCCAAGTTCCATCTGTCTGCTGTTGAGACAGGATACCGCCAATTGCAAATTCCGACGCGTCACTTCCACACGGAATTGACCCTCGTCCGCTGGTATTGCCAATACCACCTCTCGGCCACACGGGTCTTCAACCCATCAAACGCCTTTTGTTGGGCTTCAGTCCATTCCCACTCTTCTTTGCCCGTCAGCTTGGTTAATGGTTTTGCTACTGAAGCAAACCCCGTACAAAGCGTCGGTAAAGTTCACAAAACCAAGAAACTGTTGAACGTGTTTCTTGCATTTTGGAACTGGCCAGTCCACAATGGCCTTCACTTTCGCCTTATCCATGCTGATCGAATCATGGGATATGATAAGACCCAAAAACTCAATAGTTGGTTTATCAAACCAACACTTCTCGGTTTTAGCGACAACTTGTGATTTTCAAGTTTCGCAAAATCCTGTTGACGTGCGCCGTGTGACTTTTCTGATCTGCTGAGAAGACCAGGATGTCGTCCATGTAAATGACGACCCATCCTTCTGCAATTTCTTCCTAAACAGATCGTTCATCATTGTCTGAAAAGTCGCCGGTGAATTCGTCAACCCAAAAAACATAACTAGGGGTTCAAAGAGTCCCCGATTTGGTCCGGAAGGCTGCCTTCCACTCGTCACCCTCTTTAATCCGAATGTTGTTGTATCCCCATCGAATGTCCATCTTCGAAAAGACTTTCGCGTGTGACAACTTGTCAATTAACTCGGATATCAATGGTAATGGATACCGATTCTTGATGGTCATCTCATTCAACTTTCGGTAATCCTGTACTGGTCGTAGTGCTCCATCCTTCTTTTTAACGAAGAAGAAGGGAGACGCCATGGGTGATTTGCTTGAGCGAATCCTTCCCGTATCCAAATTTTCTTTGAGAAACTCCTCGAGTTTCCCCTGCTCCTCCTTGCTCAATGGATATATCTTACAATCCAACGGCTTCGATCCTGGAATGAGTTCGATAGCGTGATCCCAAGGGCCTTCGAGGTGGTAACTCATCGAAGGTCTGCTTTTTGAACACCTTCCGGTGACTTAAGTAGTGTTTCGGAACTACTTCATCAAGGGTCCTTTTGATGGTCTGTTCCGACGCAATTTTCGTTGCCGTGGATTCGTAAGCTCTGATCCACTCTTTGTCCACATCTTCGCGCATCACTGCTATCAATCGATCTCCTCTCAAGATGCACGCGCGCTCGCTCTCCTCGTCCTCGTCCTCTGTTTCTTCGGGTTCTCGGAGTGCGTATCTGGTTGGCATACGCCGGACACCGTTGAAGAGAAGTGAGTTCTTTTGCCAATTCACTTCCGGTTATGGTACTTCAACCATCGTGTCCTAAAAACACATCCGTTTTTCCTAGCGAAGAAACACCGAACTCCCACGTCTCTGTGTGAGTTCCTATCTTCAACTTAGCTGTACCATCTCGGACAGCTTTCCATCCACATTCTCTGATCCGTCCGCGTTGTATACAGGAATCGGGTGGGCGAGTTTCGCGTGTTGAGATTGTTCCTCTTCACGAAGTCCCGGTTCACGCACGAGCCCGTGCACCCGAATCCAACAGGGCCGTTACCGACATCCGTTTTCCGGTCATAACTTCCGTGACCAACACCGGTATGTTAGTTGTCGTTTTCCTGTTCCCACAGTATTTCTTATGTACTTCAAGTTATGCAAGTACCACATTGCGTTTCTTCCGTCTCCTGATTCAAGTCGCGGACCATCTCCTTCGTCACTTCCTCCTGTCGCGATTCGTGACTCCACGTCTTTAGAGACTCCAGGGCTTGGGGTATGGGTTGTTCCCATATCCTCTCACCATCCATGGAGTCTGCCAGGGCTTCAAGCGAGATCCTACCGCTCGGATAGGTTCGCTTCTGATTTTTGATTCCTTAGACTTCATTTCATATTCAATACAATTCAACTCAATTGAATTCTGTATATTATTACATGAATAGAAATGTTGTCCGTGCTCGTTCGGTCGGAACCTTTGCCGTTCGAGCTTCTCAAAAACCCTTCTCTTTTGCCCATTCGGCAATCGCCTTCGCATCCTCGTCCGTCATATCCTCATTGAGGAAATCCTTCCATCCCATCTCTCTAATCCTCGCCTTCCCTTTCCACTTTCTGGGCTCCTTGCAGTCCCTACTGAAGTGCCCTTCCTTGCCACAGTTGTAGCAAGTCAACACCCGCTTCTTCCTATCTACGTCCATGGCGTTCGGGTCCGGCCTTTGTGACGTGACGCTGCAGCTGGGGGTGGTCCCCTAGTCGCTCTGCTAAAGCGGTTCGCAGGTGTTGGTGCTGCCCTGTTTTGGGCTCCCTGCGGTGCGGTGTACTGCGTGCGCGTCGTCGGTTGTGCCGCATTTCCGTAAAACGCCCTTGCATCTCTCCACGCCTTGTTCAACTCCATTGCCTTGGAGTACCATCGCTCTAAATCTCCTGCTGCCCCTCCATCTCCCGGTGCTCCGTTCTCCACAATCTTCAAACCCAACTGTGGGTTGAGACCTCGACGGAATTGCGCTACCAGCGCAATCTCGTTGTACCCTGTGAGGGTGGCTAGACCTGAAGTCTATGATGTAGTCTTCAGCGTGACGTTTCCCCTGCGACAAGTTTTGAATCTTCTTATGCGTCGTCTCTGGTTTCCGTTGTGAGGAAAAACGTCTTCATCTGTTCTCGAAGTCTTGCCAATCTCGGAACGGCCGCCTATTGATCATTGGCTCCTGAATCCATGGAGCCGTTTGGTGAACTGCCGTTCCTCCGTCTATCAGGTTTGCTATGCCCGTTATCTCTTGAGCATAGGTGGTCTCCGCCCGGTACGTTCCTGCCAGTCGTCTGGCATCTCTTTCTCCTAAATACTCCAACACCTGTTGAGTTTTATCCTGCCCAATTTCCTGCTCGGTTCGCCTGTCCTCCTCTGATCCTCTGTAGGGCCGTTATCACCATAACGTCCAGTGAGTCCATCTGCGTTAGCCGGAAATAGGCTAACATCTGCCGTAGCCAGTTGGCTACCTGGTCCGGTTGGCCTTCAATAGGCCGGCGGTTCCTGCCTGGGTTGCGGCATCCTGGGTGGTCTAGGACCCCTTATCGTTTCCAGGATGGTGTTGGTAGACTCGGCCAAGTTGGTCGCCGTCTGCCTTGCGTTGCCGCTGGTGCTGCTTCCCAAGCCGCGTTTGTCGCCTCCTGTCCAAAGATCGGCAGATAGGACGTGATAAAGGCAATGATTGCCGCTATCAACGCCTCCGTGATATTGAACCCTACAGAGAAGTGGCGTTGGGCTCCACTTCCTTTCTCTCTAGCAACCTTGTGCCTAACAAGCCGGTCGCGCTTGGCGTAACGTGGTACTTCCATGTAAACTGAAGACCACTTGAACCCTCATCTCTGGGTTCCTGAGTTCCGGCTCATAGTTGGCAATCACCACAACGGGTTTTGCGGCCACGCAAAAGTTCCAGTACTCTGGCTTGAATAGCCATAAGTAACACAGACCCGCTGTCTCGGGTCCATAGCCGTTGTATCCCGCGGTGGTAATGACTCTGGGTCGCTCTTCCACACGATGCCTCCATCCACGTCTATCCTCGTGACTGGTATCAAGGTCCTCTGAGTACTCAACTCCTCGAGGAACCAGTCGCCCAGTACTCTTCCATAACGGTGACCGTCATCTGCCTTGTGACGCGTCTCGTCACCGTTACTAAGTCCCTGGGGTAAACCACCTCATCAGCGCGCTCAGCGCCGACCTTGAAATTCTTGATCCCGTACTTCCACGTGACGAGCTCGTCGATTTGTTCCCAGTTGTAAATCTTAAATTCCCAATTGGGTCGCTTCTCCATGTCCCAATAAGGACCACGTGGTAGATCGTATCGGGATCGTTATCATCCCCGTCAAGCCAAAAATGGCATTCTCCTTTCGGAGTTCCGGTTCCCAGTCGGCGATCTGTTTGATCGTCGGATATGCCGGCCAGTCGTACTTGTCGTAGTACTCCTTCTTGAAGAGTAACAGCAGTACCCCTTGCGCTCCCAGCTCGATTCGTGCAGTCATCCGACTGTACGGTTTGGTTCGCCTGGTGGCGCCGGCTTCTTTACTGGTCCGGTAACCCCGGTCGTACTGCGCTCCTCCACTTGCGCGTTCTAATTCGCTGCTCTCCCAGCGACTCTTCACCACATTCTTCAGGAACTTCGTCATGCTCAGCACGTTGAAGTCGTCCATGACTCCCTTGGATATGTGATCCTTAGGAGTAGCGTTCATAGCCATGCGCTCTGGCTTTTCCCTTATTGATGGGTAATAATTTTGAACGCGCATGTAATGCGCCGCGTTCTTTATATTCCATTGAGCGCTGAAGACGATTTCTTGCCTGCTGGACAAGCTCCAGTGCTTGGCCACCAATGCCAAGTCTCGCGGTGTGCCATCAAAGGCCCGTCGAACATAACTAGCTAGGACCTGCAGGTCCAGCTCCACTTCCAATACTAGACTCTGGCCATCACCAAAGCCTTCACCGGCAACCTTGACTAGGTTGACGAATGCTCCTTGAGACCATTTGACTTCTGATCTCTGATTCTCTCCGCAAATCCTGTTGAACAGGGAGTCCTGTTCGAACTTCACTTGTACGCCCTTCATTGACTCGAATTTGTTGATCATCTCATCGTACTTGGCATACACCTGTTCATAGACAGCTACTCCCGCCTTTCTCTGCTCCATGACGCCTTTGGGATAAAGCGTCCAACCAACTGGTCCATGCTGAACTTCCACTCCGGGACCTTGGTTACCCAGTCTTGGTTGACTGGTTTCACCTTGGCCCATGCCGTGCGCTCCTTTTCTGCTTTCTGTGCCTGCGCCCTTTCTCACAACGCTCCTCGCGTTGTTTCAACAAGGCCTCCCAGGCCAAGTCCTGCTCCTCCTGAGCGAGTCGTTCCGCCTCCTCTCGACGACGGGTCTCCTGATCGAGAAGGCGACCAGCCTCCTCTTGCCTTTGAATGTGCTCACGCGCCTGATGGATAATCCACTGCAACACGTGACTGTTGTGCTGTGTTGGTGCTGGCTGCCTCGCTAGCCAGCGCTTTCGGTTGTACTGGAAATTCTTCCAGCGCCTGTACTCGGGTTCGGCCCGACGTGTCTCAATGAGACCCTGCAATAAAAACTCCGTCTTGCCAAGGTCCCACACCGACCCCGCGCAAGGAGCGTTCCTATTCTTCCGCTGAGACAGGCTATGCCCGGTATCGCCAGTGGGGTATCCACCTGTTCTCGGGGTCCACTGACGTCCCCCCGCAGAACTCTTCGATTGCATTCCTCCACATGACGCTGGGGTGGTGCCCGGGTTTTCGCTCGGATGTCCTCGTGCTCAGGGTTTTACCCCGATACGTGATTGGTTCCGAGACTGTGCATCCTTGATACATGGCACCCCCACGCATTTTCTTCGGGTGTTTTCCCACCCTCTTCCTGCTGAACGGTCTGCCAGGCCCCCTGACTCACTATCCCAGGGCAACCAACGCTCGCAACCCGTCCAGTTGGGTCGCCAAAGAATCCTGTTGAGAAATAATTGACTTACTAGTGTCACTCGACACCAGCACGGTCCCTCTCTTGATGAGCGTCACTGTCATTGTGACTGCTCCACTCGTCGTAATCGTTTGTTGAAAAGATGTTGTTCAATGTTGGTACAAACGTCGTGCGAGTAGTCTTGTAGGCTCTTTTATGTTACGAGGTCGCTAGACCAGGTCACACAACCAGTGAGGGACAAGAGAAAGAAAAGAAAGAAACTCTGTTGTACTGTCTAGGACAGTGACAATCAAGAGCCTAGAGCTCTTGACGCAAACTACAGGACTATATACCCTGCGCCTCATGCCGTCACATGACCGACATGCCTCCGCCTCACTCTTGACCCGCGGGGACGCTTACCTAATACCGATAAGATAAAGATAAGATCAACGATAAGATCTTAGATAAGATCGGACCGTGACATCAATGCCATCTATTTGGGAAAAACCCTGGGCAACTAGACGAGCCTTTTTATGTCCATCGTCTTTTGGACATAAACCCATCTGCAACCTATAGCCTTTTGACCTTCAGGGAGATGTTGTAGATTTATTATAACGCCTCTTTTGATGAGCATATCCCATTCTTTCTTTTCGGCGTTTATCCAATCCTTTTGTTCACTGATTGGTAAGCGAAATATCTCGTGATGGTTGTCAGGTACAGCTGTATTTGCTGTTTTGTTGATAGGAATTGCACATGATAATAATTTATTAATCGTGAAACAATTTAATTTTGTTCTTCTATCAATTTTTTCGATTTCAACTGGATCTTTATCTCTGTAGACATTATCTGGTCGATTGACTGGTCGTCTATTTCTAGTTGGTCTCGATGGACCTGGAGATGAGGGTCTTGAAGGAGCAAATAAATCTTCTTCAATTTCTCTCTGATCATCTGAATTGTTACTTCCAGAATTACTTCCGGAGTTATCTGAATCATCACTTCCTGAATCGTCATCTAAACTATCAGATCCCTTTCCTTTGGAGATATACTAGATTCATCAGATGAGTTGCTATCACTCTCTGACTTTGATGAATCTTCTTCATCTGATGTATTGTGTTTCTTAGACGTTTCATGAGGTATTTCTGGCATGAGATCCTCAAACTCTTCCTCTGGATTGAGGAATGTGGGAATTAGATCAGAGTTTTGACATTTTGGAAATTTTGTTTCGTCAAAAACTCCAGTTTCCCATAAAAATGGTATTATTTTCAGGATTCATAAATTTATATCCTTTCATTCCATTTTTATATCCCAAAAAGATCATCATCTTAGATCTGGCTTCAAGCTTATTTTGTCTGTGTTCAGCCGGAATATATACATAAGCTTGGCATCCAAACACTCGCAAATCTGATACATTCGGTTTTTTCTTTTCAATAAGAAAATATGGTGTCTGCCATTTATTGCGAGCTATGGGAGTCCTATTATATAGGTATACTGCATGTTCTAGTGCAAATTCCCACCATGATTGTGGTAAGCATGCATTGAATCTGGGGATTGTGATTTTTCCCAAATAGTTCGATTCATTTGTTCAGCTCTGCCATTTTGTTGTGACGTATATGGAAGTGATTTCTGGATCTCAATACCGAGATCTTTGAGATATTTTTCACTTTTAGTGAATTCACTTCCTCCATCAAACCGCCATTTCTTTGGTAATATTCCATATTTGTTTTTTATTAATGCAACAAATTGTTTTAGCAAATTCCGTATCAGATTTCTTTTTTAATAAACCAATCCATAAGTGTCCAGAGAAGTCATCAATGAATGTCACAAAATATTTTATATTTGTGATATGATATCATTTGTTACAGTTCTCTTTTCGTTTTGTCTCCGTGTCTCAGTAAACCGTTTCATCATCATCATTACTGCGTAGTGTACAGCATGGACGCTATTCCTTTCGTAGTTACCTTCACATTTCCTTTCTCAGATAACTACAGCTTTATTTCCTTTTACGATTCCTTTGTTTTCCAAACGTATATAAACCCCATGTATCCTAGAGTAACCTCAGTTCCAACTTAGACGAGTTTTGCTCTCAACCTCGCTTGAACTCGACGCTCTTCTTCTTCATCATTCTCAAGACCTTCGTCATCATTTGACTTAGCGTCTAGACACTTTGTCCAGTGACTGGGAGCGGACCGAGACTCTGCTTGTCGCTGTTGACTTAGGAACGAACCACGACGAGGGCATTGTCCGTAACACAAGTTGGAACTTAGGAACCGCTCAGTGCTTCACCACTAGCCAGACAGCATTGAGACCCGAACCTCCCAGATCAGACCGCCAAACGACTCCGTTCGTTATAGGCAAAAGTACTACCTTGGACGAAGGGAAGTCTATCCTTCTACAACAAACGAAGGGTGGTACTTACGTTTCAACCACTAAGAAGAAGAACCAACGAGTCCCAGAAAGCTTCTTCGAGGGAGAATACAGGGAAGGAAATCCTGACGAAGAATTACCAGCAGAAACTTGGATTAATTGGCATAACGAAGAAAACAATTCAGATAGCCGATATTCTTCCCACCAAACAAAGAACCAGAACTCACTTGGTGGCACGAATTTCGAGACACTGAGGATTTAACCGACGAGTCTTCTCCGCACTAGAGGAATCTACTCTTGCCAAGTGGAACGAATACAAGGAACAACAGCAGATCGAACTGGATCTAGATTTGACAACGAGCCGAAACAAGGAGAAAGCTCGAAACACAGCAGCAACAGAACCGAAACAGGAACCTGAAACCGAAACAAAGAAAAATATGGCAGACGAAAAAAACATCCCTGAAAAGGGATAAAGGGAATCTCCGTTGAGAAATTCAAAGGACAACGATCCAAGGCAAAACATTTCATCTATGCGTTCGATGACACCTTTGATCAGATGAGGAACGATTTACCACTGCCAAGAAGAAAATCAAATACATTTCCTACACTTAGGAGAGGAGTTAGATGACTGGAAATCCAATATCCGAGAGGAATTGGATGAGGCGACTACAGACAAAGGAAAGAAAAAGGAAGAAGGAACGACACTCTCTTGGGATAACTACAGCAGTTTCAAAAAGCGATTCCTAGCCGATTGGGGCGAATCAGACACCGCAGCCAGAACCCTGATTCTAGATAAAGTCAAAGTGGGCGGAGACGTTGATATCCCCACCTATATTCAGAAATTCCGATCGCTTATTCAGTCAACCGGAATCACAGGGTTCATGGCACAGCGAATCTATTTTTGTAAAGGACTCCCAGCATCAGTCGCAGCAAAGATCATCGAAAACCCTGCAGTTATCAACATGGAAACAGCCTATGATGCTGCAGAACGATTGCACAATGCTTGGGAAACTCTGAAACTGATGAACCGATCCTCCGGATCAGGAAACACGGAGAGACGTTTCAAATTTAACCGAAACTCGAGGAACTCAGCATCAGGATCAAAAGGGGTCAATGCCATAACTACTGGACGCCTTTCAGATGCCCAAAAGGAGGAATATCGGAAAACCGGCAAGTGTTTCCGATGCGGAACTCAGGGACACATATCCAGGGATTGCCCAAACAAAGGAAACGCCCAGACAACGCCCAACAAATCGCCCCCTCCTCAGAATCACACTATTAGAACTATAGAGGAAACGACCTCAGAATCAACTGCCCAACGCATTAGGGCACTATTGAAAGCACTCCCAGATGAGGAGCGCGAGAATACCCTCCAAGAACTAGAAACAGAGGGTTTTTAAGAAGGAGACGCCAGAAAGCGGTTGACGCCTCCCATAAAGTTGAACAGTTAGCACTCGACTCTGTAATTGTACAATCCAATAATGATAAACGGATTTCAATCAATGTGCAAACGAACGATAAACCCGCTGAAATGTCTGCCCTTATTGATTGTGGAGCAGAAGGAAACTTCATTGACGAACGCATATCAAAAGATTGGCCAAAAGAAAAACTAAAGCAACCAATTAAATGCAAGAACGCTGACGGAACTATTAATCAAAACGGCATGATCACGCATCGAACTCATCTTACCTATTCTATCAACGGAAAACCATATGACAATTGGTTATGGATTACAAATTTAGGGGATCAAGAGATCATTTTCGGAATACCATGGTTAGAAAAGCATAACCCGACTATTGATTGGCGAAAGAAAACCCTCCAAATAGATGATGATTCAAAAAATGACAAACCTATTTGGCGCATGGCGCTAGATACTCAACAATGGGGAGAAGATGAATATTGGATAAGAGTAAAAACATCGGCGTCACAAGCATTTGAACACCAAGCAAAACGTGACGAAACGCCAACTGTTTTACCACCTGAGTACCTTCCCTGGCAGTCTACCTTCGAGAAAAAAGCGTCGGAGCGTTTCCCATCATCACGTCCATGGGACCACACGATTGAACTCAAAACAGGATTTATACCGAAAGTTAGCAAGATCTACCCATTATCACTAAAAGAACAATCGACGCTCGACGAATGGATTAAAGAGCAATTAGACAAAGGATACATCCGACCGTCCAAATCACCACAGGCATCACCATTTTTCTTCATTTCAAAGAAAGAAAGCGGCGCTCTTAGACCCTGCCAAGATTATCGTTACCTTAATGAATGGACGATAAAAAACGCCTACCCATTACCCCTAGTCTCAGACCTAATGACGAAATTAGAAGGCACGAACTATTTCACTAAACTTGATTTGCGCTGGGATATAACAACGTCCGAATTAAAGAAGGCGATGAATGGAAAGCGGCCTTCATTACAAACCGAGGGCTGTATGAACCAACAGTAATGTTCTTCGGCCTTTGCAATTCGCCCTCGACGTTTCAGACCATGATGAACGAATACTTCCAGGACATGATTAACGAAGGATGGCTTATTATCTACATGGACAACATTCTGATCTGTGGGAAAACGAAGGACGAAATACAGAAACGAACCGAGAGAGTCTTAGAACGCTTACAGGAAAAGGACCTATTCTTGAAGTTAGAAAAATGCAAATTTTGCGTTCAAGAAGTCGAATTCCTGGGTATGGTCATTACGCCTGGTCATATTCAAATGGACCCAGTAAAACTCGCCGGAATCAGAGATTGGCCAATCCCCACGACAGTCAAACAAGTCAGATCTTTCCTCGGATTCGGAAATTTCTATTGACGATTCATCGGCAACTTTGCTGCTATAGCAAAACTGTTGACGGACTTAACTAAGAAAGGTCTAACCTTCAGTTGGACGCTTGATTGTCAGACGGCTTTCGATGAATTAAAACGAAAATTTTCATCAATGCCAGTCCTACGCATGCCAGACCCCACAAGACCATTTATCCTACAAACGGATGCCTCCAATAAAGCCACTGGAGCAGTATTGAAACAAGCCGACGCCTCCGGATCCCTCCATCTTTGTGGCTTTATATCACACGCCTTAACCACAACAGAACAGAACTACCAAATCTATGACCGAGAACTACTGGCTATTATTAAAGGATTACAAGCATGGCGACATTTGCTGCATGGATCTCCGCATCCAATTATAGTCCATTGCGATCACAAAAACCTTTCATTCTATAGAACCCCGCAACGGTTAACACCTCAACAAGCTCGTTGGTCTATGATGCTATCGGAATTTGATCTGAAGATAGAGCACGTACCAGGGACAAAAATGTTTGAAGCAGATGCATTATCCCGCCGTCCTGATCATATGAAAGATGATGATATACTGGACGACGTTATTATGTTACCCAATAGCAAGTTCATTCGCCTTATTGCTACAGACCTTGCTCAGAAAATCCGAGATGCTACGTCACTTGACAATTTTGGAAAAAACCATCATCGAAGTCATGGAAACACAACGCGCCCCGCCTATTAAATCCAAATTACAGGATTGGGCATTTGTTGATGGAATCATTCGATACATCGACAGAGCATATATCCCTGATCTTGGAACACTCCGCACCAGTATTATCAAAACGGTCCATGAATCGCCCACTTCCGGGCATCCTGGACGATTGAAAACGCTAGAATTGTTACAACGAGATTACTGGTGGCCAGGAATGTATAAACACGTCAAGGAATGGATCACTGGATGCGCCACATGTCAGCAAATGAAGGTGAACACTCACCCCAATACCCCAGCCCTCCTACCAATTGGATCAAAGGCGACTCGACCATTTCAGCAAGTGACCTTGGATTTTATTACCGATCTTCCCATTTCCGACGGATTTGACTCAATTTTGGTCATGGTGGACCATGGTCTTACGAAGGGGGTAATTCTTACTCCTTGCAAGAAAACCATCGACGCACTAGGAACGGCAGACCTCTACATTTCCGAAATATTCAAGCGCTTTGGTCTACCAGATGTACTTATTTCAGATCAAGGACCACAATTCTCAGCCAAGGTCTTCCAAGAAATCAGGAAAACACTAGGAATCAATCATAGAATGAGTACTGCCTATCATCCGCAAACCGATGGAGAAACGGAACGAGTTAATCAAGAACTAGAAGTATATCTTCGAATATTCTGTGCAAATGAAGCGCACACCTGGAAACAACTATTACCAATCGCCGAATTTGCCCATAATAACCGCCATCATGATTCAGTTAAAGCATCGCCTTTCCAACTTATGTATGGAACAAACCCTGTTGCACTACCTACTGCGGCGCAGAAAATGACGACACCAGCAGCAGAAGAACGACTACAGTTACTACGAAAGGCTAGGGAAGAGGCGCTTGCTGCGCATGAATTAGCTAGACAAATGGTGGCTAGACGAATCAGAGACAAATCAATCAAATTCGAAATAGGAGACAAAGTTTGGCTCGAAAACAGAAACCTTAACATTCCATACCAGTCCAGAAAGCTAGCGCCAAAACGAGAAGGACCCTTCCCCATTGAGCAAGTTTTAGGACCAGTAACATATAAACTCAAACTCCCGAAACAATGGCGCATTCATCCAGTCTTTCACACATCACTCCTTATGCCATATAGGGAGACTGAAACACATGGACCAAATTACACGGCCCCACCTCCTGATCTCGTAAATGGACAAGAAGAATTTGAAGTTGAAGCGGTTCTTGCACACCGAAAGCGTGGGGCAGGATATCAGTATTTGGTTAAATGGAAAAATTACGGTCCGAATGACAATTCCTGGGAACCTGAACGCAATTTAGGCAACGCTGCGGATATTCTGCAAGCATAAACAGAGAAGACAGCTGTGAAACAACTATGTCTCGTTACCATAACCGCCGAATCCTTAAACAAAATATCCAATATACGAAGAAATACTGTTCTACTCGAGGACGATATTCTCCAAAACTCTACGAAAGATTTCGAGGACGGATCATTAAAATTCCTATCTATCGCCCTCCAACATCTCCGTTAGGATTACCACGATTCTCTAAAATCATCCGGACACAAGCAGTCCGACAAACTGCACCTAGAGCCTCAAGGCTAACCACCGGACACTTAAAACATCCACAAGGACACGTAGAATTCCCATTTAATGCTCGCCTTCACTATCTCCCAAAATACATGGATCTTACATTCGATCCAGAGGAACTACCATATTATCCCGAAGCCAGATCATACCTTCCATCACCCAACATACCTTTGAATCACAGATATGAGGTGTACGCCGAGATGGCCCTTCGAAGAGAAGAACCCAAAAAATATGTCTTCGTTCAGGAGCTAAAACGCGCTGGCAAAGAAATCGAAATATACCGCTGGGTTGCTGATCGGCATGTCCCAAATGCACAAGCCAATTTCAATGACGCAATGGACAGCCTGGATTTCCTGAATGCATTTGTTGACAACCCGGTTATCCCTGATGCACCGGAACAAACCGTCACACAAAGCAATGACCCTATCACAGACACTGAGCATGAGAACGAGGTTTCCACTGTTACCAGGAATGAATTGAGCGAATCAAAAGAATCTGATGCAGAACTCGAATACATTCCCACCATCAGAGTGCCCGCGTCATCTTACCAATTTTCGGAAGAAGAACTCCTGACTGTCAATTATGATGACAAAGTGTTTAATTGAACATAAAAGGACGCTTTAGAGTGCACTGGATTCCCCAACATATTTGTTATATCATGTCCGCCATCTTCACCACCGTCGCCTACCTCATCGCCTTCGCCTTTGCCCTCCTGGTCACCGCATGTGGCCATTGTTATGTTGAACCCGCTGCCGTCCTCTCGCCCTTCCTCGCCACCGCCCAGGACCTCCCCTCGAAGTTTTTATCAATACTACCATTACCATCGACGACTTCGAGTTTGCGGACCTCCCCGAACTTCATGAACACCCAGCAGAACTGACCGACACCATCACCATTCCTATCACCCCCGTTCCACCCGTCGTTACTCGCCCCCGCAACGCCATGCTCGACAACGTCAGCGACAACCTCGCCACCTTAATCACCTACTTCAACTTGTTCTCTGAGCCCCTCGATTTTATCACCGCCCTCACCCTCACTACCGACCCGCACACCCTTACTTATGAAGAACGGGACGCGATGCTTGCTCAAGTGAAACAGTTACAGCGAGCAATTCAGAGCTTACAATGGCGAGTGGAGACTGCCGACAAGGACATCGGTAACATTATCAGTTGGCTGGAATCTCGGCAGGACCATGGCTGGACGAACTCATGGTAGAAGTCGGCGACTTCTCGCATACGAAGGGGGTAATGTTACAGTTCTCTTTTCGTTTTGTCTCCGTGTCTCAGTAAACCGTTTCATCATCATCATTACTGCGTAGTGTACAGCATGGACGCTATCTCCTTTTCGTAGTTACCTTCACATTTCCTTTCTCAGATAACTACAGCTTTATTTCCTTTTATGATTCCTTTGTTTTCCAAACGTATATAAACCCCATGTATCCTAGAGTAACCTCAGTTCCAACTTAGACAAGTTTTGCTCTCAACCTCGCTTGAACTCGACACTCTTCTTCTTCATCGTTCTCAAGACCTTCGTCATCATTTGACTTAGCGTCTAGACACTTTGTCCAGTGACTGGGAGCGGACCAAGACTCTGCTTGTCGCTGTTGACTTAGGAACAAACCACGATGAGGGCATCGTCCGTAACATCATTGAGATTTCTTTGAGATCTGAATGTATTAAATCAAAAGGAGACAATGCTCTACTTTGTGATTCTGGAAATGATTTACTTCGCATTTTTCCTTTTGCGCATCCTGAACATATTTGTTTCCTTTTTGGAACTGGAATATTTGGGAATCCGTCTAAATGAATTTTTCCTTTTTGGATTACTTCATCTTGTGGATGTCCCAATCGTTTATGCCATATATGAAAATCAGGTTTTTGTGTCACAACATTTATTGATTCATTATGAATTTCGGAATCTAACCAATATATGGTTTGTCCTTTTTCATGTGGTGAGAATCTTATAATTGATGATTCTTTAATAAGATCGATATGATCTTTATTTCCTGAAAGGGAATATCCTTGATTTAGGAAAGTTCCCATGGAGAGTAATCTCGTATCCATGTCGGGAATATAAAAGACTGGCCTGATCAATTTTATATCTGCCTTTCCATTAACAGTTATTTTGATCATAACAGCTCCTACGCCTAGTATCTGTAAAGTTTTTCCTTTAGCAGCGGTTTGTACAAACCTTTTATCGATCAATTGTCGATAATATAAGAAGTCATTTTGATTGTGTGTAAAATGCAATGATGCTCCTGAGTCAAGAATCCATGACAACTCATTTTCTTTACATTTCACACAATTATTGCAATGAGAAAAATAATGTTTATTTTCACTATATACATTTATACTACCATGTCGCTGTGAAAAGCATTTAGTAGTTTCTCTATTGACAAATGAATGACTTAACTCGTCACCAAGGCTTACAGCATCGTCATCAAAGAGCGGATCCATTGGTTCGTCAAAGGGATCCATCGGAATGTCATAATCTTTGTCACCATCCTCAAACAACATTTCTTCCAAAATGTCTTGTGGATTTCCCACAGTTGAGTAGTCAAGATCTATCTCAGATCTTTTTCGTTTGTGAGGCGGTTCAAAAGATATTTCATATTTTGTGACGGTATCTAGTATTTTTAATGTTTCTGTCGTGGGTGTGATGCTGATGCATTCTGCAAGCAATCTGGTCTTATTAGACTTGTCCCATACACCCTTTCGGGTTTGTGACTGACCCATGAATCGGGCAGCTGGTGGGAGCATGCGGTTTTGTACGTTTTGTGCCACAATGGAAAGAGCCGGAGATATGATCTTGACGGCGTTATGCTCCTGATCAGACTCAGGAGGAACGTCTGCTTCTTGGGCACATTTCTTTCCCTTGCCTCTGAAACCCTTGTGAGGGCGAGGTCTTTGATCTTTGGATTCATCAGAACCCTGACGCTGATTTTCATCATCCTTTTTCTGATGGTTCCATGTTGCATCTTTTTCCTTCCTCTTTACTCCGCTAATTTTGTTTGCCTTGTCCCTAGAGTTATATTGTTGTCTCATAGCATAACTCCTACAGTATTCTCCAATAATAGAATTGGAGATAGTCTCGAAGGTAAATTTTTCTGTTATATAACTGGAACATAGCTGTAGAGACGGCGGTCCACTCTTTGGGAAGAGCAGCTGCAAGTATAAGAGCTTGCATAAAGTTGGGGATCTTGACTTTGTCCTCTGTGAGCTGTGCAAAATATGATCCAAGTCTTTCGATCTCAGGTACGGGATCTTTCCCTGAGAGTTGGAATTTAACCATTTTCTGAAAACGATCAAATATGAGCGCTGGTGTAGTCCTTTTATAGCTAGTAGCCAACATATTCCATGCCGAAAGTAGTTGATCGTCGGTAGCTATATGTCGCCTGATGGAATCAGAGACTTTAAGACGTAATGCACCTAGACCAGAATCATTGAGTTTTTGCCATTCGCGAAGTTCTTTTCTGTATTCTGTTGCTACTGCAGCGGTAGCGGAATCGGTGGGAGGGGATGGTTTAGGAAATGATAGGTTGATAATAGACCAGGATCTGATGTGAAGGAGGTAGGACTTCATCCTTTCTGCCCAAATGCGGTAGTCGATGCCAGTGGAGGTCTTGGAGGATGACATAGTATATGATAATCTTATCTATGAAACATATTTTATTAGTGTCTTTGTTTCATAAATGTAAATTTTGAAAAATATGAAAATTTTTTGTTGTTGTTGATCATGTCCTTGAGACATGTTTTGTCATCGTTGACAACAATGACGGCTTACTGGGCCCATAACCTGTTGAGCAGCAATCATATGTCCGTCAGACATAGTTTGTCTCAGTGGTCGTCACTGTCATGAATGATGAGCTCATATGTCTGTCAGACATAGAGTCATACGTCCGTGATGACAAGAGTATTGTATCACTGTCATAGACAGTGACCAGACACCTCTTCAGGTGTTTTTGAGTATTGTATCACTGTCAGAGACAGTGACCAGAGACCTCTCCAGGTCTTTACTCTCATAGAGAGGAGACACTCACATGCTGGTAGGCAAAAAGAGCAACTGAGCGTATATTGGATATCTACAGGTCTTATATACACTTTTAGTGTATGTACATATTTGTGTAATGGACTTGTAATCTAATATACATAAATAAAAGAAATAAAAGAAAAAGAAATACCCTCTAAGGGTCAAACCAGTGATAGCCATGTTGAAGGCTATACTTAGGGGTATTTGGGTGAAGATCGTTCAACACTCATGTCTTTCATGATCTATTTGGGAGAATTCCAGACCGAGGCTCATCTGAATCTGTGCTCTTCTACGTCGTATCTCCCCCCCAAATTCACTTCCCCTCACAGTTCAACTGAAGTTCTCTTGAATATGACTCGAAATGTTACGGTTCACTCGGATTATGGCACTTTCACAACCAGTGTACTTTTTGAGGTTGCTGATGTTCCACTGTGTGTATTAGGTTCTGCATGGTTCAGCTTATTTCAAGACTTTGTTGTGCATGCACAACATTCTATGACATGTTGCCTTACCTCACTCCCATACTGATGGTGTGTGTTTTAACAGTTCTTCATAGTCTGTACTAATCAAAGGCCCAGTGTTGATTGAGACTCCGCCAATAATGGCGGATGTGTGACACCTTGTACATTTAATGACGGCGTTTGCGAAAGTCACAATCAGTGCATTTTTAATCTTCGGATTTTGGTATCAGACTTTATTGATTTGTATGTGGTGGCTGCGAATTCCATATTTTCTTGCTCAGCAGAGCAAATGCAGTCATTGTTGCACAACCATGGTCTTTTTTGTGAAGCTCTGTTAAGTCTTCATGCTAGACACCTTTTTCTACATCATCTTTTGCTTGGCATGTGTGCCTGTGGTCATGGTTTCAGGTGTTTTCCTCTCCGAAGTTATACTATGCCCACTTTACAGCATCAGTTCGCTCACATTGTGTATGAAAAAGCATGTGCTGGACAAATTGACATGGTCAAGTTGCGTGATATCCTCCTCGCTCTGGGTTTTTGTACTCCTGAAAATAGGTCTGTTAACGACTGCATGAATGCTTGGTTACAGATGATTAATCAAACATTCTCTGAATTGTCTGTATTGAAACAAATGACAGCAGTGCATACACTAGCTAAGTAAGGTTTCAATATACTTACATATTGTTAGCTAGGTTGCCTTAACTAATGTTAGTTTGTAGTAAAAACTGAGGGGATATTCGCTCAGAACACCCTCCTTATATATGTTTCAGAAACCCTAACCCAAGTACAGTGTAATCTACCTGTTACATAATATCAGTCCCTAAAATGAGTCATTCTGAGTCTTCTTCTATTTATATTCCTTCTATGATGTTCTATATGACATCATTTCATTCTATATGCCGTTGTATGAGTCATTATGAGTCATAAACATGAGTCATTATGACTAATCATGAGTCATAATCATGAGTCATTGTGACTCCAAATGAGTCATAAGTATGAGTCATTATGACTAATCTTGAATCATAATTATGAGTCATAACTGTGAGTCATAAGTCACATGACTAATATTATGTAAGCTATTTATGATTAAATATGAAACACTTAATTAATAGTTATTCAATCTTATCTTATTAGATAAGATGTAGATTAGATATAGATAAGATAAGATATTCATTACATTAGTTATTGTAATAATGTAACTAATCTAATGTAACTATTATAATAACTGTCAGAGTTTTGACACTCCCCCTTGTTGAATATTTTATCAATTATGTATACCACATAACTCAAGCATTTTATTATGCTTATTCAACATAAGGTTCTTGGTTAAGATATCTGCTGCTTGATCTTCAGTTTTATATAATAGAGATCAACTAAGTATTCTTTCACACATTGTCTGATATAATGATATCTTACATCCATGTGTTTTGTTCTTTGTTCTTGAGCTGGATTAGAAGCCATGTAGATAGCTGCTTGATTATCCATTATTAAAGGAATGGATTGTATATCATATCCAAGTTCATTGAACAAATTCTTTAACCATGATATCTGTCTGCATGCATCTGATGCAGCCATGTATTCAGCTTCTGTTGAAGATAATGCTATTGTTTTTTGTTTAGCTGATTTCCAGTATACTGGTGCTCCTGCTAATTTTACAACCATACCAGTTGTTGACTTTCTATCAATTGGATTTGAAGCCCAATCAGCATCAGCATATACAATTAAACCATAAGCATCACGACCATTATATTTAATAACATAATCTAATGTGCTTCCAACATATTTGATTATGTGCAATGCTTTATTAATGTGATCCATTGTAGGATTGCTCACAAATTGTGACATTAATATGTGATCATTTCAGGTGTAGCTTTGCCTTCTATTTGTTTATTTGGTACATAACCAGCTGGTAAAGGAGTATTAACTGGTTTTGCATTTATTAAACCAAATCTTTCAACAATCTTTTTGGCATATTTGGCTTGATCAATTGTGACAGTACATTTACTTTTGTCTATCACAATATTCATTCCTAGATATTCACTAAGTCTCTACTTTCCCATTTATTCATAAATTTCTTTTTAAAGTCATCAACAGTCTTTTCATTATTGCCCATGAATATTATGTCATCAACATACAAGATGATAACAACAATGTCTTTGTTGTTTCTGTAGACATATATTCCTGTATTGGCATATAATTTCTAAATCCTAGTTTAGTTATACTGTTATGTGCTTGTATATTCCAAGCTAAAGATGCTTGTTTCAAACCATATAAAGCTTTTCTCAGCTTATATACTTTATCAGTATCTTTGGTTTTGAAACCTTCCAGTTGTTCCATATATATCTCCTCTTCTAATTGGCCATATAGAAAAGCAGTTTTAACATCTAGTGCTTTGAGTACCCAACTCTCTAAAGCTGCTAATGCTAGTAAGATTCTGACAGTTTCGAATCTTGAAACTGGGCTAAATGTGGCTCCAAAGTCTATTCCTGGTACTTGTGAAAAGCCTTGAGCAACCAAACACGCTTTATATCTATCATCTGATTGCTTTATGGTGTAAACCCATCTACATCCAATAGGTTTCCTGTCTTTAGGTCTGTTTACTAATTCCCAAACATTTCTACTCTGTATAGATTTAATTTCTTCTTCCATAGCAGTTACCCATTTGAATATGATTGAGGATCTTTATCTTTTATCTTGATAAGATCTCTATATACAACAGGTATTCCTTTTCTTCTGTTCTTGATCATTGAGTTTTGATGCTGCTTTTGATAAGAGAAATTTATCTCTTTTTGCTTGTACTTTCTTCAGCCAAGCTTCATTATCAAATTCTAAATCATTAGATTCTGAATCTAATTTAGTATCCATAGTAACCATCTTATCTAGATCAATATCTGGTATAGAAGGTTTCTTTATTATCTCAGGTAATAAGATTTTCTTTTCAAATCTAGGCATTGGAGTTAAATCTGATTTAACATCTGATTTACTTGTTTCTACAGAAGTTATTTTCTTAGTATTCTTTTTAGGAATAGGTCTAAGATTCTACAGTTAGTTCTTCATGTTAGAATCTGACGTTCTAATGTTTGGATGTTTTTTCTTTCCATACAAGTCTTCAGTAACTTTTTGAACTTGTTTGTCTATTTTATCATTTAGTTCTTTATCATTCTTAATTCTGTTTTGAATGACATCATTCCATTTTTTAAAGTTAAATTCAGCTTCAATTTTAGCTGGATGCTTATCTCCATAAACATTATCTTTTATAACTTTAACTTTTGGAATCCTAGATGATTTCTTGTTCCAAACTTTGTTGTATGACAGCTCTTTCCTATTCTCTAAATCCAAATGGATTTTGAGCTTGTTCATCTGGATTAATAGACTGTTCTAGTATTGTAGATCTAGAAACTGGTTTATCATTACCAAGTCTATTTCTTTTAACTTCTCAAAGATCTAACTTCTTTCCAACACATTTAATTCCTTTAAATAAATCTATATTCTTTCTATAGTTTATGTCAAGATTTGACTTAGGAAGTTGAAAAGGTGTTTCAATTAATGATTTACTTTTATTCAGAGTATTCTTAGATTTATTCAGATTTTCGATCTGAGTTTCAAATTCTCTTATCTTAGCTAATTTTTCATCATCTTTTTGTGATTTCTTATTTGTAGATGATTTCTTTAATGAAGGAGTATCAATAGCTTTCTGTTTTCCTTTATTAGTTAAAGATTTAAAAGAATCATTAATTTGTTTCATTTTTTCGAAGTTAGCATTAATTCTTTTTAATACTTGACTACTTTTAAAATTTTTTATTTCAGGATCTTTTATATCTTCATCAAGATCACTTTTACTTTTATACATATCAGATATATTCAAATCTGATTCTGAGTGTGAATCCTTCTTTGATCTATATGAATTACTTTTAGATATATTTGAATCATTATCACTTTCATCTGCTGAATATGATTTTGTGCTATGATATGAAGAATTACTGTCATGTAGATAATTGTATAATTCCTTATTAGACTTATGATCATCTGAATCCAATGAATCATCATCATCTAAATTATTTGAATCATGAAATGATTTCCTTTTATCATTGATTGTAGTGTCATGATTATAATAATTCTTGTTTGATGGAATTGTTTTAAGATCTAAAGATGTGGGTATATCTTTATGAATAAGTTTATCTTTTGTTAATTTGGGAAATATGTTTTTGTCAAAGATGGCATGTGTAGCAATGACTATAGTATTCTTATCATTCATGAACTTATATGATTTGCTTACATACCCAATGAATATCATTGGTTCAGTTCTTGGTGATAATTTATTCTTTCTTCTTTCTTTTACTATACAGACATATGCTAGACATCCAAATATCCTGAAGTTTGACATGTTAGGTTTTTTGTTCATCATATTTTCATAAGGTGTTTTCCATTTTGTTCTTCTTAATGGTGTATGGTTATATATGTGGACTGCAGTATCAAATGCAAATGACCACCATGATTTAGGACAACCAGATTCTAATAAAAGTGTATGTGCTTTCTTTAGAATGGTTTCATTTAATCATTCAGCTCTACCATTTTGTTGATGAACATGTGGAGCACTTAGTTCATGTTTAATACCTTTTTCTTGAAAATAGTTATTTAGCTTTTGATTTACAAACTCTCCCCCTTGATCTGAATGCATACTTTTTACTTTTAAATTGAGTTGATTCTCAATATATATAATATATGCTTTAATAGCAGTAAAAGTATCAGCTTTAAGTCAAAGTAATGCTACATAAGCAAAAGAAGAATAATCATCTAAAATTAATAAGGCCCATTTTTGTTTATGGTAAGACTGAATAGGTAATTTTATCAAGTCCATATGTATCAATTCTAGCAAGGTAGTTGCTCTATTAGTTGAAATGTGATATGGTTTGTTATCAAGTTTTCCCATGATACATGATTTACATATGCTTTTCATATGTGGTTTATTAACTTTAGAACTATTTTCAGTATTTCTGAACATATGACTTAACACTTTATCACTTGGATGTGCCATTCTTCGATGCCAAATAAAATAATCAATAGTTTTAGAACTATTATTTAATAACAAATGTTGTAAAGGTCTTTTAATCTCAGTAGGTAACCAACTTATAGAGTTAGTCTCTAAAGGATATCCTGTCAACATTATGTTTCCCTTGTGTATAATAGTTTGTGTTTTTGTGTGATATACTTCATAATTCATACTAGTAAGTTGTGGTACAGAGATAATTCTGTATGGCAACATTGGCATATAACATACAATCCAGTTTAGCATATGTTTTCCATGTTGGAAACATACTTGGCCTTGGCCTTCAATGAGCATTTTTGCATTTTTGTCTGCAGTAGTAACTTTAACTGGTGTGATAAATTTCTTATATGACATAAAATCATTTATAAATGGTGTACAATGTCTGGTAGCTCCAGAATCAATTACCCACTTATCATTCTTATTTAAGAGCATAATTTGTTCACTAGGAACCCTATATTCATAATTACTATATACACAATTGTATCTACTGTTACTCAAGTCTTGATCTGATGTGTTCAACACATCTATATTGGTAAGATCATCAAGCACTAAAACAGTATTAGATAAGTAATTAGAATGGTTTAAATTTATCACATACCCAAATGGATCATCCTCATCAGATGGTCCTCCAGAGTTACTCTCAGAGTTAGTTATATCCATATTTTCAACGTTATTATTGATATTCTTATCAATGTATTCAATGCCACTGTTGTAACCATCATCTGCATCATTGTAGTGTTCCTCACTACTGTCTGATTGTGATTTAAGGTCTGGAACTGAACTATCATCAGTTTCCGCTATAGGTGAAAATGGAGTTTGAGGTGTTAAAAAGATTCTTTTGAACTCTGTTCCTTCAGGAGAAAGTTCATAATCTACTACCTCATCCTGGATGTATTCTGCAGGATAAGCCATTGCAGTTTCTATGTAATGGAAACCTATTCTATCTAATAAATTATGATTAGATGTGTGTTCAGGTATCTCTTCCTCAATATTTCCCATAGTCTGAATCAGTTCATCAATTGTCATATTGTTTGTAAAGTGAATAATGTTATGAGAATCTTTCTTATTCTCATGTTTATACTTATTCAACTCTGCAAGCAAAGCTTTATTCTTCAGCTTCTTGTTATCACGATTCTGTGCATTCTGTTTCTTCTTATCATCTTTAGATAAAGAAGATGCATTTGCTTTATTAGCAAATCTATTATTGCTTTGACAAGGTGTGAATGATCATCTGTTATTGAATCTGCCTCTAAAAGATCCTCCTCTAAACCTGTTGTTTGGAAATTGATTACTAGATTGTTGATCATTCCAAGATGGTTTAGTGTTTGGATACTTGTTGATATTAGATCCAATGTTAGCAATTTGAATGGTTTGTCTGCCAGTCCTTGCTTTTGATTGCATTAGATTCCATTCATTCTGAATCTTAGGAACTATCTTTGCTGATGTGAATTTGTCAATGTTGCTATTAACAATATTAGTAACCAAAGTACTATATTGTTGATTCAAAGCATGTAAAATGAAGAATGTCAATACAAAGTCTGGAAGTTTGTACTTGTCTTCAGTTCCTAAATCGGAAACAGTTTTCATCAGTTTAGAGATAGCTATAATGGGATCTTGTCCTGGTTTCATAGACCAACTAAATATGTTTTTATACAAAATAAAGTATTTGGCTATTCCAGTTGTTCCAAAAACTTTATCCAATTCAGCAATAGTTTCTGCTGGAGTATCTTTAATGTAAGACCATAGATTAGGTGCTAATGCCATTTTAATAATAGCATTTGTTTTGCAGAAATTTCATCCCAATCAAGTCTTTCAGCATAAACAGATTTATACTTTAATTCCCAATATGTTTTTTGCTCAAGGGTACCAGATTTTTCATCAATGACGGGAGGATAGTTTTCTTTTTCTCTGGTTATGTATTTAGTATTCCCTTTCATGGCTAAGTATGCCATTAAAAAAAAGTTTCCTTCCATTTTTTATAATCCATTATACCATTGAAGATCAAAACATATTTTTCAAGCGATTCTTTATCGTCTTTTCCTCCACATAAATAATTTGCCAATCTGTTTTTAGAGGAAACAAAATCATCTAGAGTCCACCAAGCAAGTCTAGATTTAAAATTCTCAGTGAAATGAAGATGATTAATGCCACTATGTTCATAAGTGAAATGAACATTTCTCCTCCAATGCTGAGGATATGAGACAATTTCAGATAGTTTAGGATACATAGGCCAAACTTGTTCTTTATAGTATCTGGGTTGAAACAAAACATATAACATAATCCATTCTTATTCCAAATAGGATGATTTTTAGTATGTTTTATGATATGTGTTTGTTTGTGAACCCTATATTTAACATTTATAAAGAATGGAAATGCAAGTTCTAATTCCTTTGCTTTTATGCTGAAATTAGACTGAATATTCTTATCAGATTTTGATTCAGTACCTGAACCTGATTTCAAGAATTTCCTATTTGATGAAGAACTTGGTTCTCTTATAGGTGCAACATTCTTCTGCCATCTGATTTGTGGAGCTTGAAAATTGTGAACCCTCTTCTTTCATTGAAGATTCCTTGGTTTGGAAATATTGTTTTTGGATAAACAATTTCTTCCAAATTTTTGTCAATCCAATCGGATGCTTTATGTGGTTCATATCCCCAAGGTTTCTCATCATCATCTGATTTGTGTTCATCATCCCAACCATTATCCTGATTTGTATCATCAGCTTTCTGTTTCTCACAGATCCTTTGTAGACGTTTAATTAAACCAGCAATTATTTCTTTAGTATTTAATAATGTTGGTTCAGGGTATTATTAATACATTCTTGAGACTCTGGGAATTGTTGAACAATGTTTTCATTGTGGATGGTGAATGCAATTTCTTCTTCTTTCAAAAATTGATTACTCTTTGGATAATACATGTCGATGATCTCATCAGGAACATATACAAAGTTATCCAAGTTAGACGTATGAGTAAACTCATTTTGATAAAGTTTTTCATCAGATTTAACCATTGGGAAATTATCCTTAGTCTGATTTTCATTCTCATCAGACTGTGACAAAAAATTCATAATTGGACCATTTTGGTCCACATTTGTACAAGTATATTGACTACTAGGTACTATACCTGGTAGTTAACACTGTCCTTGCTGAGCACTGAGCTCGCCAAACTCCTGGATCTTGTCCTCGATCAGGGGGATGATGGGGCGGAATGTCTCCGGAGTATCTGCTCTGGCCTTTCTCCAGCAACTGGTGATAGGCTCTTGCTGGGCCACATGTGACTGTAAGGGGAATGATGTAGTTCCCTTCTTGTGACAGTTGGAGTCCTCACAGCCCCTGCATATGTACGCTGTCACAATTATATCAGCTTTTGATTTGAATAGCTGATTTAGATTGGTTACCTTGGGCTCATATGTGTCCCTTTCTAGGATCCGATCAAGCTCCTTAAGAGCTTCTGCTTCCTTCCTCTGTATTTCCAACACATGAACAGCTGCATCATAATCCTTTTGATTATGATAAACATAGCCATTATGTACCCAAATAGGATACTCCCTTCTTAGCTGTTTTCTGGCTAGTTCCTCAGAAAGTTCCTTAGGATCATAGGGTTCATCAACCATATGCAGCATCAGTCTTCTTCAAAGACTCATATTGAGGAGTGGTGCAATTGTCGAAACCATTGTAGTGACCCTGAGGTCTGCAATATTCCGGAAATCTGGGAATGTCTGAAAAATGTTTTGGACATGTGGTGGTATCAACTTTGCCTTCCTCATGCTCATACTTGATAAATTGATCAAGCAAAGTGAGATCTTGAATCTCGCAGATCACCTTCCCATCATCCGATGCATATTTGATGCCAAGAACATATGGCTTATCTGTTATCTTCCTGACTTCTTCAGTCAGAAAACAGTTGTAAATAAAGCCAAATGTATCAAGCTGAGAGGTGTAAGAGATCTGATGAATGGGGAGATCATAAGATCTGATTGGCGGATAAGAATTCTTGACTTCAGGGGTGTCTTTGATATTATTGTATCTGGCGCAAGAATGTGCCAGATGTACAAGATGGGAAAGACGATTGTATGGAGCAGATTCAGCCATGTCAGGCTCAGAATATTTTCTCATGATATTTAAAACATCCTCTTTGGTGAGATTCAGGTGATTGATCAAGACCCGAGCCAAAATGCCCTTGTTGATTGAATCATGTTTATCAATTGCTTGATCAAGATAAACATGGTAGGGCATTTGGAAGAAAAGGGGACTAGTTTGGTAAACACGGACATTTTGATTTGTTTCTAAAAATAAAAATATATTAGCCTAATTCTTATTTCCTGAATGATACATGAGAAAAAAGAGTGCTTATCAGGCTGTGCTATTTTTGAAACAATATGTCATGGACTTGTCTGGCAACACAAACAACTCATTGGGGTTATATGGATGTTGTTATGCCAATCTCGTACCAGGGCTCCTTCAAATTCCCTGCATACAAACTAGTATGTATGTATGTATCTGTGTATGTATCTGTGTAAGTGACATCCTCAGACATCCTAATCTAGTTGGGTGCTATTCATCTGCCCAACAATAGTCTGTGTGTACGACAAAAGTTCGCCTCAGCACAACCTTTATACGAATATTAAATAATAAAATATAGAAAACCGACAAAAATGGTTATTATGATATATGCAATAATATAACAGCCAATTGGGGGTGTGTGAAGCCTTTACAGGGGATTGGCCCTGTTATCTGCATAAAGCGGCCCAAAATCCGTGTCTTTTTTGGTAGTGCTGTGACAAAACCACAACGTGTTTTAAGATCCGTCGATCCTGGGAGAATTTTGATTTCATTGTTTCCCAACAACACACGACTCCAATGCATGACACCAGGTATTTAATCTATCTCCCCAGATAGTCTGTCACAAGTGTGACAGAAATGGTATCCCTGCTACCATTAAGCAACTATTTATCCCATAGTTGGGTTAGCATACATTTGTAGCCATGAGAGAAATATCAAATCACAGATTACACATATCTTATCAGCTTTAGATCCCATCAGTCATGATAGAGGGCCATCAGCCATATCTAATGATCCTGATATTTGAGATCTTATCAGCTGATCTGATCACACACTTAAACTATTAATATACACTGTAGACTACTACCCTTCTAAGCATACAACACCTAACCCTTTTGAGCGTTTTGAAGGCAGTTGCCGGGGCCCATAACCTATTGAAACAAATGACAGCAGCGCATACACTAGCTAAGTAAGGTTTCAATATACTTACATATTGTTAGCTAGGTTGCCTTAACTAATGTTAGTTTGTAGTAAAAACTGATAGTTGCTCAGAATGAACTATTATGCAGCCTTGTGAGTGGGATGTAGCCAAATGGCGGGCAAGGTCCTCAAGGGCTTGAATTTCTGTGGTATAAGAGGAAGTGGCCGGTATGCAATGCACCGCGTGTGCAGTGCCCATAATGAAGCTGGCGACACCCAGTCCTTCTTTTAAGGAGCCGTCAGTGGCCGCAAGGAGAACGTCTGGGTTGGAACGCCAGCGGTGAAGAGTCTCTTGAAAGGTGGAAAACCATGCTTCCCACTCCGCTGCATCGCCTGTCAGAGCAGGATGGTTGAAGTGTTGAAAGTGTATGCGGTCTGTGTAAATGTCAAGGAGGCACGTGCCTCATTGGTTTTCCACATTAGTTGGGGCAAAAGGTTCCTCTATTGACTGGGCAATGGTGGCCAGGGTTGTCTGGAGCGCATGTGCAGACAAGGCACGAACGCTGCCACTCGCAAGCATGTGCTGGGAGGACCAAAAAAGGTGAGACGATGTGGAGAGCATGCACCGGGGCAAGCATAGCCATGCGCACCATGGTCGCTAGAGTAACAGGTCACATTGAATGCGAGCCGGGGGCAAACTAAGAAGATAGTCTAGGGATCCGGTTGGGTTGTTCAGAAGGCGCCTGCTGCCCACACTGCTGCAGCTCTCTGCACTTTCTGGAGCTTGAAAGGTGGTGTTTAACACCTGTACCACCCAAGTGGTATCATAAAGGTAAGCTGTACAAAGCCACTGGCCAGATACAGGCCTTGATGACTTGAACATGTCTGGATACCAGTAAACACCAGACCGCATTGCCTATCATGTGCAAGGCACTAACGGAAGAGATAGCTTTGTTAGTATAAAATTGGATATGGTAGTCAAAGGAGAGAGCCGAATCAAAAAAGAAACCTAAGTAGTGCCATGTAGTGCGCAGTGTTATAGTAGATACAGTGCCATCGGGGTTGCAGAGGCTGGCCAAAGTTCGCCCAATCTGACCATCAAAAGAACGATCGAGTGACTGAGTGACCACCTGCCGGCCACCTGCGGCAACACTGGACTTGAAAGGGATGAAGGTGATCAGTTCCATTTTGTCTGGTTCGAAGAGAATCCCGATATAACTGAAGATGCGTGCCGCAAATTTGTACATCCATTCTAGCACTCAGATGTTCTGCTAGAAAGAGGGGCCAGTATGCATAAAGCTGTAGTCATTGATATACGACGGGACAGCTGTATGGGATGATGCTTGAAAGGCAAAGTGAGACCGGAGCAAGGGTGCAACATAAAGATTAGACATGATGGGGGAGCCGGGGTTGCTTGTGGGTGCCTTGTCCTGCCAGGCGCTCATCCAACATCCCACCATCATGTCTCATGTATTGAGCATGATCCCAGACCAAACTTCTGGCACAAAGGAACCCCCCAGCCTTCTCGAGAGTGAAGGATACATCCAAGTCTATCATCCTGACTACAATGCGGAGTTCTTTTCTATCCCTTGTTTTCTGTACCCCGAATCCAACCCGCCATACCTCGGAGCTCATCTTGGCCTCATTCTCGACACATGCAAGATAATCACGAATAACCAACCTGGCTTCTTGGGTACAAGTACAAACAGAGATTCCGATATTCTGTCAGACAATAGGGACCTCATTCTGTTCCCAGGCATATACTATTATCACCTATATGATTCAATGTATGTCGCTCATTTAGTAGCATCTTCATTTTGACACCCACTTGACAGCCTGGAATACCCAATTGTCCTGAATTCAATGCATGGACTCCCCTTCTGAACTACCTCTGCATTGGCAGAATGTCGATAAAGGCCCAACACCAGTAGCAAGATCTCTGGTGTTACCGATCAAACTTCACAGTCCATTATCAGTGATAAGGTCAAAAGCACCAACCATGACTGTGCTATGTTGCACGCTTCTTCACGTTTGAATGCTTGTCATCTTGTTCCGCATGCCAACAAAGATTGGGTATGTATTTATCTCCAAAAATCCCACCATCTAATGTCTTACAGTTTATGGCACATTGTGTCTATGTTTGCTTTACACCTGTTATACCAATGTTGAAACCCCCAAAATATGATCACTTTGCGCACCAATCTCAACAGCCTTGGCATTGAGAGGGGCCATTTCGTCTTCATACCTATTCAAAGTAGACTTACTGTCTATTTCATAACAACAACCCTCCAGACCTGGCTCATGAATTTCATTGTCACCGCATCCATCTTCCTGGCCATACCTCTCTGCATTGCCTTTACTACCGTTTTGCATGGTCAATATTTCAATCAGTCCAAGATTCTGGGAATAATGTTCTCGGAAATGCATATGACACTTGTTCAGTCCCTGTTCAGATCTCAGATCGGAGACTTGTCCCAAAACACATTAAAGCAAGAAGGCGTACTTCGACATTATTGACGATGATGGTCAACCATCCAGGTCGGACAATGTGGATATGCAGGATGGTATCAACGCACCCCCAATCATCAGATGGCGAAAGTAAAGGTGGGAGTGAACTTGAACGTTTCTGGACTTGAGCCACCTGTACAAGCCTGAAAATATTCCATGCTTGCCGTTGAAGATGTGCGGATCAAAAAAGCAGTTGGTCTGACATTGGGTGAGCGTGTTTATGAGCTCACACCCCTAAGCACAACCCACACATCCCCCCTAGGGGGCCCACAGGCCTCGTCGCTGGCCAGAGGATAGAAAGGAGACAAAACAGAGATAGATTGGGGTAGAGATAAACTATCTGAAGTCTGGGGAGACTCAGCTACAATGTACCTACTTATATACTACTCTATGAGGACCCCTTGCAACTCCCAGACCCATCAGCACTCCTTACTCTGACTCACTCTTATTGTTCTTGGTGAGCATGTGCTTGGGCACTGCCACAGTTTGCTGCGCATATGAGCGCATATGAGCGCATATGGGTGCGGCCACTCTGACTCCACTCATAGACCTCTTCTGGACTGCTCTAGACCCTGACCATAAGGAGCAATGCCTCAAGCATTGTGCATTCCCTCGCGATCCTTTATAGACATGCGCGCTGTCTTGCACCTTTGTCTGATGTGTGATGGCTTGATGCACTGATCCTCCTGATGCACTGATGCCAAGCATGATGCCATCAAGGTGGCGATCCACCTTCCTAGTCTGGCTGTCCTTCCGTATATAGTACTGGATGGTTCCTCCAACCATTGTCTTGCCCTCATGATGAGTGCTCCCATGCACTGACTCAACTGTTGGTGTCCATGATGTCTCGTAAGGCTCCTGGCCTGTATAATGTGTATAGCAGTCATCCCAGATGACTTAGAGTGAACTGAAATTGAGGGGCTAGGATTGCGATCCTAACAGAGCGACCCCTTCTTCTCAGCACACAGTACTCATCTTTTGCAGATGAATCAAATATACACCTCCTTTCACCTTGTGACACTTATATTGAAACAATATACAGCAGCACATATACACTAGCTAAGTAAGGTTTCAATTATTACATTGCTTAGCTAGGTTTTGCCTTACTAAACTTAATAGTTTGTTAGAAAACTGAGGGGATAGTCGCTCAGGAACACCTTCTCTATATATGTTCATAAACCCTAACCTAAGTACATTTAATCTACCTATTACATAATACTGGTATCACTAATGAGTCATTCTGAGTCTTCTTCTATTAATATTCCTTCTAAGATGTTCTTTATGACATCATATCCTTCTATATGAGTCATTTTTTATAATAGATATTCCATAACATTCTATGACATCACATTGTTCTATATAACGTATTATGAGTCATATGAGTCATTTATGACTATCAGTGATGTCATAGGATGAGTCATGTCACTCCTGTGACTTGTCACGTCACGCTGTCACGCTGTCACATAAGCGTGACCTTTGTCACACTATTGTCACATGTTTGTGACATGTTTGTGACATGTGTCACAAACCACATGGTAATGTTATGTAAGCTATATGATTTAAATATGAAACACTAATTAATAGTTATTCTTATTATATAAGATATTAGATGAGATATTCATTACATTAATTATTATAATGAATGTAACTAATCTAATGTAACTTTATAATAACTATCAGAGTTTCAACAGCTTATTGTGAATGGTATCTGGGGTTTTCTGATATGCTTCGCCTTAAAGAAAAATACATTCGGGAAAACCCCAAGTCAGAGTTACAAGTAGGCGGTAATGGACAATGGAATGATGGGTATGAGAGTGAAACATGGGGGTGGGCAGATGGAGACGGTGAAAGTGAGGAGGGTGAAACTGAGGAGGAAGAGCCGAACAATATGTGTCTCTGGTCAGCTTGTGATACTTCTGCCTAGACATACAGACTTCATATATACCACCTTTTGTGTATATAATTTCCATTGATAGATTGTGGTCATAAGGACCACTCAATCAAATGTTGCTTCCTTGTACCAAACATCGATTTTGATTCACAATTTGATACACATTGTCAATAAGGTTCAGGTAACATACTTGCAATGTTTCCTGCGCCGAAACACATGCTGCAAATATCTTGTATTGTCCAATAAATATTTAATGGACCCACACACTTGATTGCCAGAAAGCTGTAACCATGCAAGCAGGGCTTCCACAGCCATCCCAGTAAGCAGCCGCCATTACATACCAAGGCAAAATCAGGCCTTTGTGTGTCGACCTTGGTGTTGACCTGGCTGAAGGGAGAAATCCTTGTAGTACTTTCTCCTCATGGTGCATTGCCAATGAGCATGAGCATGAGTTCAAATTGAGTGGAAATATCGATTTCAAGCTCTGTAAGGCCTGTCGAGTACTTGACAGAAGAAAAATGATGTTTTGAGTAATTATTGTCTGGCAGCAACTTCATCTACAAAAAGTCCTGTGCCTGGTCAAGTCACGCCGGTCACATCAGGGCACATCAGGTCTTGTGGTTCGCCCCCTGCTGAGGCTTGAGAAAACTCAGGGCCCTTCTCAGGTCACTTCTACGCTAATACCTGGACAGCCTCACAATGTTGCCGCGCTGGACCAGGCATTACCAGGCCATTGCCTGCTGCCAGTTCTTGTTCTCGTTTGCTCCTTTGCTTTTTTGCTCTTTGCCCATTCAAATGATAAAAACCATATATTTTATTCCTCATTACAATAATACAATTTGTACGATAACTTTATGGACGATGCCCTCGTCATAGTTCGCTCTAAGTCAATGGTGACAGCAGAGTCTCGTCTGCTCCCAGCCATTGGACAAGAGGTCTAGACGCTAAGTCAAACGATGATGAAGGTCTTTGGGACGATGAGGAGAAGAGCGTTGAGGTCGGTTGAGGTTTGAGAGCAAACTCATCTAAGTGGAACTGAGGTTACTCACAGTACATGGGTTTATATATGTTTGGAGAACAAAGGAATTGTAAAAGGAATAAAGCTGTAGTTACTGGAAAGGAAATGTGAAGGTAACTATGAAGGAGATTAGCCGTCAGGCTGTACACTGCACAGTAAAGATGATATGAAACGTTCCACCGAGACACGGAGATGAACAAAAAGAACTGTAACATTACCCCTTTCGTATGCAAGAAGTCACCAACTTCTACCATGAATTTGTCCAGCATGATTCCTGCCTGATTCTAGCCAACTGATAATGTTGCCAAATCTTTGTCGCGCGTCTCTGTTATGAGCTCACACCCCTAACCACAACTTACAATCCCCCTAAGGGCCCACAGGGCCTTGTTGCTGGCCAGAGAGTAGAAAGGAGACAATACAGGATAGAATTGGGTGGAGTAAAACTATCTGAAGTCTGGGGGACTCCAGCTACAATGTACCTACTTATACTACTCTATGAGGACCCCTTGCAACTCCCAGACCCACCAGCACTCTCCCACTCTGACTCACTCTGATTGTTCTTGGTGAGCATGTGCTTGGGCACTGCTGCAGTTGCTGCACATATGAGCGCATATGGGCGCGGCCACTCTGACTCCACCATAGACCTCTTCTGGACTGCTCTAGACCCTGACCATAAGGAGCAATGCCTTGAGGCATTGTCATTCCCATTGCAATCCTTTATAGACATGTGCGTTGTCTGGTGCTTTGTCTGATGCATGATGGCTTGATGCGCTGATCCTCCTGATGCACTGATGCCAAGTGTGATGCCATCAAGGTGCGATCCCACCTCCTAGTCCGGCTGTCCTTCTGTATTAGATTGGATGGTTCCCCATCCATCGTCTTGCCCTCTGGTGAGCGCTCCCCTACCGCTACTCAACCGTTGGCATCCATAGTGTCCCTAAAGGCCCCAGGCCTGTTATAATGTGTATACAAGTCATCCCAAATGACTGTAAGGCAAAACCGAATTTGAGGGCAAGGATTGCGATCCTAACAGTCTCCACTCGCCACTGTAGACTTTGAACCGCTCGCTGTAATGTTTTGCTTGAAGCGAGCATTGCATCCCATTCTTCGTATGTAACGGTATGTGGGTCAGTAGTGATGGTGAGGGCAGATGAAGTCGAGTGGCTCGAAAATAGATTGAAATAGGTGACCAGTTAGCGAGGTTGTCGCTGACATGTCAACATGGTGTTACAGAGGACAGGTGACAATAGGCGGAGCGGTACGATGGGAGTGGAATGGTGTCTGCAAGTTCTGCCAGGTGCTTCATGAAGTTGGGAGATCGGCGATTTCAAAGTCCATCTATGTTTGATGTCGGTGTTGACCAAGACTCAAGGGGAGGTCGTGTGTGGCAGCAAGAAAAGCAGAGAACAGTGCAGTTCAACGTAAACAATGGCCATAGCTGTGACCAGAGGGCAAAAGTGAAGGTGATGAGTAGGGGCGATGTGGTGAAAAAGGAATCGAATGTATTGAATAGTTGGGAATGATGCATTCCAAAGCGTCCTTTTATACTCAGTTGAATACTTTGTCATTGTAAATTGACAGTCCGGAGCTCTTCCTCGAAAATTGGTAAGATGATGTGGGCGCTCTAATGCTGGGAACGTATTCAAGTTCTTCATCAGTATTCTTTCTGCTTCGCCTTAAGCTCATTTCTTGCGGGATGAACTCATTCCCATCGCTCGTGTCTGTTGTAGGTCATGCCTTTGTCAGCAACCTTTCTAGTGGGTCGGAATAACAGTTTGCCGTCAAATATATTCAAGAAATCTAGACTATCCATGCATCGTTGAAGTTGGCTGTGTTTTGGACATTCAATCACACACCATCGGTTATTTTTTGATTCTTTGCCAGCACAGTTCAAATTCTGAATGGAAGGTGTGTTTGCAGGATCCTCTTGTTGACGGCTTCCCAGCGTACAACATTATATGTGTGATTTAAAGGTACGTTGGGTGATGAAGTATTGTGACCTTGCACAGGGTATATGGAAAGTCTTCAGGATTGAAGTGAGGTCCATGTATTAGGAGCATAGTGAAACGGCGTTAATGGCAATTCCACATGCCCTTGCAGAGTGTCAAATCTCCGTGGTTAATCTCGACGCTCTGGTGTGATCTCAACTGCTTGATCCGATTACATTATGAAATTGTGATAGTCCTAATGGAGAGGTTGGAGGGCAATATATAGGAATGTATGATTCGTCCTTGGAATCTTTCTAAGGATTATTTGGGGTATATTGTCCCTCAAGTGAACAATATTCTCGTGTATTCAGATGGATTTTGCTTTAAGGGATTTGCGTTACAGTAGCGAACATAGACGTTTTACAGCTGTCTTCTCCGTTTATATGTTTGCAATATCCGCACATTGCTTAAATTCGCTCTGTTCCCAGGAATTGCAATTCAGACCAAGTTTTCCATTTGACAAAATATTGATTCACTGCTCTCCACGTTGCAGTGTGCAAGGCATGCTTCAATTCAAACTCTTCTGTCATTTACAAGATCAGGAGGTGGAGCTGTGTTAGTTCAGTTCCATGTGTTCAGTTCCCTATATGCATAAGGAGCTGATTTGAAAGAACGGGATGAAGTGCCATTGTTTTGGAATTGAGTTGTACATTATGGTCCTAGGTGACCTGCTTTCAAATGAGAAGGTCCTTCCGTTTGGGGCTATTACCTGGATTGTATGGATATTGAGATTCTTGTTTTCGAGCCAAAACTTTCTCCTATTTTGAATGATTGACTTGTCTCTAATTTGTTTAGCACCATTTGTCTGGCTAATTCGATGCGCAGCAAGTGCCTCTCCCTACTTTTTGTTAACATCTGTAGTTCGTTCTCTGCTGCTGGCCGCTGTCATGTCTGTGCCACAGTAGTAATGCAACAGGCGTCGTTCCGTAATACTGGAATGGTATGCTTTGACTGAATCATGATGCGTTGTTATAGCAAATTTGGCTATTGGTAATAGTTTGTTTCCAAAGTATGTTTGTCGCTAATTAGTGTAGCTCTTCGTTAGAGCTTTACTATTAACTTTGCCAACAACATGTAAAATTTCACTTAAAATAAATATATATTTCTAGATCTCTAATTCACCAATTCTTGCCAAATACAAGGATCGCTGCAAAATATGAAGATATACTTCTATTTCTGATTGGACTCGTTCCGTTCTCTGCGGTTTGTGGATGATAGCAGTGCTCTCCTATGACAATTCCTAATGACTTTCTGATTCCGAAAACTCTAGCGAGAAAACTGTGGTCCTCAATCCGTATGATATGTCGTAGTCCAAAGCATTAAATATTTCACGAGATGTAAAGATTTGCTGTTCCTAATCGCGTGTGAGGTTTCTGCAAGAGAAAAATTACCCCCTCATAAGACCCGGTCCACCATAACCAAAATCGAGTCAAATCCATCAGAAAGAGGAAGCAATGATGAAACTAGCATAAACTTTGTTGAAAATGGCGCAAAGTGCTTTGATCCAATTGCGTAGGAAGGCTGGGTGTTGGTGATGTGTCACTCTCAATTTGTTGACATATAGCGCATCCGTAACATTCCTTGACGTGTTATACTATCCTTGGCCACCAGTAAATCTCGTTGTAATAGTTCTAATTTTCAAGTGTCCAGGGTGCCGAAGTAGGTGACCTCATAGAACCACTTGATAATGCTTGTGTGGAGCATCCAAGATCAGACGTAGCATCTGTCAATGTACAAAGATCTGTCAACAAATGCCAACTTAACTTAGATTTTAGCCAGGGTGTATGTGCATTCACTCAATGATTGTTTTCAAAGCTGCAAGTGGTGTGCACCCAAATCTCTGCCAAGATTCCCGAGGCAATGAGCAAATAACTGTTATTTGTAACATAATAAGTCAATCTAGATTTCATCACCTTTCATATGATTGGCGGTCCAGTGGATAACGCATCCGCTTCAAAACATTTTGTCTGGGACATGTTCAATCTTCAATGTCAAATTCTGATAACATCATAACCATCAGCTTGTCAGTTTAACTGCTGTGGGTCCATAAAACAAAGTTTTTGTGATCCACAAGAACTATAATGGGTTGGTTGTCCATGCAGTAAATGTCGCCATGCTGTAGCCTTTAATGATTGCTAATAGTTCTTTGTTGTAGATCTGTATTTGTTCCATCATTGTAAGGTGTGTTGAATATAAAACTTGCAAAGGAGCAAGGATCTGAAGTGTCATCTTTCTTTGGTACGCTCCAGTAGCTTTGTAGAGGGTCTGTCTGTAAAATGAATGGTCTTGGGATCTGGCATTGTACTGGCATGACAAAAATTTCGTTTAAAGTCATAACAAAACCATCTGACAATACAGCATCCAAACAGAAGCGTTAACCCTCTTTGTTAAATACATCAGAGTTTTGCTATGGCAGCAAATTGCTGATAAATCGTTGATAAAAGTTCCAAAATCCTAGCAGGACTACTTGTTGGACCATTGCATTGTTGTGCCATCTCAGATACCAGCACATTTTGTTAAGGCACCATTTGAATATGACCAGGCGTAATGACCATTCCAAAAACCGACTTTCTGAATGCAAAAATTTACTTTCTCTAATTTTAGAAACAGGCCTTTCTTGTAAGCGCTTTTAAGACTTGTTTTGGTGCTTCCGTATGTCTTTCTTTGTTTTTCCACAAACAAGATATTGTCCATATAGATGATGAGCCATCTTCATTGATCATGTTTTGAAGTATTCATTTCATCATGTCTGGGAATGGAGGGATGAATTACAAGACCAAAGAACATTACTGTTGGTTCATATAAACTAACATGCCTCAAGATTCCAAATGCATATGGACGTGGATCGAAATCAGCACCGCCAATGTTTGCTATAAATGGGAAGATCTTGGCCACATAGCAAGGAATTGCCAATCAGGTTTGAGACATCTGAACCATGTCTTTTGAGAATGAAGGAATACTATCGGCAAAGGGCGAAGCTTTAAAAGAGGACAAGAGTCAGTAAGTCCCATACTGAACTCTCTTAATAGGTATTCTGTATAGGTTAGGGAAAACGGACTGGTAGGGGTACAGAGGACTTGGAGACTCAACAGTCTCTGAGACCACCCACAGGAGTGGTCTCTAGTGCCAAAGCACAGGATGTGCGCAGGCAGGGCAGATAACCTGTGCTTATTCTTCCTTATCAGGTTAAAAGAATACTTAAGAGGATAAAAAGAGTTTTCGTTCGTCTATTGGTCAGGGAAAGACGAGATTATAGATGGGAATAGGTCTAGAAACTCGTAGACACCATGACAACAACAGAACAGCATTGCTCCGATTTCAGGAGCAAGTTTTTGTTTATGAACGCTAAATTTGCTATGAAAAGGGTTATAAAACTAATCCTTTAGATCAACCAATTCAAGTTAGAAATGTAGATGTTATTAACAATGAAGGGGTATGATCACTTCATGAAGTAGAACTGCTCATGAGTTACAAGGACATCAAGAACGACCACCTTTGAAATATGCGGAACTAGGCAAAACAAATGTAATTCTAGGATCTAATGGTTACGACGGACAAATCTGGATTCAACTGGATCACTGGTGTAAATAGAGTTGACAAGATGCCCACGATCATGTGGAATAAACAAGAGATGGATGAAGGAAAGACAAAAAAGGACAAAAGGCAGAAGACATTGGGGGAAACCAATATGTATGTCTGGAAAAAGCGAGGTTGGACTTTGCCTACTGGTAGAGCAAAAGGATGGAAAGAAAGAGAGATTTGGATTTCTGTAGACCAATGACCCTGAAATTCTATAGGAGGAGAAAATACGAATTTCTCCATTGAATCAAGAATCAGATGACCCAAATGGATTAGGAGTTTGAGAACAGGACCAAGAGTTGGTCACGCAGTATTCACAGTATCTACACTTGTTCAAAAAAACTGCAGTTCAGAAGTAATGCGGTTGAAAAACTTGGGATTATGCCATTGATCTCAAACAGGGTTATCAACAAGGAAAGGAAAGGTGTTCTACACATATGAACTCGGGAGAAGTCCGAGATTTGTCAATGATCAATTAAAAAGGGGTAAATCAGCCTTCAAAATCACTTGAAACTTGCCGTGTTCTTGTTAAAGAAAAAGATGAAAAAAGAGATGGTACAGTTTACCGTTACTAAATGAGGACGGTTAAAATAACTTCCATATGTGATATTGGAGCTCGTAGATCGAGAGGACAAGCAAAACCACCGGTGGACTTAGGTGGTTTATAACTACGTCAAGAAGGAGACGAATGGAGGCTGCTTTACTACACCAGAGGTTTTTTGAACCAGTGTATGTTTTGGTCTTACTTTTCTCGGAACCTTCAGGCTGTGACGATGTTTTGGGATTGATAATGAGAAAGTGATTGTTCATGTTGACTCTTATTTACACAAAAACACAGAGCACATATATAGTGCTCGGAAGTTCTCGGCGTTGGAAGAAAAAATTTATTGTCAAACCGGAAAAAATGCATATGGAAATGCAAGAGTGAGGTTTTTAGATCATCTTGGACCAATGAATGAAATGGATCCAAGAATCGATGCCATCCTTAACTGGCCACCTGCAGTGTCAAGGATGTCACGATCTTAGGATGGCAAAACTATTATCAACATTTGTCGGTTTGCCCAAAATAGCAGACATTCATATCTTGTCGAAGTAAAACGTGATGGAAGGAAGCAAGAAAAGCTTTTACTTAAAAAAAACTTTTATGAAAACCCTTTTGTATCAGACTCAACAAGAATTCAGAATAGAGTCTGTGCTGGATTATGCATGGGAGGAGTGTTATCCAATGGATGTGATTGACAACAAATGGAGCGTAGCTTATCTCTCAATCCCTAACAAAACAAGAGGATTATGATGTCTGACAAAGAAATGTTGGGCATTATTAGGTGTCTCGAAGCTGGAGACATTACCTAGAAGGAGGCAAAGCAAGAATTCGAGATATGGACGGATCATTAAAAATCTTGATATTTATGATGCAAAAGATTAAACTGAAGACAAGCTGCTGGGCTTTATCCCTCAGCAGGTTTAATTTTAAATTAATTCTAAGCTGGATCAACTATGGGAAGGCTGATTCTCTGTCCAGGGGCAGACCATAAAAGGGTAGAAGATGATAACAAAGTCACCTTGTTAAAACCAGAATTCTTCTGAATTGCAGCACTTCAACAAGTACATGTGCTAGTCATACGTTGGAAAAAGAAATTTTAAACAATCAGAAAATCGAGAAGCAAACGATGAAGAAGTTGTGAAGCAGTGGAAGCCATGAAAAGCAGGAGTCAGGAGATCTCATGCGAGAATGGCAGATGGAACAAGGATTAATCTTGGCAAGGAAAGGTCTGCGTTCCAAAGATGAAAACTACGATGAAGATAGTCAGACTCCATCATGTACACCATAGCTGGACATGGAGGACAATGAAGACGGTTGAACTCGTCACAAGAAATTATTGGTGGCAGTGTTACCAATTTGTTAAAAAATATGTTGCTGGATGTGACAAGTACCAGAGAAGCAAAACTTTCCAGAACCACCAGCGGAAAGTTAATGCCTAATTCGGCACTGTCAGGCCATGGATCATATCACTGGAATTTATTCACAAATTACCAGATCGCATGGATAATGCAATTCTGTAGTCTGCGATTAGAATGTCCAAAATGGCACATTTATCCAACTCAGAAGAAATGTCAGCCCAGGATGGCAACATTGTTCAGAGACCATATGTGGAAATCCATGGTCTCCGGTGATAATCTCGGATCGGGACCTCAATTTGCACTCAATGATGAAGGAATTAACCAGATGTTAGGCATTTTTACAGATTTGTCTACGCTTTCTCCTGCAAACGATGGACAACAGAACAAATGATCAGGCTTGGAACAGTTCCTGAGGATTTTTGGTGGATCACCAACAGGAAAACTGTTGGGATGGCTTGCAATTGCTGAATTTAGTTTATATAACAATTCAAGCATCAACGAAACATACACCGTTTTTTGCCAAACACGAAAACATCCAAGAATGGGTATTGAACCAGAAGAAGGGAGTCATCCAGCTGCGGCTGACTTTGCACAAAAAATGAAGGAAATTCATGAAGAAGGCAGGCGGATTTAAAAAATCACATGATGACATGAAACTTTATGCAGATAGTGACGTTCTGAAGTACCAGAATATAAGTAGGAGACTCAAGTTTGGTTGGCGACCAAAGATCTTCACTCTCTGGAGACCTATTAGGAAGTTAGCAGAATGATGGATAGGTCCTTATCCAATAAAATCATTTCGTCAAATGCGGTAGAGTTGAACTACCCTTCTCACTACAAATTCATTTGTGTGAATGTTTCGAGAAATACATCCCTATGTTAAACCACTTAGGGACAAACATTGCACCGCCACCACCAGTAGAAATTGATGGTGAAAGGATACTAGGTAGAAGAAATCCTCGATGTACGATTGAAAAGAACAAGATGGAATATCTTGTCAATGGAGGGATATACAGCAGAACACCAATTTGTGGAGCCAAAGAGAATTTAGGAAATGCTAAAGAAAGATAAAGCATTTCTATGATAAAAACCCCGGAGCAATAACGAATCATTGACAAAGTGTCTTTGATAAATTAAGCTTCAAAAAATATTGAAACTTTACTGAAAGTAGGAATGGCCATTTCAGGATCGAATAAATGCAGTAGCAGAACTGCATCATGGGGAAAATTGGCAAAATGGAAAGGACAACAGCTCCTGAAGCAAGTTATGAAATCATTGATCATGATGGTCCATGCGATTGCAATGGATGCTTAAAAATTAACAAGGATTGGCCCTGGAGTAGGCCTTAAACTGTTCATTTTTGTTGTAGGAAGGCTCATTCTGGGCCTGTGGTTTATTCCAACACATATACGCATTATATTGCCTCTCTTTACCATCATGGGTAACATACACAAACAAAAAAATCCCAATCAACAATCCTTACCATTGGTGGCATTCAAACATGGGCCACTGCTGTGAACAATCGTACGTTGTCTTTTCCCCAAAACACCTAAAAAGCTAGAACCACTATTCCTCGCATCACTATGTGTTGATGTTGTATGTGGATAGAAAAAGCCGTACAAGGTGTAAGATTGTTGGACTTTCCGCCCAAAGCATTTTGGGCATGGCAATTATGCATGAGATGGAGAAAGGAGAAAGGTAACATATCCTTTGACATTTTAGTTCGTCTAGGAAGCCGAAACCTAAAAAGGGGGTACTGTATGACCTGTTCTCAATGGTCAACATTTCTAAGACTTTTTATTCTTTTTCTTTATTTTACGATAGCTGTAGCCAACATCTTAGTCAGGTTGCGTCTATCTTATCTAGTCAGCGCTAAGATTAGATTAGATTAGATAACAATTAGTTGATTACAGACTACTGGACCGATGCACATGGCCTATGACTCAGGCTTACCAATGACAAGCAACGGGGCAATTATGTTATCTCTTTTTACTCATACTTACTCAGCGTAGCTACTATTATTAGAGTGGTGCAAGACCACCTTGTAGTATATAAACTGAGCAAAGTAGCACCAGAGTCCTCAGTTGAGTTCTCTCGGGTTTTCTTCCTACCTCATCTCCTCTCACTCTTAAGTCTTCTGTTGGGGCCTAAGGCATCACGCCAAGGGTAGTTCGTGATTACCCGACGACACCCAGATAAACATCCCCTCCTCAGAATTGCGCAATTAGAACTATAGAAGGAAAACGACCTCTGAGAATCAACTGCCCAATGTATGTAGGGCACTATTGAAAGCCACCTCCCAGATGAAGAGCACGAGATTACCCTCTAGGAACTTGAAACAGAGGGTTTTTAGAGAGATGCCAGAAAGCAGTTGACACCTCCCATAAAGTTGAACAGTTAGCACTCATTCTGTAATCTTACAATCCAATATGATAAATGGATTTTGATCACTGTGCAAACAAACAATAACCCGCTAAATATCTGCCCTATTGATTGTGGAGCAGAAGGAACTTCATTGACGAATGATATTCAAAAGATTGGCTAAAAGAAGAATTAAAACAACCAATTTAAAGTCAAATGCGAAGACTATTGACCAAATGGGATGATCATGCATTGGACTCACCTCACTTATTCCATCAACAGAAAAACATATGACAATTGGGCTATGGATACAAACCTAGGAGTCAAGAAATTATCTTTTGGAATACCATGGTTGGAAAAGCATAATCTTACCATTGATTGGCGAAAGAACCCTCCAAATGGTTGATGCTTAGAAGATAATAATCCATCTGGCGCATGGGCAGCTAGATACGCAACAATGGGGAGAAGACAATATTGGATTAGGGTAAAACATCTGATCACAAGTGTTTGAACATCAGGGCAGTGACACATACAATCTGTTTAACCAGTGGAATACACCCATGGCAATCTACTTTTGAAAAGAAAGCATCAGAATGTTTCCCATTGTCATGACCATGGGACCATTGCAATCAAACTTAAAACGGATTTATTCGAAAAGTTAGCAAAATCTACGCTATCACTAAAAGAGCAGTCAATGCTTGACAATGGATTAAAGAACAATTGGATAAAGGATACATTCGACCATCAAATCGCCACAAGCGTCACCATTCTTCTTTGTTTCATAAGAAGAGCGGCGCCCTAAACCTTGTCAGGATTATCACTACCTGACAAATGACCATGAAACACCTACCTGTTCCTAGTTTTGGATCAATGACAAACTAGAAGGTGCAAAATTTTTACTAAACTTGATTTGCGCTGGGATATACACGTTCAATGGAAGGAGCGAATGGTGCTGCCCTTTATCCAACCGCGTTG
>JAEBUS010000069.1:0-107391 GCA_023014475.1 Amanita pallidorosea
TGAGCTCGCATTCTCAGCAATGAAATTTCACCTCCGACGGAATGGTGATTTAGTACGGATGGCAATGACTGAGTTATCGGATGAGGAAATTTTCTTGTGTCTGATGGATGCGTTGTATTCGATTTCTCTCACAGATTGTCATGGTTGGTATAAGTATTGTGGTTATTAGCTTTCTGTGAATCTGTCATGAATGTTCCATACGTAATTTGCCTCGTTCACTCTCTGCTTGCTTTCCCATGCCACGCAAAAAAAAGGTGGCACCAGCAACAGTAGCTGCAAATGAGCTACAAAGCAGTGAGTACTATGACTATTAGCAGATTGTAGGAGACTTACTACTAGCATTTGTTGTGTCTCGCTGTTGGTAGACGATGCTGATGTGGGTGCAACAAGGAAGCAGAATGCTTGTAACACTGCAGGGCACGCAAACTCAAATGCGAACGTTTGAATGGTTGCAATGCGGCATGCAAGCGATGTGAAGCCAGTGGGATGCAAGCAGAATGTACCGCTGCCAGTAGCAAGCCACCTAGTCAAGGCACAACGCAACGTGCAACCCGTGGTCATAGCCTCCCACCACTGTCTACCGTTGCTGTGACTGCTCAGCCCCAGACCCAAATGGCTACCAGGACGAGTCGAAAACGTGGCCATTCTGAAACGAGTGACTTTCAGTCTCAGTGCCGGCCACAACCTGCCGTGCCCGCAAAGATGATTTAGGTCCTATCCCAGTAATTGAGCCCCTCCCAGTGGGATCTCAGGCTCGGAATAGCTTGCTGTTGGAAGCAATTAGAGAATCAGATGAAGATCAACATGAGGACAAAACTCAATTGATGGATGATGACCAGAACTCTCAATATCAGAGAACTACACCGGTTTTGTACTATACATGGTCACCCCAGGCCATGATACAGCCTTGCATGATGATAGCAATAAGTCAAATAGCGGCCGGCACAGTGATGACTCCGGCTCATCAGATGACGACTCTGTGGAAATTTTTGGAACCACGCCGGAAGCCAACTGTCCACCCAGGAAAGAAGGGAGCAGGGCGAAAGAGGGTTGGCAAAGGAAATGATGGTTCAGAGTCAGATATCAATAGCAGCGCTGATGATGACCCGGAAACTTGTGGTACGTACACAGCATATTGACATGGGAAGTTTCTTGCTGATATTTCTCAGTATTCAAGATTCCTGCTGCGGTGAAGAATTCTGATGGTAGCTACAGTCCGTTTGGCCTCGAATCTTCCATCTCTCTCTTGGACCTTCGTAATGTTATAGCTGAGAGGTTCGACAGACACCCAAAAATTGTACAGCTGCGGTATAAACTATCAAATGACAAAGCTAAAGCCCCGTCAACTTCGATTCAGAATGAAGACGAACTCCAAATCTTCATTGAACGAATGAGAGTTTCTTCTTGTCCCTCAGCGCCTTGCCAATGGAAGGGTCTCAAAGCGTGCGCCAAAAAACATCACCGTTTGTTTTGAAGATCCAATAGCATCAGAGCCTGGGAAAACGGCTGATCGCTCCGATGGTAAAGGGAAGAAGAAAGGATTGGTAGAGCACGTTCGTCGTATTGTCAACATGTTTACTGAATATTTTCCACAGAATGAGTCGATATCTGATGCGGCATCACGGGCATCAGAGACAACTACGGAAAAGCGACAAAAGACAATTGATGAACTCCAGAAGAGATGGCGCTGTGAATATCATTCAAAGGGTTCAGCAAAAGACATATATTGTTACATGGAATCAGATGGGACATGCTTCGAGCTAACCTTACAGGACTTCAGCTTCTGGGCAAATCAAGTGGTGTGTTACAAGTTCATTGTTCCACAGAAATTTATTGTAAGCTAATCCCTCCTATTCCTAGATTGGTGGGGATACAACGGTAAATGTGAAGCCATCAAGACTCCTTCTTCGTGATGCAAGATCAACTCGTATCCGTCAATCAAAGAAATCTGATGAATTTTCTGGTTCGGCTCCCTTCCAAATGGGAAATCACAACTATATACCCATTCCCATCATGCTCCCTCCTGCATGGCATGCGCAATACCCTCAAACTGTTGGCGGCATGCCTTCCACTGTCACACCGACATCAAGTCATGGCGCACATCCATCCTCTCACATCCCCAACCTTGAATTGCTTCAAATTGAGCACTGGTTTGATGCGCTCGAGAGTAATGTGATACGCAATCAAAGGGGAATTGAGTTTGGAAAGCTCGGAAGAGTACTTGCACAAAATGGTTTCACGCGCATTACTCAATTGTCACGCGATATCATCAGTATCAAAGATTTGCAGGACTGGTTGGAGATTGACGCAGGGACAGCCGCATTTATCATGGAGCATGCACAGGAGGATGTTCGTCGATTCAAGGAAGCAGGAGGTTTGCTCTACTAATTCATCGCAGCCACCAGTGCCACAGAGGCCGTTTCCGAGATTTCGTATTCTTACGCTCGGACTACCATATTTTAGAACCACTCATTAATCCGAATATAACCCGCTACTTTCTATGCATTTTGGCTAAGATTTCGGCCAGTTATGATTGTTTCATTTCGCGTGGGTTTTTTTTCGGAAAATTCCGGCGCAGGCCAACTTATCTGAAAAAGGCAGTAATTCATAAAGCTGGAACAACCATGGGAAAAGCCAATTCTCTGTCCAGGAGGCCAGACCATAAAAAGGGGGTAGAAGATGATAACAAGGCAGTCACCTTGTTAAAACCAGAATTTTTCCGAATTGCAGCACTTCAACAAGGACATGTGCTAGTCAATACGTCGGAAAAGGAGATTTTAAACAAAATCAGAAAATCAGAAGCAAAAGATGAGGAGGTTGTAAAAGCAGTGGAAGCCATGAAAAAGGCAGGAGTCAGGAGACTCAATGCAGGAGAATGGCAGATGGAACAAGGATTAATCCTCTGGCAAGGAAATGTTTACGTTCCAAAAGATGAAAAACTACGAATGGAGATAGTCAGACTCCATCACGATACACCCATTGCTGGACATGGAGGACAATGGAAGATGGTTGAACTCGTGACAAGAAATTATTGGTGGCCAGGAGTCACCAAATTTGTTAAAAAATACGTTGCTGGATGTGACAAGTGTCAAAGGAGCAAAAACTTGCCAGAACCACCAGTGGGAAAGTTAATGCCTAATTCGGCACCGTTAAAACCATGGACTCACATCACTGCAGACTTTATTACAAAATTACAACGAATGAATCAGGATCTAGAACAGTTCCTGAGGATTTTTGTAGATCACCGACAAGAAAATTGGTCGGGATGGCTTGCAATTGCTGAATTTAGTTACAATAACAAAATTCAAGCATCAACATACACCATTTTTTGTAAATTACAGAAAACATCCAAGAATGGGTATTGAACCCAGAAAAGAAGGAAGTCATCCAGCTGTGGCTGACTTTGCGCAGAAAATGAAGGAAATTCATGAAGAAGCACAAGCCGCATTAAAGAAATCACAGGATGATATAAAACTCTATGCAGATAGACGACGTTCTGAAGCACCAGAATACAAAGTAGGAGATCGAGTTTGGTTGTCAACCAAAGATCTTCAACTTTCTGGACGACCAACTAGAAAGTTAGCACAACGATGGATAGGTCCTTATCCAATTAAAAGGATTATTTCGTCAAATGCGGTAGAGCTGAATCTACCCTTCTCACAACAAATTCATCCTGTTGTGAATGTTTCAAGAATACACCCTTATGTTAAACCACTTAGGGGACAACAAATTGTACTGCACCACCAGTAGAAATTGATGGTGAAAAGGAATATGAGGTAGAAGAAATCCTCGATGTACGATTGAAAAGGAACAAGATAGAATATCTTGTCAAATGGAAAGGATATACGGCAGAACACAATTCGTGGGAGCCAAAGGAAAATTTAGGAAATGCAAAAAAGAAAATAAAGCATTTCTATGATAAAAACCCCGGAGCAATACAAGTCATTGACAAAAGTGTCTTTGACAAATTAAGCTTCAAAAAATACAAAAATCTTACCAAAAGTCCAGGAACGGCCATATCCAGGATCAATATAAATGCAGTAGCAGAAACTGCATCATGGGAGAAAAATTGGCAAAAATGGAAAGGACAACAGCTCCTGAAGCAATTAAATGAATCATCAGATCATGATGGTCCATGCGATTGCAATGGATGTTTAAAAAATTAAAAGGATTGGCCCTGGAGTAGGGCCTTAAACTGCTTCATTTTGTTGTAGGAAGGCCTTATTCTGGGCCCAGTTACTCAAACACATATACGCACTTGTATATTGTCTCTCTTACCATCATGGGTAAAAACCGTTGCAACAACAAAAAATCTCAAACAACAATCCTTACCATCAGTGGCCATTCAAACGTGGGCCACTGCTGTGAACAATCATCATGTTGTCTTTTCCCCAAAACACCTAAAAAGCCAAAACCAACTCCCCATCCTCACATCACTATGGATCATGATGTGTACCACTGGATAGAAAAAGCTGACCAAGGCGTAGATCCTTGGACTTTCCCGCCCAAAGCATTTTGGGCATGGCAATTATGCATGAGATGGAGAAAGGAGAAAAAAGGTGGACACATATCCTTTGAAGATTTTTAGTTTGTCTAGGAAGCCGAAACCTAAGAAGGGGGTACTGTCATGACCTGTTCTCAACGGTCAAAATCTCTAAGACATTTTTATTCTTTTTTTGTATTTTACAATAGCTGTAGCCAAACATCTTAGTAAGGTTGGTGCCTATCTTATCTAGTCAGCGCTAAGATTAGATTGGATTAGATAACGATTAGATTAGATTACGGACTACTGGACCAATGACTCACAAACTATGACTCAGGCTTACCAATGCGCAGCAACGGGGGCCGATTATGTTATCTCTTTTACTCATACTTACTCAGTGTAGTTATTATTATTAGAGTGGTGCACAGACCACCCTTGTAGTATATAAACTGAGAAAGTAGCACCCAGAGTCCTCAGTCGAGTTCTCTCAGGTTTATTCCCTACTCTCATCTCCTCTCCTCATAAGTCTATTGTTGGGGCCCTAAGCCATCACGGCAAGGGTAGTCCTGATAGGTCTTTTTCCTGTAAGTGCTCTAAGACTCTTTCGGTTTGTTTCTGTATTTCCTCTTTTGTTTTCCCACAGATCAGAATATCGTCCATGTAAATAATGAGCCATCCTTTGTTAATCATATCCTGAAAGTATTGTAACTGGTCCATCATGCCAGTTCCAATTGCCGCCGCGGGTACGCATGATTGCGTTGAACTCCGCCTTTTTGGCTTTGATGGCCTCGGCATATGTGGGAACTTTCGGTGGAACCGGAGGTGGCGTAGACTGTTTTGACGTTTGAGGCGGTGTAGATCCAGTGATCAGGTACAAGACCGGATTGGGCTTGCTGACGCGTACAGGGATGCTGGAAAGTTCCGCATCCCCTCCTTCACATTTGATTGACAGGGTCGATCCAGTGTAAGAACGGGCCTTCTTCTTTTTCTTGTTACGGCAAAAGAAGCCCTTGCCTCCCCATTGGGCTCGCTTATTGTATGTCCCCCTCGCAACCATCTCGTCGATACTACCCCAGTCCCAGATCTCATCACCATCCTCTATCCGGATCATGAACTCCTCCAAGACATGGAATCAATCCCGTTGACAGTTGTCCTGTAGACTAAACCATGCGAAGGGATTCCGAAGTTCCGTATTCCATGAGGCAATTTCAGTAACGGTGGGCCACTCCGGCCAGTGGTATAGATCATAATATTCGGGCTTGAATAAGTACATGTAACAGTACCTGGGTTTTCGCCAATGATAGTTAGGGCGATCCACATTCGTTGGGACCCCTGGCAGTATCACCCGTTCTTGATTCTCAACCCAATGATTGGTATACTCCTTTTTTGTCCGAATTCCCCAATCTGCCAAGTGCAGATCCATGAAGTCGTCCCATTCTGGGAGCATGAATCCATCATTATCGGGTCCGGTGTGATTCTCCAAGGAATTGGGCTCCGTAGCCGGAGACGTGCTTGATGGCCCTTTCCTCCATTCGTACATATATGGTGCATACCGCGTCATGCGGCCCAAGTGCTTGACCTTGATGTTGCCATTTGAGGCATGCATCAACTTGTTCCTTTCTTTGGCCGTCAGGACCAAACTGTCGTGTTTCAGGGTAAACACATTGAACCCCTGGAGTAACAATAGCATATTGGAGGGTGAATCAAACACCGCCTCCCTGACGTCCGGTTGATCGATAAGCTGCTCAAGCACCTGCTCAAGCACTCGCCTATCCGCTTCCAGTTCTCGTTCCATTTGTTGGAACTTCTTTTGCTGCCTAAGCGCCTCGCGCTTCTCTTGCATGAGGATTTCCCATGCCTCTTCCTGCTCTCGGAAGGCCGCCTCCTCGAGCACCTGTCGTTCGTAAGCTGCCCTGCGCAGCCTGAGCTTTTCTATACAGCGCTGCTCCTTGCGCCAGTAGTACCATGCGTGGACGTGCGCATCATTTTGTCGGTAGTCAACCAGCTTGGCCGACTCGATTCGTTTGTGGGGCAAAGGGCACCCCGCCACCCATTCTAGATCGAAGACTTTTCCGATCTCCATCAGGGACATAGCTGCCCCTGGCAATACGTAGTTGAACAATGATTCCATTGTTCTGGATCCCAGATCCGAGTGTGTTCCTAATGATGTAGACGTCCCAAGTAGGGAGATGTCGCCTCTTCTTCCGTAACTATGCTTCCTAACGCAGATACTGCCTGATGCGGTCAATAACGCACCCGCACTCAAGTGTTTGATTTTATTCCACCAAATGACCAAAAGCGGTGCTGCCCGGCTCTTCACTGAGATGTCCTCGTGCTCAGATTGGTTAGATCTGATACGTGATTGGTGTTCTCAGACTGTATGCCTTGATACAGGTCACCACTGATGATTGCCTTCGCGCGTTCCTTGCGCTTTTCCGAAAGTCCTGATGTAACTGCACGGGGCAACCCTGCCTGGTCCACAACCCAGCACGCCGTTACTCTTGTTCAGAACCTTTGTGTAGACAGAATGGTCCCGCAGTCAGTCGTGACCACGTTGTTGACTGTCGAATCGAGGCTGAGGACGGTCTCATGGTGCAACGAGCGCCCTGTCAGACGAATAAGATTTTTTGTAGGATCACTTCGACGCTGTGAGCGACAACGAGCAAGACGTGCTCGGCGCTGTGTCAAACGACGAAGGGTGTGGTTAAAAGACTCTAGATTATGTTAGGACTAATCCCACACAACCACAAGCCTCACTGAGACGATGAGAGAGAATAGAGATGTATTGACACAGTAGACTAGTAAGCTGGGTAAGAGCAAACTATCTAGAGTCTTAGAGACTCCTACCTACAACGCACCGCCTTATATACCCCAACCATGGTCTGTGCGCAGCAGCCTCATGCCCCTAGGGCTATGCGCGCACAGCAACAAAACCATGGTGACTATCTATGCCTTCCTGCGATGCCCCTGTCCCCATCTGGTCTTTATTGTCTTCTTATCAGCACAGCCCCTGGCTGACTAACCGCTGACCTAACCGATGGGCGCCTTAACATAGGGGTTGGCGCCTACTAGTCCTGTATACCTATGCGTCCATAGGGCCCCAGAGAAAATAGATAAAAATATAAAGAAATCGCCAGAAAATCGTTAGAGTCGTAACAAATATTGACTCAGATACTAGACAACAGCATCTAGAGGACAGTCAATCAGAATTGGCTCAATGCCATGAGGCATGAGAAAAAGCGGCGCTGGCCTGCTACCAAAGACAGCAACAGGATCACATGCGCAAAATGGCGCATGATATGGGGAAATCAACTCGTCAATTCAGGCAAATTTGGGAAAAATATGTAAACCCAAATCCAGTGCAATTTGGCACTGAACCCCTGTTCAAATCTGAACAGGTTAGGCCACCAACACCTTTCCCACATCTAGGCAACGTGGAGAATAGGTCCCCTGTTCCTGTGCCTGGACCATCTAGGTCCAATTTCGCAGCCATTGCTAAAAATGGCTTGAGAAATGTGCGTGGTCCCCTTAGACTCCAAAAGGCAAATAACCCTAATTTGGTATATTCCCTTCCTGTTGAAGAACAGGAAAGAAGACATGACCAATGGCTCAAGTCGTTTGGAGCAAGGACGGTTACCAATGAGATTGAGGGGCTAGGATTGTGATCCTAACAACCCGCTTCTGGTACCATCCTCTGGGGGGAACCAGGAAGGAGAGACGCAGGGGAGATATGATGGGAAACCATCATATAAAGATATTAAGGAGTGGCAAGCAATTGCAAAAACCTTTGTAAATATGGGCATCATGCCTAATAAAATTCATGGAGTCAAACAAAGACAAAGTGACTCCACCATTCACTATAAAAGACTATGAGAATTACATGATGCACATGATCTAGTGGAGGACGCTCGAATCATGATCAGTAATCATCAAGATACGATTAAGGACATAGCAGACACTGTTAAAAAAGTGGTTAACACATGTGATGTCTTAATGAGTCATAATGACAAATTAAGACATGATCTCAAAGAAACACATGAGATCATTGAATCACAAGAACAGGCCAACCTTAAAGAGTGTATAGATCATATATGAAAAAATACAAAGGTTAAACTTGCAATTAATAAATTGCAAAAAGAGGTGGATGAGCAAAGGATTCATGCAGAGAATGCAGAATCTTGGCTCTCCAAGGAATCTGACAAACAAAAATTGGCTCATGAAAAGAAAAGAGCCAAGAAACAATGTCAGAAGGAAAATCAGTTAAAATTGAAAACCAATAATATCCAAATCACTGCTAGATCCAAAGAACCTAGAAGTAGAATTCCTACTCATGACAAGTTAAAGGAATCAAAGGATCAAACCTTTGAGGATCTACTCTATGGTTCTGATAATTCTCATTGGGAATTATCCGATGATGAGAATGAAACATTCTTAGCTGCTCAAAAGGATCACCCATTAGAGAAGGGTGAATTCATTAAAATACAATCAACAAATAGAGTGTTAACCCACACACATCAGAAACCTATCTGGAAAAGACCAGGTTTCTGTTATTTGGCAGCAGTCAAACTTAGAGCACTGCCCAAATATGTGTGGAAGGCATATCCTACTATTAAGGAGATGTCTGAAATGAGCCATAGGCTTCGTAAAGACGTTGGCTTCACTCTAGTTGAGCAGCAGAATGGGCATTTTCATCTCACATTGTCCACAAAAGGAAAATACGGCTGGGCAAATATTGATAAAATTGCTCAAATAAATAAAAGCCATTATCCTGTTGGTGTGGATAACAGTGACAAGGATAAAGTTCCCATATTAAAAGGTTCCAGTAATTGGAACACTTGGGAACAATTTATGAAGGCTATGCTCCAATCAAAATCTGTATGGCAATATGTGAATGGAAGCATTACACATAATGAATATACAGTTGCAGACCAGGACAAAATGAATGCAACCAGTGTAACAGCTGCACAAGTGTCAGCACTTAGCCAAAAATGGAAGTTACACTTAGAGTGGCTAGAAAATGACAACAAAGCAAATGGATTAATATCACTCCATTTGCCCAGTTCTCTTAAATTATATACAAAAGAGACATCAAAAGCCACCTGGGATGCACTCATTGCTGCATTTGCAAAACCTGGAGCAGTAGCCATATTTAATATTTATAAAAAGACAAAAACTTGGGGATTCTCAAAAGGGAAGAGTCCTGCAGAATCAGTCCATGAGTTAATAAAAGGCCTTATATGGATTAAAACAAGCTTCTTTAGCTTGGAATAAAAAAGCAAATGAAAGTCTACGAGAACTAGGCTTTGGACAATGTCTTACAGACACAGGAGTCTATGTTTGCTATAGACAAAAATCAATAATAGTAGCAATACTATATGTTGATGATGTGTTACTCATGGGTGATAATAGGAAATTACTCATGGAAATAAAACACAAATTCATGACTAAATGGGAATGTAGAGATTTAGGACCCATTTCTGAATATCTTGGAATGAAAATAGTCTGAGATAGGAAAAGAAAATTGATAACTCTTGATCAAATTAACCATGCAAGAAAATAGTTAAAAGATTTGGTCAAGAAGATTCTAAACCTGTTCACACACCATTACCAGCAGGATATATACCTGCAGCGAATGAAGGTTCAGCAACTCCTCAAGAAAGGAGTTATTATCAATCAATTATTGGATCCTTATTATATCTTACACTTGGCACAAGATATGATATTACTCAAGCAGTAATCATGATGTCTCAATTCATGGTTAATCCTTCAAAAGAACACATTGCTAAAGCATTATATATCATCAAATATGTTAATTCTACTATAAATGGGAAAATAACATATGATGGCTTTAACAAAGAAGGACTTAATGCTTATGCTGATGCTGATTGGGCTGGAGACCAAATCATGTGCAAATCAGTAATGGGTAATCTTGTTCTATTAGCAGGAGCTCCAATTAGCTGGATTTCAAGAAAGCAAAAAACAGTTGCTTTGTCATCCACTGAAGCTGAATACATGAGTTTGTCAGATTGTTCTAGACAAATCATGTGGATTAAATCCTTGTTTAAAGAACTGGGATTTAATGTTGGAGCTATTGATCTTAATGTTGATAATAGAGGATCAATATTCTTAGCAAAGAACCCAGCTCAAGAACATAGAACAAAACATATTGATATTTGTTATCATTATGTTAGAGAACATGTTGAGGATAAAGATATCAACATTCAATATGTTCCCACAAATAATCAATTAGCTGATATCTTGACAAAAAATTTGACTTGGCAAAAGTTCAAAGAGTTAAGAGATAAAATTGGCATTGAGATCCTCAATGAGGGGGAGTGTTGAAACGGATGTAATCTGTTACACACACAATGTGTTCCGCACTGTGGGAAACATCTCGGATGGGACTGATCTTATCTAATCTGTCATATAATCAATGTTTGTATATGTGGACATAATTACAGAGTTCACTGCTATTAATATCTTGACAGATATTATAGAGTTTGACAGATGTCAAACTCAGACAATAGTGCACCAGGTGCATGACTGTGCATTAGCAAGCACAATAGAAATGATCAGTCAGCGCTACTAATATCGCTGACATCAGACCAGTAGATAGACTGTATAAAATACCTCAGTACTTAGACGTCAATCAACATCCTCTGCTCTACTAAGTGATCGCTCAACAGCAGACTTAAGTGACTTGTTACTTACTTAGCTCTACTATTCTGCTGCGCTCCTGTTGGTTGTTGCTTCAACAACAGTTGCTACCCAGCCGGATATCACATACCCCATTTTCCACTTGGCATCATATAGTGCAAAACCAGACATGGAGCATTGGTCAGCTGCAAAGAAAATTCTACGTTACCTTTCCAGTACAAGATATGAAGGTATAACCTATAAAAGACTGGAAATGGATGACGACCCTTTTGTTGGATATTCAGATGCCAGCTTCGCTAGCAAAGATGATACAATATTCATTTCCGGATACACATTTATTGCAGTGGGCAGCACAGTTACATGGGCATCAAAAAAGCAGACATCAACTACTCTATCTTCGACGGAAGCAGAATATGTGTGCATGTCCAATGCAGTGCACAAAGCAGTATGGCTGCGGAACTTACACTCCAAGTTAGGTTCAACACTTTTGGAACCAACTCTCATTTACGGAGACAATATGCCCACACTTGCAATTGCTCAGAATGAAGCATATCATAAGTGGACAAAGCACTTCGAAATAAAAAGTCATTATATCCAAGACTGGATAGGAGATGGCACAATTAGAATGGAACATTTACCTACTGCGGATATGACAGCAGACATATTAACAAAGCCACTGACAAGACAAAAATTCCAACAACATAAGCACGAGCTAGGAATATCCTAAGCTTGAGGGGGAGTGTTGGGATTATGCAAGCATTGGATATGTCCAAGCTGCAGCACATATCAGAACTGCTTTGCATATTGGATGCGGAGCGCTAATCAGAACATCTGTGCATTGGATATGATGCAGCAGAAGTGTGCATGAGTATGGAAGTATATACCGTATATAAGTAAAATAGGGCACAAACAATATAAGCTTGCTGCCCACATATGCACTCATACGACAATCAGTTCTCACGCTCAACTATCGCTTTCTCACGCTTCGCACCCGTTTACCAAGGCTTACCAGCGCACCAGATATTGCACGTTGCTCACGCATCACGCTTGCGGACATAGCCGCACTCAAACTATCCCCATTTTAAGACAACCATTTGATTCCATCCCGTAACATTCAATGCGGCTGTGTCGAGGAGAGGTACTTGCTCAGTTGCTTGTATCCATCGTTCAATTACATCAGGAAAAACCGAATCTGACAATTAACCTGAAATAAGAGGATTTTTGTCTATTTAGCAGAAAACTAAAATACCATTTAACTTACGCAGGGTCCTAACAGGTCCTAACAGGTTTTAACTGGTTAGAGTTAGTTGGAGTTAATGTGCACAAACTTGTCTATCGTCATTGCCAATTCAACTTAATTAAACTCCGGGTTTACAAGGAAGAAAACTATATTTATTATGATTAAATGAGGGTATATATCATATCACATGTCAGTTTTGATTTTTGTACGAAGTTTTATGATATTTTCGGGATTTTTCGGGCCACTGTTTATGTATGGACATCTAGTCAGAATGTACAAGTAGCAGTTTAGTCAATAGCCATATTATCAATATCAATTATGCTTTCCCTATCGATCAAATCATTTCCCAAACCAACATTCAAGTTTCTAGAACTGTTGGTTAGAAAAGTGCAGACTTATGAAAGAAAGGACAAATACGAGGCCAATCTGAAGAGACAACACATGAGAGACTCATACTTCTGCTTGCTTCTGTCTCGGATATCATTTAAGTCTTTGATATGATCACGGTATATCTCCCCAAAGGTGTTTGTCATAAAATGGGTAGGTACATAGGGACCAGATTCCCATTCCTTCAATGACGCAAACACCTATCAATGCTCATAAGCCATTGTCATCAATATTATCCAGACTCACTGCCGTTGCTGCAAGGGCCACCATTGCTTGTGTCAGAGCATATGTATGCTCTTCGCCAGGCTTGAAATGTTGTCGGTATTTCAGCAGGATTGAGTCATGGCCTGAAAAGAGGTCATCACGGAGTGTTCCAATGATGGCTGGATGTTCATAAGGCTTGTCACGCTTGAAACCTCTGCCCTTTCAATGTTGCATTATTTATAAGCGTTAGCCACAAATCAATTGATACTGACATGCTCTGTCCATGGGTAGATGTAACGCTTCTGTTGCAATAACATTTGTACCAGTTGTGCGCTGCTGGCGTGTAGGTTGTAACTGGTACAAGTGTTGATGTTAGCAGCAGCTTTGGTGGCTCCTCGGAGGAGACTAATCCGTGGGTCCAGCTACGGACAAAAGTATTAGTCCCTACCTCATCACAACAGTCTAAACTCACCACTGATGATATAATGTTGACGTATTGGTCGTCAACACTAATACGAGCCTTAAACTGGGCATATTTTATCTTGATGCCTTCATGACTGATCCGCTCCATTGAAGAACAAGCCTTCTTGAGGGAGGATCAGTTCCACTTGGCACGTTCTTCTAGCATTGGGAAAGCATTGTCAAAATGAATGTGAGTTTCAATTATGTACATAGCTTTCCAGATGATGAGTCGAAGCTCAAATATTTGTGCAGTCAGCGAAAGCTCCTTTGATTTGGTACCTATCACCAGGTCTGTGTATAACGGCCAGGGCGCAGCCATCAAGACAGCAACTGGCATCAATACCGGTGCTACAGGAGTTGATAATGCCACAGATACCAATGTGTCAGGGGTTGTTACTGCTGAGGGACCAGGGGTCTGACATAATGCTCATAAATAGTCGTTATATACATGGGCCGCTTTTTGCATACCTTGCCATCTTGATGGTTGGTTTTCTGACTAATGGAAGGTGTTGCTAATTGGGTATTGAATTTACGAACATGTTGCCCATCATATATTTGCCTCACCTTGCATCAGAGGTTCTGAAATTTATTGGTAACATCCAACGTGGCACAAATGATCACTCACCAATTTTAACCTTGACTGGATTGCTTTCCAAAATGATTTGGGGCGTCGGCGAGATGACTGCTTCATCATCATCGTCAGATATCTCAATAACATCTCCTTGGATGATGAATTCATGAGCAAGCCCCGTACCATTGTCTTTGGAATTGTCTGACCAGAATGCGCGCTGTGGATATATTAATATTATTGATTGCACGTTCAATCACAGACTTACCTCAGCCGCAAATTGCTTCTCGGCAGCAGTTGGGTTTGCTATGGCTCCGTGGGTCTTGCCACTGTCATTGTCAGTGCTCTCAGCTATGTCATAGTCAGTGACATCATCCCAACCACTATCACTTTCAGTAACAGATGACTCAGGCTCATCGTCATCAGGCTCGGCATCTAAGACCCAAATATTTCAGCAATGTTCTTGAACATGTAGTCAGGTACGTACTTTGTTGGTGCAGAATCTTTGCCTTTTTCTTGACTGGAGGGCCAGGGAGAGGGACAGAAACTGTTATATTAGGAGTCACATTCAAGTTGTCAGATCCTGTGTGGCTGCCAGGTGAGCATATGAAGGAAAGAATGAAAGTGTGGGAATGAACCTTGAGCGGCTTAAACGTCAACCATCACATAAGCTTGTGCACGGACAAACACACATGCACACTTACCTTTCTGCTTCTGGTTGCGCACTGCCTTTGGCAAGGATTTTGCAGCTGGCATCTTGCAGGACCTGCTAGGTGCCAGTTGTTTCCAAACTGTGAAAGCTGAGTACCAGTTTCAATCATTGTAGTAGTCCACTGACCTGCATTGTTCAGCGCAGTGGCTTTGGCACGTCGAATCCCTGGCAAAGGCATTATTCCACAGATTCACCATTGCAGCAACAAAATACCAACCGGTTGACTTGGATGACTCGCCGATTGGCCGATCAGCTTGGGAATCAATGGCATGCTTGTGTATCGGTTGATCAGCTTGATCAGCTTGTGAATCGACGCCACACTTGCGTTTCACCATGAGCAAGTGAGTTATTGATGCTGCAGTGATGAAAACAGCTGATCCCAGCCTCCTTTTATAGCTGAACGTGCATGTCAAGCTGAGTACCAACAAGAGCATTGTCCCGTCAAAGCCGAGTACCAATGAGAGCATTGTCCTGACAATCCCATGGCGTTTACTAAACTAAGGGCCACTTAGGAATCAATAGCTCTGGCACGCAACGGAGTTTTCTGTTTTTTCTCTGTTTGCACTAATCTAACTGATTTTAAGGGCAGACATGCAACAGGGTTTTCTTAATTTGTACTAAACTAATGTAGCTCCGTGTTCCTGAAATGGACAGCTTGGATTTACCCAATCAGTTGTATGTTATCATGGTTATTTTCAGACCTATTTTCCGGTCACCGCTCTTTTCAAACAGGTCCAGAAGTCTTGGCACTTGATGGTTTGGCAGTTGAAGATTTGACCTATTCAGTTTCGGCGCTTGGTCATGTTGGCAGTTGTTAGGTCGTCATGCCAATCCTCATTGTTTGGTGCTTGGACGTTGATCCTTGTTGTCAGTGGCAGATTTTGAGCCATTTAGTTTTGGCGGTTGGTCATGTCGGCGGTTGGTCATTAGGTCAGTCAAGATTTGGATTCCCCAAATCACATTAGTGACGGATATCCCAGAAGAACTTCAGCAGATTTGACCTATTCAGTCTCGGCAGTTGGTCTTGTTGGCGGTTGGTGATTAGGTCAGTTCCAAATCCTGTTAGTGATGGATATGCAGATTTTGACCTACTTTCAGTCTCGGCGGTTGGTCATGATGGCGATAGAAGGATTTTGGCAATCAAATAGGTCAGTCAAGATTTGGATTCCCCAAATCACGTTAGTGACGGATATCCCAGAAGAACTTCAGCAGATTTTGACCTATTCAGTCTCGGCAGTTGGTCTTGTTGGCGGTTGGTCATTAGGTCAGTTCCAAATCCTGTTAGTGATGGATATGCAGATTTTGACCTACTTTCAGTCTTGGTGGTTGGTCATGATGGCGATAGAAGGATTTTGGCAATCAAATAGGTCAGTCAAGATTTGGATTCCCCAAATCACGTTAGTGACAGATATCCCAGAAGAACTTCAGCAGATTTTGACCTATTCAGTTTATTGTCAAATCAAGTTGAGAGGTCAGTCATTTTTGTGCACCCTATCCACACCCATTCTCAACAATATACAGTATGATCTACTGTACCGGCTGCCATTGGGAGTTCAGTGCATCAGGTTACTCAACACATGTCGCTCTCACTATGACAACTGTATGCCAGGATGCATACTACAAGCGTCTTGCAGATTTGAACCATGATGCTGAAGGTGCCATGACAGATGATGATAAATTTGAAGGGGACCTGTTTGGGGAATACAATGAGGCAGATTTTGATTGGGACGATGATGAAGAAAACATAGGTACGCTTTTGGGTACAGCATTCATTGACTTGGAGTTGATAAGTGAAACCACAGAAAGGGGAGAGGGAAGAGACATGGACATTGACGGTGTCAATGATGCCAATGATGACCACCATGACACTGATAATGGAGAGCATGACACCGATAATGGAGAGCATGACACCAGTGACACGGCTGCATTACCTGTAGTATTGGGACCAGCAGAGGTCTACAATGTTGAAAGATTCCCAGGTCTGGAAGCTGGGGTGCCAATGGAAAATATGACTGCTCATCAAACCCACTATATTTATCAGCAACAGCTTGGCAGCAACGTCAAATATGCGCCATTCAAATCCCAGCTGGACTGGGAAATAGCGAGGTGGGCCAAGCTCCGTGGACCATCATCTTCAGCCGTCACTGAGCTGTTGAAAATTGAAGGGGTAAGTCACTTGCTGCTCAGAGCCAGTGTCGTAGTAAAGTATTCAATGAAGTTAGTGGATGCCTTGGGCCTGTCTTTCAAGAATGCGCAAGAACTGAATCTCCTAATTGACAAATCGCTACCAGAACGTCCTCGCTTTCGCCGTCACAACATCAAGATTGGTGGAGAAACTGTCATCATGTATTCCCGTGACATAATATCATGTATTCAGTCTTTATACAGCAATCCCGAGTTTACCACCCACCTCATCCATAAGCCGAGCGCCATTACACTCGGCCTCAGGCTGGTGATGAACAGACTCGTGTTTTTCATGACATGCATATGGGGATGTGGTGGTGGCAAGTTCAGGTAAGAGCCCATCAACAATGCGTTGACTAATCTCATTGGTGAGATTCTAGATGGCGGTGGAGTCTCTTAAGCCAGGCGCAACAATCATCCCTCTTATCATTGCTTCAGATCGCACCCAGGTTACTTTATTTGGCAGTAAAACAGCCTACCCTGTTTACCTTACAATAGGGAACTTGTCCAAGGAGATTAGACATAAACCATCACAGCGAGGCCAAATTTTGCTAGCCTATCTCCCAGCATCCAAGCTCCCAACTATTGCCAGTAAGGCCTCTCGGCGCCGCATGCTTGTCAATCTATTTCACGCATGCTTGCAACATTTGCTAAACCCCATTGTCAACATTGGGGTTCTTGGAATGCCAATGAGTGATGGAGCAGGAATTGTGCGACGTGTTCATCCCATTCTGGCCGTTTATGTTGGTGATTACCCAGAACAGGTCCTGGTTACTGGCACCAAATCAGGCGAATGTCCAAAATGTGATGTATCGCCAAAAGAACTGGGAAAATTGCTAAATCCATTACATTCCCAAGACATCAATGCAGTCCATAATGCACTGTCTAAAATTCATGGTCGCCTGCAAGACTACCAAAATGCATGCGCTGAGGTCTGCATCAAACCAATAGTCCATCCATTCTGGGAAGAGTTACCATTTGTCAACATTTTCCAAGCTATTACCCCCAATGTTCTCCACCAGCTCCATCAAGGTGTTTTCAAACATGTCGTTTCATGGCTAATTCAAGCTTATGGGACTGCTGAAATGGATGCGCGCTTTCAGCGACTTATACCCAATCACCACATACAGATATTTTCTGGAGGAATCTCGGGCCTCTCCCGTGTTACAGGGAAGGAGCATGAATTAATGGGCCGCACTTTACTCGGCGTCATTGCCGACATGCCCCTTTCTGGTGGCTTTGACCCAGCTTGTCTTATACGAGCCGTTCGTGCACTCCTTGACTTTATGTACATAGCCCAGCTTCCAGTTATCACCATGCACCATCTCTCTTGGATGAAGAATGCTCTTGACAGATTCCATGAAAACAAGCAAATATTTGTGGATCTTGATATTCACAACAACTTCAATATCCCCAAATTACACGCATGCCTTCATTATGTCACTTCTATAAAACTTTTTGGTGCAACTGACAACTACGACACACAATACACAGAGCGGCTGCACATTGATTTGACCAAAGAAGCATATCGAGCAACAAACACAAGGGATGAGTATCCGCAGATGACCACATGGATCGAGCGGCTGGAAAAGATCTTTTGTCATGGAAAATATGTTGATTGGCAACATCAAGGTGGTGGTGACTGTCATGACCTGTTCTTAACGGTCGAAATCTCTAAGACATTTTTATTCTTTTTCTTGTATTTTACAATAGCTGTAGCCAAACATCTTAGTCAGGTTGGCATCTATCTTATCTAGTCAGCGCTAAGATTAGATTAGATTAGATAACGATTAGATTAGATTACGGACTATCGGACTGATGACTCATGAACTATGACTCAGGCTTACCAATGCGCAGCAACGGGGGCCAATTATGTTATCTCTTTTACTCATGCTTACTCAGCATAGCTACTATTATTAGAGTGGTGCACAGACCACCCTTGTAGTATATAAACTGAGCAAGTAGCACCCAGAGTCCTCAGTCGAGTTCTCTCGGGTTTCCACTCTACCCTCACTCCTCTCCTCTTAAGTCTATTGTTGGGGCCCTAAGCCGTCACGGCGAGGGTAGTCCTGATAGTGACCTTCGACCAATCCAAATTGCAGTACCTCACATGATATCTGACCGACATGTCAAGATGTCAAAGCGACCAATGGTCCAGTCAGTCTCGGTTGCAAATATTGCATCCAAGTATGATGCAACCCTCTTCCACAGCGCATTTGCAAGGTTTGTAGTAATGTGGCGAAATCCTCAAATAACTCGGGCACATTTGGAGCAGGACATTTTAGACGTTCACATTCCTTTTACAAAGGTGTCAGTTTATCACCGTATTCGGTTCCAAGACCGTTATCTGGTCAAGCCAACAGTAGATTCTATTCAAGTACAGCCTATGCAGAAGGACAAGAATGGGCGTTTAACTGGCCGTTTTGACACAGGTCTTGTCCATTGCAGAGAGGGAAGGACTGGGATACACGGTATGTCACCATCATGTATTCATAGGATGTACCAAACTATCTCATCTAGCCTATCGCGTTGCTCAAATCCGCGTCGTCTTCAGTATTAGCCCTACTGCAGTCAAATATCTATTTGGCGAGCACAACCACCCTCCACAACACCTCGCATATGTTGAGTGGTTCACACCCTTTCCCATGAACCCAGAGCCTCGAACAGGGCTCTACAAGGTGTTGCGCTCAATACAGGATGGTAATCGCATTGTGAGCATCGTGCCAGTCACGGATATAACACAAAGCATTCATCTTGCGCCCCTTCCAGGATGTTGGATACCACCGGAGTGGGATAGTAATACAGTTTTGGAGCAGTGTCATAATTTCCTCGTCAATACATTCACTGACCATTACACATACTTACGGTTTCTTGGTGGCTCATATTATAGTTGCAGTTAATTAACTTCATTACAAATTTCTACGAGATTATAACTATTGCATAAGGTGACTATCAGTAATTAAATAACTTTACTGCGATTCACAATGATTAAGTTGGATTACCAAATTCCGGTTTTCCTGATGTAGTTTTGACATCACTAGGCTTCGCAACCATTTGATCCAATGCCATAGGCTCAGGCTGTGTCGAAGAAAACCCGCCAAGATCCTCAGCTTTTTTGCTTGAACCACTATCATTGGCATCTACTTACTATCCACAGTGCGACGAGTCCGTGCCATCATGCAGAAAAGGTTCGGGTTTAGATTTGGGTTCGCGACCATAGTTCTGGCTCTGTTGGCTGACGCCCATTCCAACGCGTCTGACAACTTGGTGTATGATCGCCGTCAGGTCCATGCCAGTACTTGGGTTGTTCCACCCCAGAGTAACACGAACGGCATTATCCAGCGCAACCCGAGCATCAAGTACGTGACTCTTGTTTTTCGAATCCTCCTCACCCGTGACTGGTTCCCAACCAACATCTGCAGGGTCACCACTTCCCCTCATCTCCAGTCGAGGCAACCGCAGACCTCTTCAGAAACCAACATGACACGTTCTGGCTTATGACCATCGAAGTTGGCACCTTTAATGACGTCCTCATAAAGAGTAGCAAACCTCAGTTTTTTAGAGTTGTTCCTGACACGGGCTCTCCGTACCTCTGGGTAGCCTCGTCCGATAAACCCAAACCTGGTGTTTACCATTCAAGTCGGTCGTCCACATGGACGCCTTGTAAACATACTTTCGAATCACATTATGAAATTGGTACAAAAAAAGGTGGCAGTGCTTTTGATGCGGTCCATGTTGACAAGGTGAAAGTCCAAATGGCATTTGGAACTGTGCCAGAAGATCAAAGTGACACAGGGGTAGAAGGGTGGATTTTTCTCCTCGCATGCGCGTGCAACTTTGCCTGATATGATTCCCAATTCAGCGTCCTGGGATTGTCCCTTTCTCCCTCTCCTGAATTCGAGATGTCCAATTTTATCCACATGGCACAGCAACGTCATCGCTCTTTTTTCTCTGTCGTTGCCTTTTGCTTTGGAGTGGAAGAGCCAGAGATCCACTTTGGCCACATCTCGAAAAAGGCCTACTTGGGCGAAATGTTTTACCACCCAGTCGTTAAACTCAGCAAAAGTAAGTTTGACTATTGGGTCATAGGTGACGGGGAAATCTCTGTAGGGAAGTTCAGGAGATCAGGTGTCCGGACCATCTTGAGTACCGGAACGCGAACGATTATGGGCCCCCCGGATGAAGTTCACATAATCTATTCGAACATAGAAGGTGGCCTCTTCCGTTCGATACGAGATGGGCAAGCACTGTATGCTCTTCCTTGCGCGAACAAGGTGGGAGTGACCTTCAGATGGAAGGATGGAAACCCGAAACGATTTCTACCTCAAGAGTGGGTGATCTCATTGGCCCTGAACCTCGTGAGGCTCATGCGAGACAACAGTTTAACGATTAAATTAGGAGGGGGTTTGTGTCAAGGAGTGATTATAGGAAAGCTGCTTTCAGATCATGATGAAAGGCCAGAAACATTATGGCTGGTTGGTGAAACGTATGTATCTTACTTATGCTGCTCTATTGAAACCATCGGATGCTGACAGTGGTTTAGCGTCATGGAGGGCATGTACGTTATGTTTAATTTCAAGGATCGAGTCGTTGGACAGGCGGAAGCCAACAAGCGATGTACTAAACCTGTTGAATCCAATTCGGATGTATGATCCTGCTGCGTTGAAGGGCCCCCTTCACGTCGCATTTCGTCCGTTTCTATATGCCAATGATCATCATCCTCCCACTTGTTCCATGCTCCGCGCACAATCTTGCGCCGTCTGACGATTGTCTGAGTCGCAGCCCAGCCATCCGTGGTCATGAAATGTGACCAATTCAAGTGACATGTGACAAACAATGCGCACTCGGAGCCGAGGCTCCATCTCAAATGGCTCTCAGACTAACAAAGCCATCACAGACGTCGTGCCTCGGAGGCCAAGCACAACGTTAGAGGACCGATCTGGATGTTATCTCAGAAGAGGATTGATCTGAGTCTGTATGGGACAATCCCAGCTCAGAGTGGCGTGCCGAATGGGACAGATAAGATGTTGGAGGGGATATATGGAGCAGGTTAAATGGTGCGTTGTATGCCATCCGTAATTGGACTTGGTGTCATTCTTTGTATGGACTACAGCGCGCAAGAAGAGGAAGAGGCTCAGAAAACACGCCTGAACATCAACTTAAGTGCCACCATCAGCGAGAGTACCGTATCTTGACGAAAGCCTTGATGTTAGAGCACACTACTCGCCGGCTGCTTGCGGGGGGGTTAGTATGCCTGGTTGACGGGTGTGTCGGCGATAGCGACAATGGGTGACTATCCGCAGGGTTTGAAAACGCAAATTATCTTTCTAAATGTTAGCCGACTGAGTTTCAATTATTTAGGATTTATTCCTGCAAACCGTAGAACAATATTTCGTTGTATCATAACCTAAAATCAGATATTAATCATACCCGATATGGCAAATAATGTCAGATAGTGACGACGACAATGCAGGAGACTTCCTGCAGCATTTGTGCATACAAGAGGAGATGGAAGCGGCATTGGATGAAGAGGTTATTGGTTTAGGTGCACTTGTGCTTGCAATCATCATATATGGGGCAGCCGAAGCATCAGAGATACGTCGTCAGCGCCGTTTCGAGCATCGCCTTTACCTTACACGGCCAGACTTACTCCCAGAGCCTCGTCAAAATACACCATGGCAGGCATTGTACTCCAGCAGAAGTGACAGAGCCTTCATTACGACAATGGGACTGGATGTTGCCACCTTTGAACACATCATTCAGATGGGTTTCGAAGATTTATGGAATTCCATCCCAATTCCTCGACCAGATATGAGCAGAACTGCCATATCCCGCCCTGGCCGCCGATCCTTGGATGCAGCCGGCGCACTTGGGCTGGTCTTACACTATCTCAACTCAACAATGCTCGACACAAGCCTCGTTCAGATATTTGCACTCGTTCCTGCCACCATTTCACGATACATCTCATTTAGCTTACGGATCCTGTTGTACGTGCTACGTGATATGCCAGAGGCCAATATCTCTTGGCTTCGGGATGAGGAATTTCAAGAGCGCAATCTACTTGTTCTTGATCGACATCCTTTGCTGACTGGTGCATTTGGCATCATGGATGGGCTGAATTTGCCCGTACAGACCTCAGAGGATCAGGAAATGGAGAATGCCACATTCAATGGGTGGCTACATGAGCATTTTGTCAAATGCGTGGTCGCATTTTGTGCGCAAGGTGTGAATCTCATTTCTGTCACATCACAATAGAAACCTTGTCTTACGGTTTCCAGGCGAAGTAATAGCTTGCCACTTGAATGCTCCTGGAAGCTGGCATGACTCACGTGTTGCTGAAACTATCTATGATAAACTTCGAACTGAAACACCAGATGAATACTATCTGGTGACTGATACTGCTTTTCCACAAGGAATTAGGCAAGTTTCAGGCCACATTCGTGCTCCAATGAAAAGTGGCACACGTCTTCCTGCAGACCCATGGGCCAGGGAGCAAGCACTGCTATTTGATCGCCAGCTCCTTTCATTTCGTCAGGCAGCTGAGTGGGGTATGCGAGCTCTGCAGGGGTCATTTGGCCGCCTGCGAGTTCCACTTCAGATCAATTACAAAGAACTACGTGGCGATTTGCTTGAAAATTGCATCCGGTTGTTTAATTTGCGAACTCGACTGGTAGGGTTCAATCAAATTTGATCGGTCTACTTGCCAATATGGAAGGAAAGTGGTGGCGAAGCAATGTGGGATGGCTTTGAAACAATGATGTTTGGAGAGCAATGGCGAGCAGATCGAGTTTCATGTTTTCATACAGTTGAATACCCTCACTAAAAGGACACAGCTAAGCAGTGTATTGATAGTAACAGACGCAGCTAGTAATGAGTGTAGTCTGTAAGAGTAAGGAACGTAGGCTGTAAGAGCATGAATTGGAAGACAAAAACAATCATAGCATATCATGAGCCTGAGGATGACGGGGGCCAGACTGAGATTTGACTGGAGCAACATGGTCATCATCATCCTCAATGACAAAAGTCTCAGTACGGTAGTTATCGTCACGGTGCAATTCAATGTCATGGAATAGGTCAAGCTCATCTTCATTGTAGACAGTAGTTCCCATTCCTCCATCGGGGTAGAATGTCTTTTGTACTATGCGATGGCGTGGAGGTTGAGCAGAGGGGCATGGAGGCTTAGCAGAGGAGCGTGAAGGAGGATGGAATGGGGAGCCTTGCATCTCAAGCTTAAGCTCAGCTCGATCAGCGCGATGCTCAGCAGCTGATAACTCTCGCTGCAGTGATAAAAGTTGTTGACGAAGCGAGTCATTGTTTCGTTCAAGATCACGAACACGTGTATTGAGAGAGAAGAGTTGGGTGGCCTGGAGGGAACGTGAATTTTGTTCCTCGCTGCGAGCCTGCTGCGCCGCAGGACTCAAAGCTGAAGAAATGGTGTTTAGAATCTCTTGACCCACCTGGCGTCTTGGGCGAGGAGTTACTGCATGTAGAACTCTGTTGGTAATACGGTGAGCAATGGGATCTTGACTTGCTACTGACGGACGTGTTATGGCTCTGGGGCCAACGTTCTCTTCATCACTTGGGATGGAAATGGCGTCATCATCCACAATTTCATCATCATCCAGATCACGCGAACCAGCCTTTTGGTTCATCAGCTCATTGATTTCATGAGCGCGTTCAATGTGTGGGGGGCATTCTGCATCTCCGGTCGGCTTTGAAGTCTTAAGGATCTGTTCGGCACATAGTAGTCAGCTGCTGATCAAAAAAGAAACAAAGCTTACCTGTTTAAATTTCAACTCAAGTGACTTTGGAGTTCTTGATGGACGCCCACTCTCTTGGGCCCACAAATTGAATGCATCGCCAACAGTGTTCCAGCCTCGTCCACCAAGTGGTAGGTGTTCCTCAAGGAGGTCAAAGAGGGTGTCAATGTCGGTGTCGGAATAGTTTGCTGCTCCAGAAACACGGCCTCGTTGCTTTTTGACTAGCGCCGGTGGCTGGTTATCTATGGGTCGCTTTCGCTTGCTTGCAACAGAGGGATCACCCTTCTGCTTACTACCCTTCATTTTAGACGAGGAAGGATGACGAGAACCTGCAATTTTAGAAGCAGGATGAGCAACTTCAGAGGCAAGGACATGCGGCAGGGGAAACTCGTCATCACTGGGAGCGGGTAGTGGAATATCTGCTGGTTCGACATGAACTACATGATTTGTCAATGGAGGAGCCAGCCGTGGCTGCATCACATTGGGTTGAGAAGAAAATGTGTGAACGGCATGGTCTGACAAAGACGACTGTGGCATGCAATTGGGCTAGGCAGGTATTAGTGGGAGGAATGGCCTTTCGGCAAAACGGTGATACTACATAGTGATAAGGAGTATAGAAAGAAGCTGCAGTTGGTCCCGAAACTTGGCTCGGAGGCGGCCGGTGCATAAAATTTGGCGCTCCTGAAAGCAAATCGCCAATATGAGGAAGCTGTAAAGTTGTAAAGTCAGATGAGCACGCGAATAGATCCAAACGAATTACAGTACCGCCCTCGAAACTCACCCGAGCATCATGCCCATCACGAGCATGTCCAGAACTGTTTTGAGAATCCTGGTGAACAGGATGCATAGCTGTAACGAGCGTGTCGAAGGAAGGAGTGTACGAAGTGAAAATGAGAATCTAAAAACGAAGAGAGGACAATGAGACGTACATTCGGCATGGATACTTATACAAATTCGATAGGGGTGTATGGAAATGGACTGGTGAGCACGCGCATCCAATCCATGCCCTGCCATCAATCACCCGACACCATCATGAGCCTGGTCATATGTGCTGCATGTTATTGTATCAGTACATTCATCATTCCAATAGTACACTATACTCACCAAGAATTCCTTCGTCATTGGGCCATCATATGCTACTGCGCCCGTACATGCCCATTTTATCTATTTTGTACTATAGTATACGCTAGCGCTGCTGTTGCTGGTCACCCGAGGTCATCCGATCCAGGGTGTCTGTCACGCGCCTCGTCATCTTCACCATATCAGTGCTTTCATCATTCCCGAAAACATGCTATACTCACCTTTGTTATTGCACCTTTGTTGCAGGGCTCAAACATGTTCATTATCAGTAGCAACATGAAGGGGGCACGAGGGAGGGAGAAAATGCGAGGGGGAAAAGAGCGCGAAGGAGGGAGAGAGTGCGACGAAGGAGGGGAATAACAAGATAACACTGGCAAACAGGGAGATAAGTAAATTTTCAGATTATCGGTCCCGATCACCTTCCTAACGTGGCTTGACAAGGTTTAGAAATGCGGAATTTGGTCTGGAAGGGGGGTATCCAGCCTCCTTCAAATCAAAGTTTAGAAATGGTCGTTTGTCCATCAAACAGGACCCCGGACCTAAGCGACATCAACGGCATCCCGGCGATGACCATTTCGAGCGATTTAGAATGATATCTAGGTTTCTAAATCCTGCGGATAGTCACCCAATGTCGCATGGAAATGTAAAAAAGGGTAGGGTGTGTCAGTGGCAGCGAATGTCACCTTTTTCGCACGGAATATTGAGTCATTTTTTCCCATGGGCTACGGTCGCCCTTATCCCCGTCTCGGTCTCTGCCCGTCTTTTCCCTGCTCACGCGTTCCTGTGTCTGGTTGTTTGTTTGGTTGGGTGTATCGGCGTCAGTGACAGAATATGCCACCTTTGTCTTTTTGTTTCGCGTATCATGATTGAAAAAAGTTGCAGGCCTCCGGTTATGTGACCAATGCCAAGAGTAAAAGAGAAATACGACAGCCAAAATTGGAAATGAATATGATCCTATCTACGGTATTGCCATCATGATGGGGTTTAAAGGTGGGGCTGTGTCAAGAAAAGATATCACCAAGCATCGCAACCATTTGATCCTACCGGAAGGGTCAGCTTTAGCATGAACCACTTGTCATCCATCCCCACTGGCACTGCGGCGTGGCATGCACTGGAAAACTCTCAGGTTCGGGTTCGTGACGGCCATGGTTCTGGCTCCGTTGGCTAATGCCCATTCCAACGCATCTGACGACTTGGTGTATTATGACCATGCCAATGCCTGGGTTGTTCCAACCGAGAGTAACACGAACGGCATTATCAAGCGCCATGAAGTAGTATGTGACTCTTGTCCTTCGGATCCTCCTCATAAATCAATGCCTGCAGGCTCAGGCACCTCACGCTCTAGTGAAAACCACCGTAAAACTCTTCCAAAGCGAAAAAACCAAGCTCTGGCATGGAAAGATCGAAGTTGGCACTCCTCGTCAAGACCCTCCAAGCGAATCGCAGATTTTTGATCTCATGCTTGACACGGGTTCTGGGGCCCTCTGGATACCTTCGTCCAAAACCCCCAAACCTAGTTACTACGATAAAAGTTTGTCGAGCACATGGGAGTCTCTGCATAGTACTATGGCGATACCTTATGCAAGTGGTACATGTATGGGCCGCGCTGGTTCCGATATAGTCAACTTTGGAGGAGGGATGAAATTCAGGATGTCACTAAGTTGTAAAGGTGACGAAAATGGATCAAGATTTACATGTAGAAGAAGGGTAGGTGAAATTTCCTTTTCGTGCGCGCTCGGCTCGGCCTGATATGATTCCCCATTCCGCATCTTGGGATTGTCCCATTCCCCCCGCTTGACTAAACATTCGGAGTTCCATTTTTTCCACGCTGCCCAATCACAACTGCATGATTGTTTTCTATCGCTGCCTTTTGCTTTGGAACGAAAGAGCTCCACCTTGGCCATATTGTCAAGGAGGCATACTTGAGCAAAGAGATAGAGTACCACCCCGTCGTTCAACTCAGCAAACATGCGTTTGAACATTGGACCATAGGTAACGGGGAAATCTCTGTAGGGAAACTAATCATATCAGGTGTCCAGACCATATTGGATACCGGAACGCATACGATTTCGGGCTGAGGGATAAAGTAGAGGAAATTTATAAGAGCATCCCAGATAGCATCCATTATGTTACAATACTCGGAGATAAACGAGACATCTATCTTCTTCCTTGCCATCACAAGACCGAAGTGAGCTTCAAATGGAATAATGGAAAACCATGGACTATACTGCCTGAAGAGTGGGTGATCTCATTGACCCTGAAACTCGTTGAGCTCATGCAAGACAGCAGTTTAGTGATTCAAAGAGTCAGGATCGGGGATTTGTGTTGTAATTCAAGGGCAATCGCTTTCAGATACGATGAAAATCCGGAAACATTATAGCTGGTCGGTGACCCGTACGTATTGTGCCGCTGTGTTGAAAACATCGGATGCTGATGGTGGCTTAGCCTCAATCGGGGCAAGTACGTTGTACATGAGGCCAAAGAACAACTCGTTGGACTGGCAGAAGCTAAAGAGAGATGTGGACATTGATAAGTTACGGTAATATTGCTCATCGTCAATGGTACGTTGAAGGGCTTTCTCCACACATGGCATTCCGTCCACAGGAAAGAGGCGCCTTCCGAAAAGCCAGTCGCTATCGTGATAAGCCAGTTTGCGTTACTGAGGCTATCTAAGTCATCCGACCGCCCACTTGGTAAACAGGATATCCAGACACGGCTGGAAGTTGCGCCTATCTTGAGCTTCTTTCAACTTCGTGGATAGTCCTTGAGCCCTGGCATGCATGGTGCCTGCACATCGCTCGATCGGTTCGTGGGGCTACTTCCGAGAAGGATGAACCTCTGTCTTCCAGGCTTATCTCAACCAACGTTTTGTGATCAGCTATTTCGTTCACTTGCCTGACCTGGGCCCACTAGCAGACAATCGCGGTACCACTTCGCAGTTGCCGCTCCCTTTGTAGCTCTGGCTGTGCTCCTAGCCGCAGTCATAGATCAGGTGGGCGAGCACCCCCGCTGGCATTCTGAACGGGGCGCTATCCATCCCGCTCACGACGGGCATCAACTACTAGGCCCCGGATTGGGCGAGGCCCTGAAGGCGGGGCCGCCTGGGTAATCGTGATGCTGGAAGCGCGACTCGCCGACTCCGAGAGACACTGAACCTGAGAGAAGAAATTGACGACAAGAGTATATCTATCTCGGTCACGATACGGGCCTCGCTATGATCTCCTGCCATGGATAAGCATTATGTAACAGAGCCTCAAGTTAGACCATCCAGTGGTCGGGCGTGTCGGCGTCTGAGACATTGCAGCCGTTCGATCCCAACCATGGCGTTGCCCTGGCGGCTGTGTAAAGAATAGATCGCTAAAAGGATCCTCCAGTGACGTGAGCTACCATCGCCTTAGTATCCCCCCTGCAGTGCATGAAGAAAAAATTCGAGATCGGGTTCGCGACCGTGATCGTGACTCTGGCGCTCTTGTCTGCTGCCTATTCCAACACGTCCGACGACTTGGTAAATGATGATCTCCAGGTTCACGCCAGAACTTGGGCGATTGGGGACAATCTGACCGAAAATGACGATTTTTCATGGGTTGCTGCAACAACTGAGAGTAACGCGAACGGGATTATCAAGCGCCATCCCCAAGGAGTAGTACGTGATTGACTTCTTTCTTCCTCGCCCACTGTAATCAACGACCGCACGCTCAGACACCCACCACTACAGTGGCAACTGTGAAACTCTACAGAAACCGAGAAGATACGACGTGGGTTGGAAAAATCGAAGTTGGCCGTCGTTCGCTGATTGGGTCACACCGCAACGAGTATTATGTCGAACCTGACACGGGTTCTCGGCGCCTCTGGGTAGTCTCGTCTGAAAGCAAGGAACCTGGTTATACCAATAAATACAAACCAGGCCTCGGAAACGATTTGAAAAAGAATTTTAAATTCGTTTATGCAACTCATTCTATTTTAGGCCAGGTTTATTCCGATACAGTCAACGTTGGAGGGATGAAAATAAAAATGTCATTCGGAGGTATGACAACTTGTTTGCCGGAAGATTCATGGACTGCTGACGCGGGGGATGGGTGGGTGAATTCTTTCCTCTCGCGCGCGGGTTTGCCTGATATGACTACCAATTCAGCGTCTTGGGACTGTCTCGTTTCCCCGCTGCTTACCCCGAGCGATCCCATTTTTTTACTCTTGCAAAAGAGAAATATCCCCACTTCAACCCTGTTGTCGCCTTCTACTTTGGTACGCGGGACCCAGAGCTCCACCTCGGCGGGGTCAAGAAGGTCTATGTGGATAAAAAAATCGAGTACCACCCAGTCATTCAACTCAGCAAAGATAAGGTTGGATTATGGACCATAGGTGACGGGGAAATCTCTTTAAACGGGAAAAAGATTGCAACAGGTATCCGGACCTACTTTGATACCGGAGCGTTAGAAGTTTATGGTCCCTTGTGGGAAGTGATGAAACTCTATAAGAAAATACCAAACAGCAACCCTTTTTTATCACTTACCGATGGACGAGTATACTATCGTTTTCCTTGCAATCACGGGATCAATTTGAGCTTCAAATGGGGGAATGGAAGAACGTGGCCAATTTTGCCTGAAAAGTGGGTGATCTCATTGGCCCTGGAACTCGTGGAGCTCATGAAAAGCAACAGTTTAGGGCATCCATTAGATGCAAAAAAAGAGTGGTGTAAAGGAGTAATTGTCGGATGGAAGCTTGACTATGATGAAAATTGGGAAACACTATGGATGTACGGTAGCGAGTACGTGTCTGTGCCGCCGTATTGAAGTCAGATGCTAACGGTGATTTAGATTCATGCACGGATTTTATCTGGTATTTGACTACGGAGGCCAACAACTTGGACTGGCAGAAGCCGATTAGGGATGTACCGAACCGGCCATGGTAATATTATATTGAATGTTGTGCTCGTGTTTTGAGGTAAGATCAGGACAGCCTGGTCCATCTTTCGCGTTGCGCTCGTGGTACCTCTCTAGCTCAACCTACCTCTCCGATGCCCTTCATCTGCCCTCCCCTCCTCCGTTTCGAACGAACCGGCCTACCAGCCTACCATAGCCTCCTCTACCTTGCCCTTCTCCCCCATCAGATGTTGAACGAACTTGCCCCGTGCTGCCGTCCTTCTACCCACCATCTGGGGGAGTGGAATTGTTATGTGGTCTAGATCGGATTCTAGTCCAGCCGATGTCGTATTAAGAAGGATCTGCTCGTCGTCTTTGGATTTGGCATACTCAAGTAAGCAAATAGCGATTAACTTGTTCAACCAGCCCACCAATCAAGTTTGGTTGCCACGTTTCGCAGAAACGAAACGAGCGAAACGGCCTGGTCAGCCGTAGCTATCGGTGCTTCGTTCTTGTTTCACGGTGGAAACGCCACGCCGTTTGACATCATCTACGTAGATGACATAGCTGACGTATCTCGTCGCCGCTTGGCTAAGTGAATACGTAGTCGTCAGCCGTACAGTTTCAAATTCGAGCAATTTGCCTCTTACTTATTGATCCCAAAAACCGTCGCCTCCTCTGGTCATTGTATTCCCATTTTCAATGTGCAGGATCTGACAGCGAGCCGACATGTGGACAGGCGATTGGAGCTTGAATGCTCTTTGGCCGCGGAGAAGCATTCGAAAATGGCTGCACCGTAATGTCATGAGTCGCATGCCTGTCACGCGAGGAATTGTATCTCGTTTTGACATGAGAACTTCCACATACAGCATGACCACGGATGTGGCAGATCAGGACAAATCATCGTCGACAAACGAGGAAAATTATGAGCAGAGAGACCATGACGCGTCCGAGATGACCCTTTACTGTTCCGCTTCATGTGTCCGGAACGACAGCTCAATTTAAAGAAAGCAAGTTCCTACATGGATCTTCTCCACAATGGCAACTTGCCGCATGTATATGACGTACATGTCACGTCCAGTAAGCTTTTAGCTTCCCCAAAATTGACGTCTCTTTCAACAGACGGAGAGCAGGGACGCCACTGTATTCGCGACTCCTTGACAAAAATCAGCCACGATGGTCATGGGGTAATCACTTGAAAACGTTTATTTGCTGCTGTGGGATCCGCGCCGCACGTAGCATGGTGTTTACCGGGCAAAGTCAATTTGACAGTGAGAGTCGTGATTGACGGCATCGAATGCGGTAGGCCGCCAACGTATTCCGGAGAGAGGTCCCGTCTCTGGGATTTTCTTTAGGGTTCGTCGAATGGTAAGGGTAAGTGTGTCGTGGAAATACATTTCCTTCTATCCCGTTTTCATCGCAAGAATTCAAATGCATGACATCAAGAATATACCGATGAGTCGGATACTCTTAATTTGTTTTTCGCCCTCATTCCGCATTTTGGCCGCAATCGTCGATAGGAGATGACAGGTTGCTGATGCTCAACGAGCATCGCTCAGCTCACTGCCGCTGTGACGGACAAGCTGAAATGTCGAGTGCTGCGCATGCCCTCACCAATCCGACGCAAGGCGGGTATCTGGCCCAAAGGGGAAATGACAAGAATAGAGATCGCTTCCATTCAGGGTCCTTTCTTGTCGTCCGTCGTCAATCAACCCCATGCTGGCAACCACGAAATCAACCCCATGCTGGCACCAACGAAAGGAATCGTGATAAAAAGAGGGAGATAAGCAACTTGAAGCATGCCCAAAGCGGTTGTCAGCCCAATGTCCGTAGACAAGCTCCCCGCCGAAGTCTTGGAATTAATCTTTGACGAGTTTACCCGCGCCTGGGCGGACAAGAACGAGGATGAACCGGCGAGCGCGGCGCTCGTCCTGTCGCACGTATGCCACCGATGGAACGATACCCTTGGACCCTCGCACTGGTCCAGCATCCGGATCCGACACGTCAACCACGTGCGCGTCCTCGACTGTGTTCTCACCCGCTCAGGTAACCATCCACTCGATATCGCGCTCCGACTCGGGCACGTCAGCGCGAGCTACTCTTGGCCCAGGGCGATGGACAAGGGCAAGAAGCAATGGCGTCTATTCGACATGTTCCACACGCTAGTGAACCATGCGCCCCGTTTGCAGCGGCTGACCATCGAAGCGAAGCAAGGCGTGTTGGCCTGGCTCGAACACGTCACGCTCTTGCGGCCGCTACCGTCACTCACGCACCTCGCGCTGATCCAGAGCGATACGAAGATGTGCATGCAAAGCTTTAGCCCATTGTGTTTCGACCTCGGAAAATGTGTCAGTCTGACGCTCGTCCACACGGCCGTCCTGTTCAACGAGCGTCTGGAGTGGCCAGAACTGAAGAAGCTCTACATCAAGGAAATTCGCGCGTACGAGCTGCTCCGCTGGATCTACGACGTGGAGGCGGACGCGGTAGGAAACGTCCATTACATCCGCAAGGTGTCCGTGGCATGTTTTGCCTCGGTCGAGTCTTTGTCCATCTCCAACACGATGTTTGCGAAGAAAAAACGGCAGATTGTCGACTTTCTTTCCCTCTTTCCGAGCGTCAGGGAACTCGAGTTGGATTGCATCGATTCAGGGTTGATACTAGAGACGTTGGAGATGGATGCAACCCTGATGCCACACCTACAGCGAGCTATGATGGATGGAATAGAGATCCATTTCAAAGCAGTGGAGGTCTATTGACGATGATTAAAAATTAATATCTGCTGGCAGTATGTATGTTAGAACGGGTACCAGATGCAAAAAGGAATTTACAATGTAATGCCCGCTACAGTTGTAATCCAGAGACGACCAGCAGTACTTCTTCCTTTCTCAGCTCAGTGATGCACCATCTTCGTACCAGGTCCATGCGGTGGCGGGTGCAAGACCAGGCACTATGAACCCCTGCTGATCAGGTGGACCAAGTTCTTCCAAAACGCCGACGGGGTTGAGGAGCGTCGAGTCATCGTACGAAAAAAAAAAAAACCGGGCTTGGTGCGGCGAGCAACGCTGACAGTGGCCAGGTATTAACGGATTTCTTGCTCGTATTCTCAAATGCATGCAATTGGTTGTGAGAGAAGCAGGGCCTAAGCATGCGCACGTCATGAGGCCGACGTTATGCAGAGCTCCGAATGCCATGGATGTCATGTGTGAAGCCATCCACGCGTCTCGTGGAAGAGTGGCGAACCAACATAGCTCATGAGTTATCACGTGAAGGCTACTAGTAGTTGCTTTTCCTCCGCAACACGGCCGCATTCACTAAGCATGGATTGCCAGCAAACCATCGGAAGTCTGACGCCAATTTACCGTCACACCATTGAACGAGGGGGGCGTTCGACATGGTGCTCAGGTCAGAAGACACCGTGTCAAGCCTACACTCCCTTCCTCGACAGGTGTCGGCAAACCAGCATTACCAACCATGTCCAGTGTCGACGCACAACAAGAGCCAAACCAGAGCATCCCGCGTAGTCTTTCAGCTGGAGCGCTGGCGCTGATTACCCACTAATTGTTATTATTCTAATTGACAGAGGAGATAACCTCGCAATGCCAAAAAACTCTAAATGTGCCAGCTAGACTCTCACTTGAATCAGATTATCATTCAAATATTCACTTGACAAGATAAGCCTCACCACGCGGCAGTTCTCGCATTTTGCTATTCCAATGCACAACCATACACTTCCCTCGCAACTCTTCTCCAGTTTGCCTTGTTAACGGCAAACGCCTCTGCAAACTCGACTTCCAACACATGTAGTCGTTTGCCGACTACGATTAGGCTGTGAAGTGGGGATCCGAACACACGTGGCTGGTCTGTTGGAGGAACGGACAACAGGTCCTCCAGTGTGCCAGAGACGATGTGTTCGCCGTCATAGGTCGGTTCGGACTCGGACGGATGTGCTCCCATACGCGACAACCCAATCACGAGCGTCTTTTTTGGATCCAACGTGCCCTCGCCTATATTCTCTTCCACTTCTTTCATCTGCTCCAGCGCAGTGGGAATGGACATGTACCTCGGTGGCTCGTAGATCTTCCTCCCTCTCGCCAAGTTCTCCTCGCTCTGTTCCTTGACTTTGATATCCAACAGCACGAGGGTGTGCAGCCCGAGTTTGGCATTTTCTGTGATCCTGTGGTAGAACGAGGACGGTCGCCATGACGGGGTGAAAAACACGAGAGAGACGGTCTGGCCAAAGTTGTAGAGCTGGAGACCGCTAGAACCGATGGCGGTTAGGATGGAAGCGTTATGGATGATGCGAGTAGGGATGTTGAGGTGTCTAGCGCGTAAGATGATATCTGAGTGGGTTGTCGCGCTATACTGGATACAGATCTCGCTTGCAGGAGGGAGGAGGAGACGCACCCAAATGGATCGCCCACGACTAGTAGAGCTACATCGTCCTTGTCCGCTCCTTTCAGTATCTCGTCTGCATTCGATTCCACCATCTCCCTGTCAGCGAGGACGAGCGGCTTTTGGTAGAACGCTTCGAGCCGTTCCTTTTGCACCATCAGGATGGAGGTGTAGGCTTCGAGGTACACGCGTGATGCACGTCGGACAGCGTCGAGGCCGCGTACGGTGATGTCGGATTCATCGCAGAGACCGAGGCCGACGAGGTAAAACATGGGCGCGACTTGAGTTCAAGCGCTCAAGCTCAAGCTTAAGCGCTCAGTTGATGGTAAGCAGACGCACGCTCTTTCCCTTGCTTTTGACACGGAGAATGTGAGTTTGGCCTGTTCCTTCAGGCATCAAGCTCAAGCCTCACTGGCAGGCCTTTGACTGATCCTCTCCTGCGCAGGTCGTTTGCTGATCTGCCCCTCGACGTCCTCCAACCAATCATCGCCCATCTGCCAGACCGCAAAGACTGGCACACCTGTGCGCTCGTCAACAAAGAGTTCAACAAAGTTGCCACGCCGCTCCTGTATGGAGAGTTGGATTCGCGGATAAGACAAGTGCGTGCCTGCCTCTGCCGTCTCTGTGGACGGGATGCGTACTGCCCCATGTTGGTCTACAGTCCAGGCTGTATCACCCCTCTGCAACCCTCATCACCCGTCCCGAACTGGCCAAATACGTTAGATGTATTACGGAAACAGGTCTGTGGCCCTTCATATTCCACAAGCGGACTGCCCTGAATCAAACATGCTCAGGCACAGTTCACTTTGCAAACCGACATTTACAACCCAACATCACATACGATACAGTGCATGCACTCTCGTTATGCACGAATCTCCGCTCCCTGACATGGTCAGACGACTCGTTATCCACATCCTACGTGGCATTTTCAATTCCCTTCTTTTCCAATGACAACAATTCTCTGCCCTCCCCGAACGTGGGTTCTGGCTTCTTCTATCTATCACGGCTTATCCCAATCACATGGTACGGATCTCACACACCCTCTGCTTCTGCTTCTTGCCGCCATCAAGGCAGCCAAAGCTCCCCTCGGCGAACTTGTCATCCGATCGCACAGCGACCTCGGCTCACTCGTCTGGTCCGAGCTCTCCAAATGGATGGGCCTGACAAGGATCGTGATATGGTGTATGGAGGGTCCACCGAGGGTCCTACAAGGATGGGCAGGGCCGGAACTTGGAAAGACCTTGACGGACCTCGAACTCGGTGTACGTCCGTCCTTTCCTTCTCGCACTTTCGCTTTGCTCATCTGAGCATGCTACACTACTTAGCGCTGCGCCGGCGTTCCACCCACCATCCTCAACTCCATCTTTTCCCAGCTCCCCCTTCTCCAACACCTCTGCCTAAAAGGCGCCTCCCCCGCCGCCGTCCTCACCATACTCACTTTCCTCCCCTCCCTTCAGACGCTAGACACCGAATACCTCGATTCCGGCTCAGGTAACATTTGGCCAAGAGGATGGCAAATACAGGTCTTCAGTCCCGGTGCCCCACCCTCTTCCTTGCTGCCGCCCAACGACGGCGACCAGCCATCGTCGCCCTCGTCGGTCACGGCTGGACGTGTATACTTCTGCCGACACTGCGCAACCTCATCGTGCGCACGTCCTCCATCGACGCCATACCCAACAAGCTGTTCACCTGGATCCGCGCGCTCGTGACGAATCCAGGTCTGGAGAGCCTCCGCCTTTTGACGTTCACGACGAGCGGCAACATTGCCATCCCGCGCGGGTTCGTATTGGAGATGGGCCGCGTGCACGGGGGGGACGCTTACCCGTTCAATGCGTGGCCATCCGACAACGGCGCGGGCCATAGCGTCAACGGGGGCGAGATTATCGTTGGCGAAAACGGGCATGAAAGGCAGATGCGGAAACCCGGCCTCTGCAAGTGGATCGTGGGCCAAGCGCAGATGACGCTTGCGGATATCGAGTGCGTGTGCAAGTCGTTCCCAGAGCTGGAAGAGCTCGCGTGTAGCGTGGCGGTCGTGATGGGACACGTGGTACGTCCGTGTTCCCCCTCCCTCCCCGCCTCCTCTTTCTTTTGGATAGGATGAGGCTCACAAGAGAACGACGTTCAGGACTCGATCGTGGACGCCATCTCGTCAGCCAATAATCTGCAGACGCTACGGCTCCAGGTTCAGTGGATCCCGCCCCAGCTCCCACGCCAATACCGCAGGAGCAGCACCTCGCGCCTGCCGCGGGGTTCCATCACTAATGGCCATCACACTCTTGATATACGCGATGCCGCCGCGTTCGGCCCAGACCCCGAGCTAGAGCTGAGCGATTCCGAAAAAGAGGCAGAGTCCGATTCCGAATACGGCCCGATCGCGCGGATGCGGTTTGCGGGCGACACGAGCGGCGGGCGGGGGTTGGGTTCCTGTTCGACGAGGCCGAGATGCAGCGCGCGATGTTTGATCGGTACTTGGACATGTTCGGTCCCGGTTCGAGCCGTCCGCCGTCCTACGCGCAGTCGCCTTCTCGGGCCGGTATGGATGGCCACCATCACCACCACCACCACCACCACCACCACCACCACCACCACCACAACTATGGCCACCACGACCATGGCAGCGGCAACAACGGACACGGAAGCGGGAGAGGAAAACGCGGGAATGGCGGAGAGATGAATGGAGGCGGTGGTGCGGTGGATCGTCCCTTCACGCCCGACCACGCCCGCGCGATGATGCTCCGAGCGGGGTCCAAGTTGCGTGTGATCGTGATCGGAAGGGTGGTCTATACGGGCAAGTGGGTGTGGGACGTGCTAGAGGGAGAGGCACAGTTCGAGATTGAGTGTCTTGGAGAGGAGGAATAGCGTCGTGTACGCTCGTACGTATGCGCGACTCACTTTGAGCACTTTTGGGTTCTCTTCACTTATTCCCGCATCTATCACACCATAACGACTTTTTTCAGAAAAAGAAACGTTTGACGTTTAATGTGACTAAAACTGGACATGTACCATCCCTGGCCTATACGTGGGTTTGTCTATGATCAGGAAAGTATCATCGGCTTGTGCCCAGGGGTACCCGGCCTTTATACTGTTAAAATCGGTCCGCACTATAGTCTTTAGGAGCCCCTAGTAGGTTCAGGGGTGTCCATTGTGAGTATGTAACCCCCTTCCTCGTGAGTTTTAACGACGTCAATCCGTAGACGGCCTCCGATACCATTGCATTGAAATTGACGCAGCACCGAGGAATGTAACCGAAACAGCTAGCAGGTTGAAACGTTGCACATCGCGAAGGAGAAAATGACGTATTGCAGTATGTTAAGCCTCTCATCCCATCATGATTGCCGGTGTCACTGAATCATTGATCGCGACTTTTGTCTCCGCTAAAAACGAGTTCACCTCGCGAGCGCCTTCCAGGCGACCCTCACCCAATTACTTACCCTGCACGATGCGAATCGAAACGATTAGCTGTTCGGTCTTGCGTCACAATTGTACCATGCTGAGGGCATCGCGATCATTTGGCGTTTGGTCACCAGCCGTCTTCGCCGTTCATTCCTGATCATTTCACGACTAGATCTTCGATAATTCCTGCCATCGCACGTTCCTTTTCTAAAATGCTGGTGAAAGTAACCATTTTTCAATTCAGATATGATGGTTGCCGCGAGGTCTCCAGTAAGTATTAAATCCCCTGATCTCAGCGACCACGGCTTGTCGTGACAGAAATCAGCTTTTTGGTCGCCCCGTTGACGGCGTCGGAGAAGAGAGACACGTATTTCATTCTGATAAACGACATAGGGGAGCCATGAGAGGTAGTCGGGGGCGGGCTTCACCTGAGCGAACGCTCCGACACCCACAAGAAGCCTGGAGCGGACGCCACAGCCCCAGCCCCTTGGTAACCCAATTACTCCACCCCACACCTGAATTGCGCACAACGGTTGCATCAATGATAAACTCAATTTAAACCGAAGATATAAAAGTCGACAGGCCATGTTGCAAGTTCCTTCAAGTGCTGGTCACTATTGTCTTAAGCAGGTGCTTGAAATGCTCTTCTTCTCTGCTCGCCGCATTATCCTTCTCCTTGTTGTTCTTGGTCCCGGTCTCGAAAGAGGGCGGGCCGCCCCGGTATTGGGGTTCCCATCATTCTCATCGTCCACATCGTTGGCATCATGGCGACAAGCGCAGCCATTGCAAGTGAGCTTTCATCTCCCCTAATCAATCGCAAAAGCTAACTAAAACATGTAGGCTTTTGTCACTATCCAGTGCAATACCATGTGTTCGGAGTTGACTCAGAAGTTGCCCAACAAATCCTTTGACGTGTGTACTAACATATGCGTGAAGTTGGCGGGTACGTTGGTCACAGTTAAAGAAACAATAAAGGGGTACTACACCAAAGCAAAAACGATTTCAAAAACGATTTCTTTGGGATCACTGTCAAGCTCAGTGTTTCAGAAGATCTCATCGTCCTCAGGCCCATCTCTCTCCGGTGACTCTATAAACTCAATCACAGTGAGCCTCCATCTCCTCCAATCCATCGAAAAAGCTAACAGAAAAATGTAGGACAAAGTCACTAGCAAGTGCAATGCCATATGTTCGGAGTTGGCTACGTCCGGGGTACTATCCCCAGAACAGTGCACCGACATGTGCCAGAAGTTGGAAGCCATGATGATAAGCAAATTGAGAAAGAGTTCAAGTTAGCTACCAGTCGTTGTTTGACGAAAGAGCGGATGTAGGATATCATGGCGCTGGTCGCATTGGAATTGAAACTTTGATGTTGTATCTCGGGGCCATAATAACGGAACGGACAAGAAAACGAGGTTCTAGCGGCTGAGATTTGAGACCGCCGCACTAACCGCGACGCTGCGACGGTAGACGGTAATAGTGGCAGCGATGCATATGGTGACAACAAGTCAGACACAAACTTGATTCTGCATCTTTTACAACCGTACATATGTACTACCTCGGGTAAAGTTAAACGGCGTTTTTTGGCGATCGATCAGTTACTCAGTCGTGGTCGACTTACTTTGGAAGGGGGGAGGGAGGAGCTCAAGTCTACTACGTGATCATGGAGTGGAGTACGTCACGTGCACCGGCTGGAGCTTCCGGCTTGGATCCGTCCTTCCTATCTACAGTCACCGTCACCAACCTCACAGCATTAGATGGATGGGTTTAAATCCCTAAACCGTTGCGCTGAATGTTGATAGGCATCGCGATTCAGCGCTGGCTTTTCTGGCAATCCGTTCTCATCAGACACTCACACAACATAAGACTGTGTCTTGAATATCTCAACCTCCGCAAAGCGGTTCCATCATCCATGAAAGGACAAGATACCTTGGCTGACTCTCGAAACTGAGTACATCACTATGGTGTGGCAGTTCCACTGTTCGCCGGTTTCACCGTGGTGGCAAGGTCAAGTGTAAGTTTTGTCTCCATCAAATAGCAAGTTTGATGAGGGTCTGAACTACATGAATGCGAAGAATGAGAGCGATTCTCCCAGGCTTGTCCTCCTCTACGCGATGCGATTTGCAACGATCATCAGCTTGCTCAATTTCGCCTGCGCCGCATGTGCATTACAGCTACACCATGTGGAACGCCGCGCCTCGGGCTTTCGGGCATCCGTCATTCGACATCGTTCGTTCCGACCGACTTCACGAAGGAGAATTGCATCCAGATCTTCAATAGTTCCTTACATTGCACGTATCTTAATTTGCCTACTGTATTCAAAGCTCAACGTTTTGTCAGGTACCAAGAGGCAATCCAATTTGCTCGCCCCAAAAGTCCTTGGACGCAATCTTGCAAGCAAAAGAAAAGAAACATATAATTGAGCTTCACACTTCTCCCGCTGATGACGTTAAAGTCTACAGGGTTAAATACCCTTGTAGTTACGACGGAAAATCGGCCGTCGTGAAAGAAATACGCCTAACGCCAGAAGGCTGGACCGAAATCCACCTGAAAATAGAGATTTCACGTATAAGTTATAAGGGTGAACTTTTCGGTGCCCTTTTTGTTGGAGAAACGTGTTTCGTCATAATGGAAAACTTGGGCGACAAGTGGAAACCCGGCTCGAGTCCTCATGGACTTGAGGCGGACAAACTCATGACAGCAGTTAACGAACGGGATAAGAAAATTTTCGCCCTCGAACGAGAGTACGTGTGTCGGATATGCCTAGGCTTATCGATGACATCTCCTTTTAGCGGGCCATCTCTCTTCAGTGATTATACCTGGACTCTTAGTGGCAACTCTTGGGTTGTTAGATCGGTTGGTAAATGGAGAAAAGCGCGTGCGAGATTTACAGGGAACCCACACAAACCTGTCGTACATTATTGTGGGATAACAGGGTGGATAACAGCGCGGGACGGCAGCTACCTCCCCGTTTTCTACAACGGTCTTACTGTACATTGATGATGTAAGGCGTATTCATATAACACTCACTGCGGGTCGGAGTGCATAGGAAGAAAGAGGTCATAAAACGTATATATTCTCCGTTAACAGCTTATACGAATCAAGCGTCTTGAAATAGGCCACTCCTTCCGCTCGTTCCCTCTCACTTGAGGCGGCATCGCTGACACGTGTCACATGTCACATGTATTTCGATGTTCACTTCGCTGCAATCTTAATCTCAGCGCTCCATCCTCAACTCTGTCTTCCCCTTGTGATTAACAAACCCAAGCGTTTATGAGGAGTGAGAACATTGCCAGTTTGCCATCCTGTGCGGGTTAATATTGAAGATGGAACGTGCATTCGACGCGTGGCTTCCTCACGGCACGCTCACGACCTAATGCGAAAACGGAGACGTGATGCGGCGGTCATTTTGGAGCTGACAAAACTAGCGTCCGCACATAGGCCCTGTGATCCCGCCTCGGTGCTGCCAGATGAATTCAATATAAGGTGACTTCTTAATTCTGCAAATCCTCCATTTTACTATTAATACGATCCTCACTTCGGTCTCTTCAGAAGAACTTGAAAGTAGATATTTTATTAGCACGTAAATTAAACCTCTCCATTATTTACCTGAAACATTTATTTCTATGGTAGCGCCGCACCGAAATGAATCATCAGTTCAACACAATTTAGCGTCGCGATAGCTCCAACTTGGTAATCAACCCCCGAAGTTTCGATATTGGACCATTGGTTGACCCTCGAGTCTTGACCCCGATCCATCACCATGATACCGGTGTGCGTTGGTAGTGTGGCAGTTGCAACGTCTCACCGAATCACTGATGTTTTTATTTCCATCCAGCAACAAATTTCGTCTATAAATCCAACGTACGCATGAGAATAATTCTCCCAGGCTGGTCCTCACCCCAATACCCTTCTGCAGCATGCGACTTGAAACGATTTTCAGCCTGCTCTTGCTCGCCTATGTCGCATGTGCATTACCGCTGCACCATGAAGAGCGCCGTGACGATCTTCGATCATTAATCCTTCCACGTCGTCCGTTCCAACCCATTTCACAAACACTTGCGTCCAGGGCTTTTAGCAAAACATACGAAGAGGCACGTATCCTATCGGTTTTTGCCCATGCATTAAAATCTCAACATTCAGTTAGGCACTTAAATGGCTTATCACACAACCTCATATTGAGGAGGAAGGAACAATATTGGGCAAATTTAGATGCCTGATGGCTCCTAGCCAAGTGCGCCTCATTGAACAGGACAGGTATCGCAAAGTCTACGCAGTCAAATCTGCGTCTTTACTATTTGAACATGGATCCCCCGACGAAAGCCTCGTCGTGATGGAAATCACCATATCGCCGACAGCCCCGGACACAGCCTCCAACTCGGAATCAGCATTGCTCCTACTGCTCAAACAACTGGGAGAGGAAAAAAAATTTCGTGCAGGCATCGTTTTACGGAATAGAACATGGGTCATTGTGTGGAAGGGCAGTCAGCCTTGGCGCACGTACGTGTCCATTGAAAGCACTCGGTGCTGTCGATAACTTCTCCTGTCAATAGTACACCTGCAGATAATCCACCCCCACATTCTGTTGAAGATCCCCATCCTCATTCATGATAGTCATATGGTTGGCTGGTGGAGCAAACTCTGATAGTTATTGTAATAAGTTACATTAAGATTAGTTACATTAACTAATGTAATGAACATTTATCTTATCTATATCTTATCAAATAAGATAAGATTGAAATAACTATTAATTACAATGTTTCCAGTATACCTTGTGGTTACCAGCCGTTACCGCGTTACCAGTGATGGGTCACTATGGTGCGACGGTTCCAATGATCGATCTGATCCCCGGTTTCCCCGAACCAGTGATGATGAAAACGTCGGGTTGTGAGCAAGAATTTGTATTTTAATGCGAAGAATGAGAGTGATGCTTCCAGGCTGGTCCTCATTCCAACACGATGCGACTTGCAACAATCGTCAGCTTGCTCTTTTTCTCCTGCGCCGCAAGTCCATTGCAGCTACACCATGCAGAACGCCGCGATGGCTTTCGATCATCGGTCATTCGACCCCATTCGTCCCGACCAATTTCTAGGAGCATTGGATATTCGATAGGTCCTGACATTGCACGTATCCTAATTCGCCCACTGTATTCAAAGCTCAACGTTTTGTCAGGTACCAAGAGGCCGTCCAATTCCAGAAACAGAACTAATGTTCCCGTGCGAGCCTCATAAATCCTTGAGTGCAATCTTGCGAGCGAAAGCAGTGGGCGATATAACCATGCTTGCAATTGCTGTCTACGTTCGAGTCTACAGGATTAATCACCCTTGTACTTATGACGGGGAACCGGCCGTCGTGAAAGAAATATTGCTAACGTCAGGAGGCTGGACCGAAGCCGACCTGAAACTAGAGATTTCACGTTTAATGACTAGGGATGAACTTTATGGTGCCCTTTATGTTGGAGAAAAGTGTTTCATCATGATGAAGGACTTGGGCAACCAGTGGGAACATCGCAGGGATACTGTTGGAACTGAGGCAATAAAACGCATGAAAGAAGCTAACAGACGGGATAAGGAGGATTTCGCCCTCGACCGAACGTACGTGTGTCAGATGTACTTGGACCTATTGATGACATCTTTTAGCGAGTCACTCACTCTCACTGGCCTCACCTTCACTGATTATACCTGGACTGGTCATGGTGACTCTCTGGTTCTTCAATCTGTTGGAAAATGGAGATTTGCGAAATTTACGGGGGTCCCACACAAACCTGCCAACCATTATTGTGGGATAATAGAGTGGACAACAGGGGGAGCAAAGGACAGCAGCTACCTCCCCATTTTCTCACGTTTAAACATCAACGATATTAGCAAATATGATCCCAGCGGGCATTGGCATTCTTCCGTATCTCTGGGTACTATACATGACAACACTGCGGGTTAGAGTGACAGTAGTGGATAGGTCATATAACGTACATATTCTCCGTTTCCAGCTCGTACTAAGGAATCAAGTGTCTTAAAATAATTAGCCCTCGTTCTGCTCGTTCCTTCTCCCACTTAAGGGCGACCTCTGTCCTTTCTGAGTCTATCCCGCTCCCCGTCCTTGGCTCCGGTTTCAGCTTTCGCAAAGGCGGCGCGGGTGGAAAAAGGTTTGGACGGCTTCTGGTCATCACGAAAATGGCCATCTGTAAAAATACAGAAATTGAATCTCCGTGCAATCTAGTAAAAGATCGATAAGTATGCTTGCTACGACTCGCTGCTTTCCTGATAGCAGCATTCTCCTTTCCTTTCCCCTTGAGCTCGGACTTGGATTTGGGCAGACGCGTCCTTTCTTGCATTGATCGTTGTCGTCTCGCAATGGATCGTGTTTTTTTTTTTTTTTTTTTTTTTTGGATGGAAAAGGGTGTATTTGTAGAGCGTACAGAAGACCGAGAGTCTACCGAGAACAGAGAACAACGGATCCATTAGTAGTGGTAACAAAAGAAAGACCGATCTACCGGAGAGAATTACATACGATGTAAAAGTGCTCTAGTCGCGAAAAAGCCGGCGGAAGCCAGCTCGAGTCCAAAGGGGCGCATCTGGCACGCCGGAGTCAATGTCCTTGAACGAACCCGCAGACGGGTTGTCTTTAAGAAACGTAGCTAATGCCATGAAGTTATTCTTTAAACGCAAAAAGGAAAACATAGAAGGAAAATGAGACTTATACCTAGTGCACTTGCAGAGGATGTGGGAGCGTGTCATGGGCGGTTGACGGCGGCACCTCGTACACTCGCGCGGAGAGTCGGGGTGGAATCGTTGGCGATAATCGGCGGACGGCATGTGTCCTGTGGCAACGCGCACAAAGCGCGAAAACAATTCGGGGTCATCCCCGCAAGCCCGTATGAACCTCTTGCGGGGAGAGCCCATTGTAGGCATAACCGCGTGTTTAGAGTTGTGAAACCGAAGGAGATTGTTCCCCCGGTATGACTGGGAGGCCCACATGAGGCGCCAGTGTTGACCCGCTGTTCGTTTGAAACGCTGTTGTTCAAGAATCCGCGTGGTGAAAGGGAAGACCGCCGTGCTCTGATAGGATCCGACTAATTGGTCAACCGCTTCGTTTTCAGGGACGCCGCGGTGACTCGGACACCATGAGATGGTGACAGCATTCATGGGGTCCGCGTCCAGCCAAGCACGCAGGGCGGCCGAGAACCGGATGGCGACATGTTGACCATCACTCATGTCAGTGTTGAAGACACCGAGGGCGGCGGCCTGGTTATCGACTAGGACTACGTAGTGTCCCTGTGCATGAGACGACAAGAGGTGTTGCGCCCACATCTCGAGGGCCTGCGTCTCAGTAGAGTAGGAGGAAGAAGCCGGGACGCGCCGAGCGTCAGCTGTGTCTGGAGTGATAAATCCCGAGACACCTATGCCAGCCGAGTAAGAGCCATCCGTGGCAGTGACCGTATGAAGCGGGGAGGCTCGCCATCCAGCGAGCGTGTGAAGAAAAACATCGTACCACAGCTTCCACTGGGATTCGTCCCCCCCTATAGGTGGATGGTCGAAATGCTGAAAGTGGATCCGCGTTCCTTCGTACAGGTCGCGTAAGCGCGAGCCTCTCGAATTCTCAGCGTTCGTTGGGGCGAAAGGTTCATCTACCCTGTGGGCCCAAGTTGCAAAGGCAAGAAAAGGATTGCTCGGCAGCCTAGAGCGGCGCACTTTCGAGTGAGCATGAGCCCGAGCATGAGCCGGGAGCATAACGAAAGGGGCAATGATCCGGAGCGGGTGGTTATCAGCCAATGTTGCGAGGCGAGTGGCAGCCCGGTGAAGTATGCGATCACATGTGACGTGGACTGGCGGAAGTCCGAGTAAGTATTCGAGTGAGCCGGTGGGCGTAGTGCGAAAGGCACCGGAGGCCCATACCGCAGCTGCGCGTTGCGCCTTTCGGAGCTTGTGGAGATGGCGTTGAACGCCCTTTCCTCCCATCTGATACCACAGAGGTAAGCCATAAGTGAGTAACGGCCACACGCAAGCTTTGACAATTTGAAGTCGCCGCGACGTAGGAAGCCCCCTGACCGCGTTCCCAATCATCCGCAAGGCACTAGTAGAAGAAAGAGCCTTGTTAGCATAGAATTGTACATGGTAATCAAAAGATAACTTCGAGTCAAAGAAGAAGCCCAAATAACGCCATATCGTCCGAGGTTGAATTATTGTGTTTGAACCATCCGGGTTACGCAATGTAACGGTAGAGGAGGCGATACGCTGGTCCTGTGTATGATCAATAGAGCGGACAATGGTGTGTCGCAAACGCCGGCGGTGTTCTGAGGCACTGGCGGCGACCTTCTTAAAGGGGGCGAAGGTGATGAGTTCCGTCTTGGAAGGCTCAAACACAATGCCAATATATCCGAAAACGTGGGCTGCAAACTCGTAGGTGTTCTCAAGCGCGCGCAGATTACGTTCCAGTGAGGTATCCGACCGGGTGAAAGCGTAGTCGTCGATGTAGGACGGAACCGCCATATGCGCGGTAGTCCGGAAGGGAAAGTGTGCCCTGAGCAGAGGAGCGACGTAGAGGTTGGAAAGTATGGGGGAACCGGGGCATCCTTGAGGGGCGCCCGTGCCCGCCGGCAGCGGGTCAGAGGAGACGCATCCCCAGACAAACGATGTCAGCCGTTCTGAGTAATAAGAAGTGAGGAGACTCAACAACGCCTCCGGGAAGCCCTGTTTTCGCAGCATGACCACTAGAACATCCCTCTGAATGGATGGAAAATATTGTGCGGCATTGACCGCAAGGCAAGTCGTGAATTTACCTGCATCCCTCGCCTGTTGAATCCAATTGACTAAGAAGAGGCCCGCGTCCGAGGTGGAACGATGTTTGAGGCCACCAAATTGCAGCGGATGGAGCAAGTCGTTACTGATGGCGTCCAGTTGAAGTCTTAAGGCGATGATTTTCATAAAGAGTTTCCCAAAGCAGTTGAGCAATGCGATGGGGCGGTAGTTCTTCATGCGCGTATAGTCGTCGCGCTTCGGCTTAGGAATAATGACCGTCGAGGACTCTTTGAACTGGGTGGGCCAGTGGTGGTCTTCGTACATGGCGTTGAAAAGTCCAACGAGCGACTGAGCAAAAGTGGCGTCGCGTAGGCATGCCTTGACAACTTTCCATGAAATGTGATCCGGTCCAGGGGCAGAGCCGTTGGAGCAGGTGCGAGCGGTGTCGCGCGTTTCATGTAAGGAGAAGGGAGGCCAGTGTCTCTCCGGCTTGGTCGGCAGGGCGCGAATGAAGTCCCAGTTGGGTGGGCGCTGAGCTTGTTGCCCCACAAATTGATCATGAGCGGCCGTCCAAAGCTCCGGTAAGGTTTTGACAGGGACGCCATTTATGGCCACACGGGGGAATCGGGGCGGAGATCGCTCCTTGGTCCAGGCCAGGCAGCTCCAGGGGTCGCCCTCAGCGCAGAGCTGTGTGATCTTGTCGTCAAAGAACTTGCGCTTGGCCGCTCGACAGCAGGAGGCGAACCGGGCGCGGTTGGCAGGGGAGGGATCTCGGTCGACCTCGGCAAGAGCCATGCGGCATTCATGAGAGAACCAACGATTCGGTTTGCTGTTCGGTTTTGGAGTCCGCGCGAAAGTGTTCCAGGCGTCTTGCAACCCTGAGTATAGTGCGTCGCATCTCTGACGTGCCATACCCGAGTCAAATTTGATGGCCATGCACTTGAGTAGAAAGGCCGCTTCGGTTTCCGTGTCGGCGGGGATGTATGGCAGGCGCCGACTCTCCGTATCCGTCTCATCAGCTGTGAAGGTAAGAAATATCCGTCTGTGATCTGAAAGGGGGCCAGCGAGGGCCAAGTCCAAAAATTGGGTTCCTGCGCAGATCTCCAAAGAGACCCACACCAGGTCCAGGACGCGTGGCGTGGCCCCCCGCCGATACCACGAAGGCACGGCAGGGTCGTTTACACACTGCGTCCTGGCAAGTGAGCATGCGGCTAAGAGATCGCCAGCCCGGGGGTCGTCCCGCGTAACTGAGTTGTCCCAGAGGGACGAGTGAAGGTTGAAATCGCCTTGCAGAATAGCCAAATTTTCAACGTTGTCCAGGTGGGCGAGAAGAGCATCCAAAGTGCGCCACGTCGAGGGGTTCCTGTAAACATTAATAAAAGAGTGAGTAAAACCGTCCGAAGGTCGCGTGAGGGTGAAATAAATAATGTTGGGATCCTGGAAAAGGAGGGTATTGACGGACAAGTGATACACCGCGTCAACGCGAGTACGATGCAAGTAGACCGAGACTTGTGAGGAGGGGTGAATGTCGCGATAGCCCTCAATGACGACCCATGCCGGGTGGGAGGGGCCTCCCCGGATGACCAAGCTAAAGGGTGCTCTTGTGAGACCCACCAACTGACGTTGTGCAAGGGAATCAACTTAAGCCCACAATCTCCCAATTCGGGAGGTGGACCGACAGAGGATTTAGTCCTCTCAGGCCGGGAAAAGGAGACTGTCCTGTCCCACCATGGCTCGCTGTGTGATCCGGCTTCCACCCCAGCACAGTTTCCCATTCCTCGGCAAGTGGTTCATGAGGTAAGCTAGGCTGCCCCACGGATCCCCACTTGTCCTCAGTCTCTGTCTTGCTATGCGCGACCCTTGGGGAGTGAGCTCACCCTGAGGGAGTAACACATAACTAACGTCCAATGGAGATCTAGGGATCCAGCTTCGATGCCAATAGGTAGCCGGGTCTTTAACCCGGTTCATGGAACTTAATCTCCCTGTTGACATACGAAGATCACCTAGACTTGGCGGACCATCACCGACACCACACTGCAGCTTGGGCGAGAACATTGTCTCTTCCAACTTAGCCATTAGAGAGCCAGATTGCGACTTAACGGTAACCTAGACACCCCCTAACAACCTAGATGGTGTTACTGTTATCAATGCATGTCGACAGTCACTCCACGGAAGAGGGTGGCCTGTCCTTTCGGTCGGCTTGTTTTTTATCCTCATTACCCTCTTTTATCGACGCCTATCCTCGCGGACCCTTTCGGATTTGGCAGTTGCACAGTACACGACAGTAGTCGCCGATAAACGACGACAAGATGAATGACACTGCTCATCCTGTACGTGGAGTATGCACCAGTGCTGGTCGTAGGGCTAGGGTAGAGATACATTCCCATTTAAGACCCCGGTAAGGTGGCCCCCCTACTTGCGTCTCGCGAACCCCAAAGACCCTTCCCATATACGACGAGGCCCTGGCGACGCAACCCACAGCCTTTATGCACATTTAACGTCTGTTAACTCGCCTTGTCTTGGAGCCAGCGCTGCCCGACTCTCGTTATACACAAACACGTGTCGTCCGCACCCAAAGCACATGACTGTAGGAGAAGAAGGGGAAGTGCAATGGATCGTGTTAAGCCAGCTTAGGTGACCGTCTCTTACGCCCTCCTCATTGGTCTCGTGACCAGGTATGACCAAATGGACCAAGGTGGTGATCACCAATTTTAGCAGTCGCGCGAATGGGAGCGGGGAAAGCCGGTGGACAGGAGCTACAGTAGTGAACAATGGCGCAGTGGTCGGCCTGACGCGGATGGAAGCTGTGTCTTATTTTTAGAACAAGAGACTCAGACTTACATAAGCGCGCTGTCAACAACCAACAACTTGGGGATGGCTCGTTGTAATAGATGGGTTTAAATGTTTAAATTCGTAGACCCTGACGCTGAAACGTTTGTTACCATTAGGATATCAGAGCATCATCGCGAGGGAAAATGGTATAACGCGGAGTTTTCCAATCCACTCTCATCGGACACTGGCACAACATATGACAGGTGGCCAGACCGAACCACTGATGAAAACGATATAGCGCCGATATACAATCTGCGAAGGAGTTCCATGAATGGACCGGATACCTTGGCCGACTCTTGAGACTGAGTACGTCGCCACGACGCCACTTATTGATGGTGTGGCTGTTGCAATGATTGCCGGTTTCCCGTGATGAAAACGTTCAAGTGTGAGTTTTGTCTCCATCAAGAGTTTGTAATACCGTATGTTAATGCAAAGAATGAGAGCGAAGCTTCCAGGCTGGTCCTCATTCCAACACGATGCGAATCGCAACAATCATCAGCTTGCTCTTTCTCTCCTGCGCTGCATGCGCATTGCAGCCACGCGCAGTTGAACGCCGCGATGGCTTTCGATCATCGGTCATTCGACGCCGTTCGTCCCAACCGAATTCACAAAGGAGACTTGCATCCAGGAGCATCAGACCTTCGATAGGTCCTGACATTGCACGTATCCTAATTAGCCTCACCTGTATTCAAAGCTCAGCAACATTTATTTTGTCAGGTACCAAGACACAAGCCGGAATTAGGGCCAATACGAGAAATACCAAAACACCAGTGCTCGCCCTTTGACTCCTTGCAGGAAATCTTGAAAGTGAAAGAACTGGGGCTTATAACTAAGTTTCCAAATCTTCCCAACATGGGCGTTGAAGTCTACAGAATTCCTTGTAGTTTTGACGGACTCAAACCGGTCGTCGTGAAAGAAATAGATCTATCACATGAACAGTGGAGTGAAACCCAACTGGAAAAAGAGATTTCACGCTTAATGGCTAGGGGTGAACTCCATGGTGCCCTTCATACCGGACGCAGGTGTTACATCATTATGAAGGATTTGGGCGACCCGTGGAAATCTCGCGAGGGTACTACTGGATATCCGGGACTACAACGCATGATAGAGGCCGACGAATTGGATGAGGAAAATTTCGGCCTCAAACGGTATGTGTGTCAGATACGCCCTGGATTCCCTATCGATGACATCTCCTTTTAGGGGAGCCTACCAAAAAAATGATTATACCTGGACTGGTGAAGGCGACTCCTTGGTTGTTCGATCTGTTGGCCGATGGAGATTTGTGAATTTTAGGGGGGTCCAAAGGGAACCTGTCGAACATTATTGTGGGATAATAAAGTGGACAAAAGAAGGCGGCAGCTACTTCCCCATTTTCACACGTTTAAGTTCTGACGGTATAACTGTACATACACAATCGCCTACGTTTGCTTCCGTGTCTCTGGATCGACGTACTGTACACGACAACGCTGTAGTTTAGAGTAGGTCTCGTCATATAACGTATATATTCTCTGTTTCCAGTTCGTAGGAATCAAGTGTCTTGAAATAGGCCACTTGTTCCGCTCGTTCCTTCCCCCACTTGAGGGCGACATCGTCTGTCCCTTCTCTGTCTCGCTTCCCGTCCTTAGCTTCGGCTTTAGCTTTTGCAAAGCAATGCGGTGGAAAAAGGTTTGCTGCTGCTGCCTGCTGCTTTCTACAACTCGCCGGCTTCTTGATAGCATTCTCCTTTCCTTTCCCCTTGGGCTCAGACCTGGATTTAGGCTGACGCGTATTTTTTCTTGCCTTGTTATCGTTGTCGTCCCGCAAAGGATCGCGTTTAGCCAGCCTAGCTGACCGTCTCTTACCCCCTTCTCCTTCTTTTCCCTCCTCCTTCTCGTCCCCTCTGTCGTCCTTGACCCTGGTCGCGTTGGGGCCTGTCCTAGTCTTGACATTCTTCGTTAGAGGCCCACGCGCATCTTTCGCTTTGCGCTTGGAGACCTGTTCTCTTCTTTTTCGTCACTCTCCTCCTCGACGGGAACCTTGGTACGCTTTCGCTTACTCCTTATCGGTGACACGACAGGAGAAGCGTCATCCTTCATATCACTTTCAACAGTAGGGCCTCTCAATTCTTAGTTCGTGAGTTCACGAGTTCGAGTTCGCTGTGCAGGGTGTGATTGCCGAGGGCTAAGCAAGTAGGGTTAGTGGGGGTGTGGGAGATTTGACTTGGCTGGCTGCAACAGGCCAAGTGTGATGTGACAATACATCATGCACATCAAAATTTTGACGCATGTTATCCTCATGTTAGATACAGTAGGCAACAAAACTGTTGCAATGTTTGTTGATTTCACACAGTTTGACATTGTGTGCCACAGGCAAAATAACAATAAATAAGCATAAATAAGGGTAGGATAGCCCTATTATTTAGGTAGTTATATTCACTAGAATTGATGCTCGGCTTGTAAAGTGTTGGACGGCAAGCAGGGAGCGGCGGAGACATTAGGCGAGGCAGCTTGTACCTACCCCGTTTGTTTGTAACAAACAACAACCCATGCCGCTTGAAAGATTGGAATTCCCACACATTGTGCCCTTTGGCCCTTCCGGCCTCCCACCACAAACAAACTAGTAAGTGTTGATTCAATGGGGTTCTTTGCTTGCTCAAGCGCTCAAGGTTAAGCAGGCTGCAGGGCATAGACAAACTACATTATGGACTGTAGTACATGAGGAAAACCAGGTGAGTAATCGCTCACTGATGTTATCAATCATATATGATGGCCCTGTGCTAGGCTAGCGGAACATAAGCATGCAGTCTCAGTGTGTCGCTGCTGAATCACCCAGTGACTTTGATAGGTGCAGAGATATATCCTCTGGAATTTTGTGCTTACCAGCAACTGCAGTGTACCAGCAGGGTTGGGAAATGTTGCTGCGACTGGAAAACATGTCAGGCAAGTCAGATGCATTTTAGGCAAAAGTTGATGACCCTGCCATATGGTATTGCGTGGCCACATGGAGCATCAAATGGTGCGCTGCAACCCTTGCTTGCTGCCCCTGTTAAGCTGCCCCCATTAAGCTGGTCAGTGTGATAATCAAAGATGAGTACATTGATGCCAAGTTCACCGCCTGTAAATGCTTACCAGATGAGGGTGCAAAGTCATAATTTACGCTGTAAATTGGCCATCCTCGAGCACTTTGACAACTTTTGCCTGTGCAAACAGGTACTTATGGCACTTTGCTCTCTGTATGTACGTACATGCTGCTCTGAATCCGATCAGCTCATTGTTTACAGCAAACAATAGTCCATTGGATAGCTTGCCCTGCCTTCTTCCATGGTTGCCCCACCTTTGACTCCATCATTTTATGGTGTGCTTGGACAATTCCTCTCACTTGAATGAGAGCCGAGGAACATGCATAAAATCCCCAATGCACATGCCAACTCAGAGATGGCCTGCTACATTTGTTTACCAATCAAGCAAAGTATCTCCCCCCGATAGAGGTAAGTCCGTCTCTGCAGCGTGAACGGGACCCTCATGATTGTCTTCAAGTAGCCACCCTGACAACAACCAATTGATCACTTCAAAAACTCGGATGGTATGTCCAAGTTCAAATCAACTTATAACAGTTATCATTATTTATCTATTTTTCATCCATTGCACCAAATTTCCATCTCAAGTACAACAAGAGAGTGGACAGTTTGGGGCGCTTGAGCCATTTAGTAGGTAACTGTCTCCTTTCTTTATGGTAAGGTTCAGCTCCAAAAGGGGGTCTCGCCACAGCGCTTTCTTGTCTCACTTGCAACCACATCTAACGCAATTGCCACCTCCTTCCAACTGTGACACATGGGCATCCCGGGGTTATGGGAGGTAATGTCCTCACCATTTTTTTACAAATTGCAACTGATGTCCAAGGCCCAAGGTTGTTCAGCCAGCACTTCAAAGACTGGAACTGGAATGATGGCCATTTGAAGAAGGGTTCATCAAAAACCCACATGGACACCACTGTACAGTGCTTGGGATAGATGCGAGGTATCTCAAAGTACATCCTCTCCATAACAATGCTTATGGTCTCCTTTTTGTAGCATATGGATCTGGCAATGTGATAAGATATTTCACAAACCAACACATTCACAAAAAGGATTAAATCCTGAGCTGTGGACCCTATTCTACAAGCTGGCATGGTTATTGGAGGCACACATTGTGCCTGTGTTTGTCTTCGACAGCCCTGATTGCCCCGTTACAAAGTGTGGTCACCATGTTCACAAGAAAGCCCATGCGTTGACCACCAGGTTTCAATGTATGATTGTGGCTTTTGGTTTCCACTCCCATGATGTGAGTGGATTGTTTGTTTGTTGAAGCAACAACTGACAGGAGCACAGCAGAATAGTAGAGCTAAGTAAGTAACACTTACTTGTAGCTGTAGTAGTTCACTTAAGTCTGCTGTAGAGCAATCACTTAGTAGAGCAGAGGATGTAGATTGATGTCTAAGTACTGAGGTATGACAATAGCCACATGCTGTGACCAGGAGGGCAAAGGCGAAGGCAACAAGGTAGGCAATGGTGGTGAAAAAGGCGGGCATGATGTAACAAATGGGTTGGAGAGTTTGATGCATTCCAACGTGTCCTTTTATGCTCAGTTGAATACTTCATCATCAAAATTGAGAGTCAGGAGCTCTTCCTCCAAAAATTGGTAAGATGACACTGGCACTCTGATGCTGGGAATGTATTCAAGCTCTCCATCAGATTCTTCTGATTTGCTTAGCTCGTTCCTGGTAGTGGTGGAAACTTCGTTCTCATGTTCAATGTTTATGTCAGGAGAATTATGTGGTGATGCAATCTGGTTGGGTGAATTGGGTATAGTAGGTCCGTCTGCATTGTCAAATGCATCTAGGAAATCTAAACTCTTCATTGTTGCATTAAAGTTGGCAAGTGCGTTTGGAACATGTCGGTTGTTAATCCATCGGTAAATCCAGTGTGCTTCAGATTCTGAATGAAAGCATAAGTTGCAGGGTCTTCTCGACGAAGGGCTGCTTTGGTATACATGTTATATGTGTGATTTAAGGGTCTGTTAGGCGATGGAAGATATGATGACCTTGCATCAGGGTAATATGGTAATTCTTCAGGATTGAATGTAAGATCCATGTATGTTGGAAGATAATGGAGGCAAGTGTTAAATGGGAATTCTACATGTCCTTGTGGATTTGTCAGATGTCTGGTGGTTAGTCTTGATACTCTGGGTGCAATCTGTCGAGCTGCTTGTGTCCGGATAATTTTGGTTAGTCATGGTAATCCTAACAGAGAGGTTGGAGGACGATATATAGGGAATGTAATGATTCATCCTCGGAATCTTTCGTATAGTTTTGGAGAGTACCGTCCTTGAGTAGAACAGTATTTCTTTGTGTATTGGATGTTTTGTTTGAGGATTCGGTGGTTACAGTAGCGAGACATAGGTGTTTTTACAGTTGTCTTCTCCGTTTATATGCCTGCAGAATATCCACAGCATTGCCTAAATTGCGTTCAGGTTCATTTGGACCATAGTTTTTCCATTTAACCAAATATTGATATCCTGCTCCACACTTTCGGTGTGCAAGAACTGCATTGACTTCAAACTCCTCCTGTCCATTTACGAGATCAGGAGGTGGGGCTGTGTAGTTTGGTCCATGTGTTTCAGTCTCTCTATATGGCATAAGGAGTGATGTGTGAAAGACTGGATGAATATGCCATTGTTTTGGAAGTTTGAGTTTGTACGTTACTGGTCCTAATACTTGCTCAATGGGGAAGGGTCCTTCTCATTTTGGTGCTAGTTTCCTAGATTGGTATGGAATATTAAGGTTTCTGTTTTTGAGCCAAACTTTGTCTCCTATTTCAAATTTGATTGACTTGTTTCTGATTTGTCTAGCAACCATTTGTCTGGCTAATTCATGCGCAGCAAGCGCTTCTTCCCTAGCTTTTTGTAATGTCTGTAGTTGCTCCTCTGCTGCTGGTGTCGTCATTTTCTGCGCCGCAGTAGGTAGTGCAACAGGGTTTGTTCCATACATAAGCTGGAAAGGCAATGCTTTAACTGAATCATGATGGCGGTTGTTATGGGCAAATTCGGCGATTGGTAATAGTTGTTTCCAAGTATGAGCTTTGTTTGTGCAGAATATTCAAAGATATACTTCTAGTTCTTGATTAACTCGTTCCGTTTCTCCATCAGTTTGTGGATGGTAGGCAGTGCTCATCCTATGATCGATTCCTAGTGTTTTTCTGATTTCCTGGAAGACTTTGGCTGAGAACTGTGGTCCTCAATCTGAAATGAGTACGTTGGGTAGACCAAAGCGTTTGAATGTTTCGGAGATATAAAGGTCTTCTGTTCCTAATGCATTGATGGTTTGCTTGCAAGGAGTAAGAATCACCCCCTTTGTAAGACCATGGTCCACCGTGGCCAAAATTGAGTCAAATCTGTCAGAAATAAAAAGATTGGTAATAAAATCCAAGGTCACTTGTTGAAATGGTTGGGTCGCCTTAGATCCGATTGGTAGGAGGGCTGGGGCATTGGTGTGAGTGTTCACCTTCATTTGCTGACATGTAGTGCAGCCTGTAATCCATTCCTTGACATGTTTATACATTCCTGGCCACCAGTAATCTTGTTGTAATAGTTCTAAAGTTTTCAAACATCCAGGGTGTCTGGAAGCAGGTGACTCATGGACTGTTTTGATAATACTGGTATGGAGCGTTCCAAGATCAGGGATATATGCTCTGTCGATGTATCAAATGATTCCGTCAACAAACGCCCAATCCTGGAGTTTGGATTTAATAGGTGGGGTGCGTTGCATTTTTATGACTTCAATGATGGTTTTTCCAAAACTGTCAAGTGATGTGGCATCTCAAATCTTCTGAGCAAGATCTGTAGCAATAAGGCGAACAAACTTGTTATTAGGTAACATGATAACATCGTCCGGAGTATCATCATCTTTCATATGATCAGGTTGGCAGGATAATGCATCTGCTTCAAACATTTTCGTCCCAGGTACATGTTTGATTTCAAATCAAATTCTGATAGCATCATGGACCATCAAGCTTGTCGAGGTTGTAATTGCTGTGGGGTTCTATAGAACGAAAGGTTTTTGTGATTGCAATGGGCTATAATGGGGTGTGGTGATCCATGCAGCAAATGTCACCATGCCTGTAGTCCTTTAATGATGGCCAACAGTTCTCGGTCATAGATCTGGTAGTTCTGTTCCGTCATGGTTAAGGCATGTGATATAAAACCACAAGGATGGAGGGATCTGGAAGCGTCAGCTTGTTTCAACACTGCTCCAGTGGCTTTATTGGAGGCATCTGTTTGTAAGATAAATGGTCTTGTGGGATCTGGCATGCATAGGACTGGCATAGACAAAAACTTGTGTTTTAATTCATCAAAAGCCGTCTGACAATCAAGTGTCCAACTGAAGGTTAAACCTTTCTTTGTTAAGTCTGTCAATGGTTTTGCTATAGTGGCAAAGTTGCTGATGAATCGTCTATAGAAATTTCCAAATCCAAGGAAAGATCTAACTTGTTTGACCGTTGTGGGGATTGGCCAATCTCTAATACCTGCAAGTTTTACAGGATCCATCTGAATTTGACCGGGTGTAATGACCATACCCAGGAATTCAACCTCTTGAACACAAAATTCAAAAATAGGTCTTTTTCCTGTAAGCGCTTCAAGACCTGTTCAGTTCGATTCTGTATTTCTTCCTTCATTTTCCCACAAATCAAAATATCATCCATATAGATAATGAGCCATCCTTCGTTAATCATATCCTGGAAGTATTTGTTCATCATGGTCTGAAACGTCGAGGGTGAGTTGCAAAGGCCAAAGAACATTACTGTTGGTTCATATAAACCACAATTTGTAATGAAGGCAGCTTTCCATTCATTGCCTTCTTTAATTTGAACGTTGTTATATCCCCAGCGCAAATCAAGTTTAGTGAAGTAATTTGTGCCTTCCAATTTTGTCATTAGATCTGAAACTAGGGGTAACGGATAGGCATTTTTAATTGTCCATTTGTTAAGGTAATGATAATCCTGGCAGGGTCTAAGAGTGTCGCTTTCTTTCTTTGAAACAAAGAAGAATGGTGACGCTTGTGGCGATTTGGATGGTCGAATATATCCTTTGTCCAATTGTTCTTTAATCCATTTGTCAAGTGTTGACTGCTCTTTTAGTGATAGTGGATAGATTTTGCTAACTTTCAGTGTAAATCCAGTTTTGAGTTCAATAGCATGGTCCCATGGATGTGATGATGGGAAACACTTCAATGCTTTTTTCTCAAAGGTAGACTGCCAAGGAATGTATTCAGGTGGTAAGACAGTTGGCGTTTTGTCATGTTTTGCTTGGTGTTCAAATGCCTGTGATGCAGATGTTTTTACTCTTATCCAATATTTGTCTTCTCCCCATTGTTGAGTATCTAGCGCCATGCACCAAATAGGTTTGTCATCCTCTAAATCGTCGTCAATTTGGAGGGTTTTCTTTTGCCAATCAACAGTTGGGTTATGCTTTTCTAGCCATGGTATTCCAAAGATGATTTCTTGATCCCCTAAGTTTGTGATCCATAACCAATTATCATATGGTTTTCCATTGATAGAATAAGTAAGATGAGTTCGATGCGTGATCATGCCATTTTGGTTAATAGTTCTGTCGGCATTTTTGACTTTTATCGGTTGTTTTAATTCTTCTTTTGGCCAATTCTTTGATATGCATTCATCAATGAAGTTTCCTTCCACTCCACAATCAATGAGGGTGGATATTTCAGCAGGTTTATTGTTCGTTTGCACAGTGATAGAAATCCATTTGTCATTATTGGATTGTATGATTACAGAATCGAGTGCTAACTGTTCAACTTTATGGGAGATGTCAACTGCTTTCTGGTGTCTCCTTCTTAAAAACCCTCTGTTTCAAGTTCCTGGAGGGTATTTTCATGCTCTTTGTCTGGGAGTGCTTTCAATAGCACCCTAATGCGTTGGGTGGCTGATTCTTCTGAGGTTGTTTCCTCTATAGTTCTAATGGTGTGATTTTGCGGAGGGGATGGTTTATTGGGCATCGTCTGGGCGTTCCCTTTGTTGGGGCAATCCCTGGATATGTGTCCCTGAGTTCCGCATCGGAAACACTTGCCGGTTTTCTGATATTCCTCCTTTTGGGCATCTGAAAGGCATCCAGTGGTTCCAGCATTAATTCCTTTTGGTCCTGATGCCAAGTTCCTCGAATTTCGGTTAAATTTGAAACGCCTCTCCGTGTTTCCTGACCCGGAGGACCGGTTCATCAGTTTCAGGGTCTCCCAAGCATTGTGTAATCGCTCTGCAGCATCATAGGCTGTTTCCATGTTGATGACTGTGGGATTTTCGATGATCTTTGCTCCAACTGATGCTGGGAGTCCTTTGCAGAAATAGATTCACTGTGCCATGAATCCTGTGATTCCAGTGGACTGGATGAGCGATTGGAATTTCTGAATGTAAGTGGGGATATCAATATCTCCGCCCACTTTGACTTTATCTAGATCATTCAGGGTCCTGGCTGCGGTGTCTGACTTGCCCCAATCAGCTAAGAATCGCTTTTTGAAGCTGTTGTAGCTATCCCAAGAGAGTGTTGTTCCTTCTTCCTTTTTCTTTCCTTTGTCTGCTGTTGCTTCATCCAATTCCTCTCGGATATTGGATTTCCAATCGTCTAACTCCTCTCCTAAGTGTAGGAAGATGTATTTGATCTTTTCATTGGCAGTGGTAAATTGTTCCTCATCTAGATCAAAAGTATCATTGAATGCATAGATGAAATGTTTCGCTTTGGATCGTTGTCCTTTAAATTTCTCAATGGAGACTCCCTTTATTCCTTTAGGAGATGCTTCCTTTTCGTCTGCCATGTTCTTTTTGTTTGGTTTCAGGTTCCTGTTTCAGTTCTGTTGCTTGTTTCAAGGTTTCTCCTTGTTTCGGTTCGTTGTCCAGATCTAGATCTAGTTCGATCTGTTGTTGTTCCTTGTATTTGTTCCACTTGGCGAGAGTGGATTCCTCGAGTGCGGAGAAGACTCCGTCAGTTAGATCTTCAGTATCTCAAAATTTGTGCCACCAAGTGGGTTCTGGTTCTTTGTTTGGTGGGAAGAATAATTGGCTATCTGACTCGTTTTCTTTGTTATGCCAAATAATCCAAGTTTCTGCTGGTAGTTCTTTGTCAGGGTTTCCTTCTCTGTATTCTCCTTCGAAGCAACTTTCTGGGACTCACTGGTTCTTCTTCTTAGTGGTTGAAACGTAATACCACCCTTTGTTTGTTGTAGAAGGATAGACTTCCCTTCGTCCAAGGTAGTATTTTTGCCTGTAATGAATGGAGTTGGTTGGCGGTCTGATCTGAGAGGTTCGGATCTCAATGATGTCTAGCTAGTGACGAAGCACTGAGTGATTCCTGAGTTCTAACTTGTGTTACAGACGATGCCCTCGTCATGATTCGTTCTAAGTCAACAGTGACAAGCAGAGTCTTGGTCCGCTCCCAGTCACTGGACAAAGAGTCTGGATGCTAAGTCAAATGATGACAAAGGCCTTGAAGGCAATGAATAAGAAGAGCATTGAGATTGAGCAAGGTTGAGAGCAAAACTTGTCTAAGTTGGAACTGAGGTTACTCTAGGATACATGGGTCTTATATACGTTTCGAGAACAAAGGAAACTGTAAAAGGAACGAGGCTGTAGCTACCTGAGAAAGGAAATATGAAAGTAACTATGAAAGGAGATAGTGTCCGAAGCTGTACAAATGCGCAGTAATGATGAGTATGAAACGGTCCACTGAGACACGGAGACGAAACGAAAAGAGAACTGTAACAGGCCTTCCTGGCTGTGGCCAAACCATTGCACAATGACTTGCACAGTCAGACCTTGGCCATGATCTGTATAATGTGGCCACAATGCTCTCAGATGATGCACTGATGTGCTACCTTGACAAATGGCACAATCAGCTGCAGTATGAGCTCAGGCCTGACCCACACCACCTCCTTGGCTGCCAGCATGAGCAGCTCACAAATCGGGTGCCATGTGGGTTCCCACAACTTAGCATTGTGAAACAATACATTGTGCCCATCACATCAGGATCACTCGGCCAGGAGCTTCAAGACACTTTTGCATTGTGGACGCCCTGCTGTCCTGACCTTGGTAGCATGGCAGAGCTGTGCCAGACGCTGTTTGCATGGGATGACAAGGCTGACATCTGGGCCAAGTTCCAGAAGAACATTTGGCCTGGCACAATTGCACGCAGTCTACTATTACAGGTAAGTGGCACATCCATATTTAAGCCACCTGATGTGCTGATGGGTGATTGCCAGGGCTTGGATATCACAATGCCCTTACACATGAACGAAGGGGTTGTTTGGAATCCCCTGCCTCCAAGCTCTGTGATTGTGAAGATTACCAAGTCAGCAATTGGTGTAGGGTGCATGTCAGGCATCTTGCTGCTCCAAGTTGTGGCAACCACATGTGCATTAAACCAGGCATTAATGCCAGTAGCCGCATCCAAGGCACAGCTCCAGATGCAGGCGCTTGTGGCTGCTGGAGCTGGTCCTGAAGCGCACACATCCCCAGATGGTGGCCACATACTACAAGAGCAGTACAACTCACAAGCAGGAGCAGCGGTGTAAATGGGGTAGGGTAGTTGGTGAACGTGCCTCTTGGGGTACTATCATGCAGAGAGCATTGGCAGATGGGCCAGAAGTGATTGATCTTACATGGGACTAGCAGGTAGTACAGTACAGTACAGTCAAAATTGTCGTGGCCATCAAACCATGTTGGAAAGGAGTCTGAGACACCAGCTACTATTAATCATCACCACCACAAGGACATGGCAATGACTCGGAAACCAGCATCAGCTGGATCCAAGTCCAGGCCATCAAGGAAGGGGGCTGCACAACCAATGGATGACTTGGACCCAGATGCAGCAGATACAGGGACAGGCGCCATTGACACTGACCTCAGTGTTGTGGCACTCAAAGCAGCAACTGCAAAGAACCAAGAGGAATACTGCAAGTCCTCCCACACTTGTGAGGCCTATCAAGGCCAGGTCAAGCAAGGCAAGGAATTCCTTGCCCATTGCGTTGCCAAACAAAGGAAGAGGGGAGGCGATGCTGACCTGGCTGACGGTGTCAACACAGATCTCCTTGAGAAGGCCTTTGATAACCCACCCAACATCCACTCTGTGGATGCACTGGAGATGTTTCTGTCGCAGAGGTGTTTTACAGAAGGGCTGGCCTACAGCACAGCTGAGTCAATCCATGCAGCATTCGCAAACTACTGGGATAATATGTAAGCAATCCTGTAGCTTGGATTTACGCACATTCCTGGATCCTAGGGATGGCAAAAAATATGCCAGTCCATACATCTATCACCACTGCCCTGCACGTGCACCTGTCATCCAAGAGACTCTCAAAGCAATCAAGAATAAGCATGTGGCTGAGGGCGTCAGATGACGGCAGGCTGAGGCAATGACCCTTGAAGACTTGACGCAGATTATGCGATGGTCCGAGGCTACATGCCCTCAACAAAGGCTTGTGAACTGTTCAGCCCAACTCACCATGGAGGACCAGATCCTCAATCTTACTCACAGCTTTATGCATGCATTCATGTCAACAGCATTCACCCTGTGGACAAGGTGATCAGAGTCTTTCCTTCTTTAGCATCTGGGACTCATCAATGCATGGTAGGAATTTTGAGCTATGCAACTTGCAATTGCATGGGGTTGATCACAACTTGACCATCCAAACAAGTCCTCACAAGCCTGCCACTTTCTTCACAATCCGCTTGACAAAACTCCAGCTACAATGTACCTACTTATATACTACTCTATGAGGACCCCTTGTGACTCCCAGACCCACTGGCACTCCCCCACTCTGACTCACTCCTATTGTTCTTGGTGAGCATGTGCTTGGGTGCTGCCGCAGTTGCTGTCCATATGAGCACATATGGGCGCGGCCGCTCTGCACCCAGGGCGTATGCGGAACTGTCAGAATCTCCACCAGCAGAAAGAATTTGGTCTTGAATTTTCCTTGCTTGCTATCATCCCAGGCAAACACCCGCTCATGTTTTGTCATAAATTCATGCATTAACTTGATTTCTTGGGGCCACAGGAACTTGTTACCGTGCTCTTTCTCCAGTGTTCTCTTGTGCTCCTCTGTATAATGCCTGCATGGCGCAAACTTGGGTGGTCTCGTGCTTAACTTGGGTAACTTGGCGAGTGGATCGCCCTTAATCTCTCAAACAATTTGGAACTCCTTGGGTAGCTGGCTGATGACCAGCTTTACTTTCTTGGTGACAGGTTTATATTTTTTCTTCTGGGTGGATAGGAAGACAGGTGATACGTTGTCACAGCGCAGATTTGTGGATGTATTAAGCTTGCACGGAAGTTCTCATGGAGCGGAAGTAGTGGAAGCGGAAGTAGCGGAAGTCACAGAGGCAGAAGTAGCGGAAGCAGAAGTAGCGGAAGTCGAAGTCACATGGGTGTTGTTATTGCGGAAGATGGTGGCGTTTAGATATGTTTGAGTAAGCGGATTGCAGTTGTCCATGCTGACTTCTTGCAGACTTAAACAGCACCAAGGTAGAGACAAACTAGTTGATTATCGGGAGCAGTCGGGGTATATACATTTTTGGCGGACTGTAAAGATGAGACAGAAGAATACGCTTGAATATCTATGGGTTTTTTGGTATGCGGGTCAATAGTCAAGATACAGGCTACCTCTCCGTGAGTGTCCATCAGTTCCTTGAGGCCATCTGAAAATCCTCCTTTTCTTCTTTGCACATATTGTACTTGGGACAGCCTCGGGGCATAGTTGGAACCGTTACTATCTTGTTGCTGTTAGGGTTGTGTATGGTGATTGTCTGGTCCTTGTTTCCATAGTTGTGGGTTACTGACCAAGTCAAAACATCGAACAGGCGGCCTAACAAGATATCATAAGCGGGCAAGCGGATAACATGTACCTGGAAATATAAGTTGATGTTGCTGATGCGGAACAGGATATTGTTGGCGATTCCTAGGGACGTATCGACTTCCCCGTTAGCGGCCTCCATGTCTATCTTGATTGTTGGGTTTGAATGGGATTCCAAGTTTGTTGCAGATGGCTTCCAACATGCAGACAATTGAGCATCCTGGATCTACTACACATTCCACCTTGGCGCGCTCGTCTATTAATCCTTGTATGCAGCGGATTGCATGTGATTCCTTGGTGACACGTAAGCGGGGCTTGTCCGGCCCTTCCATGCAGTAATATCCTTCTGCCATATCGGGCATGATGTAGATTTTGCGCACCGTTTTGGAGTCATAAAAGTGGGTGTCTGCAAAGTTTGTGCTGGCTATGGGTGCAGGTGCGGGTGTGGGGATACGACGTGGAGTTAGGTACTTGCGGAGTTTAGCGTGGATCTCTGGGGAGACCGCTAACAGTTCCTCGTAGCTGACATGTGCGGCGTGATTTTGCAAAGAACACTTGAAGATGTTGTGGACTAATTTCTCGTTCTGGGCGGGCGATGTGGTGGTATAGGATTGGGTGTTATTTTTGGGTGCCGAACCAAACAGTTGATCTAGTGGCAGCTGGTAACTCACATCACGGACATTGGAGAACAGATGTGTGGCCGGCTGCTGTTTTGCTACCTCTGGCGATACAATCTCCATAGCCTTTTCTGCATCCTTAGTTCGGCAGGAACTGTCTCTTTGCCTTTTGCACATGCGGAATCTCTACCTGATCTAAAACCACCTTCTTCTTCATCTGCAGTGCTACCATTCTCTGCTGTAGCTGTGCTAGTTCTTCTTTATCTTCCGCATCTTCCACTGTGTTCCTATATGACATAACGGGGGCGGCAATGGTGGTGATGGCGGGTGGTGGTTGTTATGGATGATGCCCTCGTTGTGGTTCGTTCTAAGTCAACAGCAACAAGCAGAGTCTCGGTCCGCTCCCAGTCACTGGACAAAGAGTCTAGACACTAAGTCAAACAATGATGAAGGTCTTGAGAACGATGAAAAAGAAGAGCATTGAGTTCAAGCAAGGTTGAGAGCAAAACTCGTCTAAGTTGGAACTGAGGTTACTCTAGGATACATGGGCTTTATATACGGTTGGGGAATAAGGAAACCGTAAAAGGAACAAAGCTGTAGCTACCTGAGAAAGGGAATATGAAAGTAACTACGAAAGGAGATAGCGTCTGAAGCTGTACAAATGCGCAGTAATGATGAGTGTGAAACAGTCCACTGAGACATGGAGACAAAACGAAAAGAGAACTGTAACAGCGGTGTATCATTTCAGGCGGTGTAGTACATGGTGGGGCAGATGTTTGCAGGTGGTGGTGGCACTTTGGTTTGTCGATGGTACTCGTCGATGTTGTCTTTCATCATATTTGCTTGATTAAAACGCAGGAAGTAATTACCTGTCGGTGCGATGATGCGACCCTCCGTATTCTTCAAAATTTTCCGCTCGCCATATATTTGTCCACTTCTGGGCAGCGGCTTATGAAATGTGCTGTCTCACTGTAAAAGTTGCAAGCGCGGAACCCGCTTGGCTGCATGGGCTGAGACTGTCCTACTGGAATAGCATTAGCACCGGTTGCAGGGGAAGAGTACGTGTGGAACTGCGGAGCAGATGGCGGAGCGCGGTATGCTAGCGCCTGTGTTAGTGATTGCACCATACTTTGCCCTAATTTCTCCAGCATTGCTGCCATCTCTTCTTGCTTTACATATGTATTTGCAGGGGGCTTGTATTTGACTGAGGAAGGTGCAGGGGACTCCGATTTAATAGCATACAACGGAAGCGTGGCTTTATTAATTAGCTTATGAGAAGGTTTTGATGTTTCCCCATAGCTTGTACTTGGTGTCTTCCAAGTAGCGCAGCGCATACATCTTCTTTTCTTGATCTGCTGTGACCGCGGTTTCCTGGAATAGCAATTCTAGTTCCACAAAGTACCTGGGAAGGTGGCGCGGCTGAGTCGAATCAAACCGGGGCACAGACTGGCTGTACTGTGCTGGCATGGATTTGTTCAATGGCGGGGCTTGATTAGCTGCCATTGTGGATAATGTAGTGGGTGGGACGAAAGATGCGGGATTGGTGGTGAAATACGGGTTTATGGGCGGTGCAGAACTTGGCAAGTCTTTGGGGCTAACCTTGGTACTGCTGTGCATAGGCAAGCAGCGACGATGAGAGTGGACTACTGGAGCGGTCACTGTCCTGGTGGTTGTCTGCGGGTGGCAAGATCTCCTCCGAGTTGCGAAGGGTACTTTGATCTGCTGTCTCTGAGCTACATGCTGAGGAAGCGACGGCTTGGGTGAGTAGCCTGTTGATGTTTTCTGTTCGCTGGAATTCTGGAGATAGCCCTAGATTGTGGTGAGATTGGCAACCGAAGGTGCTAGTGTGTTTGAATATTTCCATTAGCGCTTGGCTGGGGTCCTGTTGTAACAGCTGCTGCGCAGTTTCTGCTCCTTGCTTTAATGTGTTATACCAATTGTTGACGACATTGCCAGTCGAGGGAGATGCTGTTAAATGTCTGGGAAACTCCTGCTCGTGAGGTGAGTCTGGTGGGGTTGACGGTGGAATTGTCTTCAAACAGCCTCACTGGGGCAGCCAATATAATAACACTCTACACTATCAAAGCGACAGGTAGACAGGGGGAGGGTTGTGAGCTAGAAAAGAATGTCCCGTCAATCCATGTCAGAAGTCATGCTGCGCAGATGTGCGATACGTAGCAGAGATGAGTGGATGTGCACAGAGCGGTTCCTCTTGCACAAGCCACAGATGCAATGTGATGCGCCAGATAGCAGACGTCGGATGGGCGGAAGAATCACATGACACAAAGTGGTTGGCAGTCACAGTCGATGTCAGAGCGGATATTAGGACAGTAGTGGAACACGGGCGACAACGACGAGTAGCACAAGTTTTTCTGCAACGCAGGCTTGACAACGGCTGCAACAACGAGGGAGTAGGCAAATGCAAGAGGGAAATAGAAAGCAAGTGCAAGAGAACAAGACTTGGGCGGATAGCTGCGTGGGTATAAGATATCAGCCAGATTGTAAGTGACGGGTTCAGTGCGTATATAGTCCCGGAGCTGGTAGGACTTCTCTCGCATAGCATGACACATACGCATGATGAGGTCACTACACTGTCACAGCGGGACACCGCTCATCACCATGTCCCCATCCAGTTCTTATTGTCCCCTTATCAGCACAGCCCCTGGCTGACTAATTGCTGACCTAACCAATGGGTGCCTCGACATAGGGGTTGGCGCCTATAAGTCTTGTATACCTATGCGTCCATAGGGCCCCAGAGAATATAGATAAAAATATGAGAAAATCGCCAGAATTTTGTATAGTCGTAACATTGTGCACCAGAATGTTATGAGCACTTTACACTCCCCCCGTGTTCCACTGGACTCCTGGACAGTCCTGGTTAGTCCTGGTCAGCCAAGTGACTTTGAAAAAAACATCACCAGGACTTGACCAGGACATTCCTTCCTACCCCTTTGTGCATTCATACCATATTCCCACCCATATTCCCACACCCCAGCATGCAATCCCACCATATTCCCACCCATATTCCACACCTCAGCATATTTCCACCCATATTCCCACATCCCAGTGTGCATTCCCACCATATTCCACCCATATTCCCACATCCCAGCATGCATTCCCACAATATTCCCACCCATATTCCCACACCTCAGCATGCATTCCCACCATATTTCCTCCCATATTCCACATCCCTGTGTGCATTCCCACCATATTTCCACCCATATTTCCACATCCCTGTGTGCATTCCCACCATACTCCCACCATATTCCACATCCCTGTGTGCATTCCCACCATGCTCCCACCCATATTTCCACATCCCTGTGTGCATTCCCACCCATATTCCCACACTTCCCACCCATATTCCCACACCTCAGCATGCATTCCCACCATATTTCCTCCCATATTCCCACATCCCTGTGTGCATTCCCACCATATTTCCACCCATATTCCCACACCTCAGCATGCATTCCCACCATATTTCCACCCATATTCCCACATCCCTGTGTGCATTCCCACCATATTCCCACCATATTCCCACCCATATTCTCACACCTCAGCATGCATTCCCACCATATTTCCACCCATATTCCCACATCCCTGTGTGCATTCCCACAAGGCCTGACTATATCTGCATAGATAAGGCATGCCTTGTACTGAGATCCAGTATTGCAAATGGAAGTTGGGATAGCTGGAGTCAGACAAGCTGATTCATTGTGGACTCATACCACTATACAAACCATAGAACAACAGACATACTTTGTCATCCATGGTGCAATAAATGGTTCTGCACCAAACCTGGTTATCACAGGCACAAGCAATGATGGTCAACCTTATCAGAAGAGGAACAATTAAATGCATGGCTAGGTGATTTTGAATCAGTTATGAATGGGATGAAGTGTGGGAATTTTGATTGGTTTATGCATGCATGCAATGTTGAACTTTCATACAGTCCAGGTTTTGAAGAGGCAGGAAAGATTTAGGGTTGATGAGTTTGACAGTGAAAATAGTGATTCTGAGGACTGAGTATCCTGTGGGTGTATCACTGACTTGTACAAATATTGAGTTATCATGTAGTAGATAAAAATTGAGTTTGAACAAAATTTAATTTGATTGTGGGAAAATTAGTACAGTGTAGTGTCATGACCTGTTCTCAACGGTCAAATCTCTAAGACATTTTTATTCTTTTTCTTTGTATTTTACTATAGCTGTAGCCAAACATCTTAGTCAGGTTGACATCTATCTTATCTAGTCAGCGCTAAGATTAGATTAGATTAGATTAGATTACAGACTACTGGACCAATGACTCATGGACTATGACTCAGGCTTATCAATGTGCAGCAGGGGCCAATTATGCTATCTCTTTTACTCATACTTACTCAGTGTAGCTACTATTATTAGAGTGGTGCACAGACCACCTCTGTAGTATATAAACTGAGTAAGTAGCACCCAGAGTCCTCAGTCAAGTTCTCTTGGGTTTCTTCCTACCCTCATCTCCTCTCACTCCTAAGTCTATTGTTGGGGCCCTAAGCTGTGACAGCGAGGGTAGTCCTGATAGTGAGGGCTGTAATGAAGTCGAGTGGCTCAGAGAACAAATTGAAGTAGGTGACAAGTGTTAGGATCACAATCCTAGCCCTTAAATTTGGTTTGGCCTTTCAGTCATCTGGGATGACTGTTATACACATTATAATGGGCCAGCTTACGAGACACTATGGGACACCAATGGTTGAGTCAGTGCATGGGAGCACTCACCAGAGGGCAAGACGATGGTTGGAGGAACCATCCAATACTATATATGGAAGGACAGCCAGACTAGGAAGGTGGATTCCCACCTTGATGGCATCACACTTGGCATCAGTGCATCAGGAGGATCAGTGCATCAAGCCATCACGCATCAGAAGGTGCAAGACAGCACGCATGTCTATAAAGGATTGTGATGGGAATGCACAATGCCTTGAGGCATTGCCCCTTATGGTCAGGGTCTAGAGCAGTCTATGAGTGGAGTCAGAGTGGCCACACCCATATGTGCAGCAACTGCAGCAGCACCCAAGCACATGCTCACCAAGAACAATAAGAGTGAGTCAGAGTGGGGGAGTGCCAATGGGACAAGGGGTCACAAGGGGTCCTCATAGAGTAGTATATAAGTAGGTACAGTGTAGCTGGAGTCTCCCCAGACTTCAGATAGTTTCTCTCTACCCCAATCTATCTGCGTTTTGTCTCCTTTCTACTCTCTGGCCAGTGACAAGGCCTGTGGGCCCCTAGGGGGATATAGGGTTGTGGTTGTGGGGCATGAGCTCATAACAACAAGGGTAGCAAGGTTGTCGCTAACATTGTCAAGCATAGCGTTGCAAGGGCAGGCGACAACAGGAGGAGCAGGCATGATGGGACAGTAATGGTTTCAGCAAGCTCTGCAAGGTGCTCATGGAGCTTGGGAGGTTGGCAAATTTGAAGTCATCTATGGTGATAGTGGTATTGACAAAGACCTCAAGGGGGAGGTTGTGGGTGGCCGCGAGGAAGGGCAGAGGATGGCAGTGGGTTCAATGTAGTAGTAGCCACATGCGGTGACCAAAAGGGCAAAGATGAAGGCAGCAAGATAGGCAATGGTGGTGAAGAAGGTGGGCATGGTAGAGTGACAATGCTGGAGAATTTGATGTGTTCTAAGGTGCTTCTTCTTCTCTTTTATACTCAGTTGAATACTTCATCATCATAATTGACTGTCAGGAGTTCTTCTTCCAAAAATTGGTAAGATGACATGGGTGCTCTGATGCTGGGAACATATTCAAGTTCTCCATCTGATTCTTCTGATTTGCTTAGCTTGTTTCTGGCAGTGGTGGAAACCTCATTCCCATGCTCGATGTCTGCGTCAGGGGTACTGTCTTGTGGTATGATGTGGTTGGGTGAATTAGGTACAGTAGGTCCATCTGTGCCATCATATGCATCTAAGAAATCCAAACTCTCCATTGCATCATTGAAGTTGGAAAGTGCATTTGAAATATGTCAGTCAGCAACCCATCAGTAAATTTCGATTTCTTTGCCAGCACACTTCAAATTCTGAGTGAAAGTGTAAGTTGTGGGGTCCTCTCAACGAAGGACTGCTTTGGTATACACATTATATGTGTGATTTAAGGGTCTATTGGGCAATGGGAGGTATGGTGACCTTGCATCAGGGTAATATGGTAATTCTTCGGGATCAAATGTAAGATCCATGTATTTTGGGAGATAGTGAAGCCGAGCATTGAATGGGAATTCCACGTGTCCTTGTGGATGCACAACATGTCCAGTGGTTAGTCTCATGGTTCTGTGGGCAATCTGTCAGCTTGCTTGAGTTCGGATGAATTTAGTTAATCGTGGTAATCCTAATGGAGAGGTTGGAGGGCGATATATAGGGATTGTGATGATTCGTCCTCTGAACCTTTCATAAAGTTTTGGGGAATATTGTCCTCAAGTAGAACAATATTTCTTCATGTATTGGATGTTTTGTTTAAGGATTTGGCGGTTACAATAGTGAGACATAGATGTTTTACAATTGTCTTCTTCGTTCATATGCCTCCAGGATATGTGCAGCATTGCCCAAATTGTGTTCAGGTTCCCAAGAGTTGTCATTCAGACCGTAGTTTTTCCATTTAACCAAATATTGATGTCTGCTCCACACTTTTGGTGTGCAAGAATCGCTTTGACCTCAAACTCTTCCTGTCCATTTACAAGATCAGGGGGTGGAGCGGTGTAATTTGGTCCATGTGTTTCAGTTTCCCTATATGGCATAAGGAGTGATGTGTGAAAGACTGGATGAATGCACCAATGTTTTGGGAGTTTGAGTCTATATGTCACTGGTCCTAATACTTGCTCAATGGGAAAGGGTGCTTGTTTTGGCACTAGTTTCCTAGATTGGTATGGGATATTAAGGTTCCTGTTCTTAAGCCAAACTTTGTCTCCTATTTTGAATTTGATTGACTTGTCTCTAATTCATCTAGCAACCATTTGTCTGGCTAATTCATGTGCAGCAAGCGCTTCTTCCCTGGCTTTTTGTAACATCTGTAGTGTTGAGCAGCAATCATATGTCCATCAGACATAGTTTGTCTCAGTGGTTGTCACTGTCATGAACGATGAGCTCATATGTCCGTTAGACATAGAGTCATACATTTGTGATGACAAGAGTATTGTATCACTGTCATAGACAGTGACCAGACACCTCTCCAGGTGTTTTGAGCATTGTATCACTGTCATAGACAGTGACCAGCCTCTCCAGGTCTTACTCTCATAGAGAGGAGATACTCACATGCTGGTAGGCAGGAAAGAGCAACTGAACGTATATTGGATATCTACAGGTCTTATATACACTTTTAGTGTATGTACATGTTTGTGTAATAGACTGTAATCTAATATACATAAATAAAAGAAATAAAAGAAAAAGAAAAACCCTCTAAGGGTCAAAACAGTGATAGCGTGTTGAAGACTATACTTAGGGGTATTTGGGGTAAAGATCATTTAACACCCCCCCATAATCTGTACAGTCATGTACTGATTAGTAATGATTTTCTCACAGGCCTGCAAGAAGAGGTGCATATATTTTCTGTTTTCTCAATGTCCAAGATACTACTCCTCCTGATAAAAGCATAAAGAATCCAGATGTGGAATGTTGATCATTTTATCTGAAGCCCAATCTGAGTCAGTATAGCTCATTAGGCAGATTTAATGATCCGTCATATTTAATGAAGAGATCTGCAGTTTTTTGCTAGATATCTAGCCTCCCTATTGCATGTTTTAAATGATCTGATGATGGATTTGCTGAAAATTGAGACATTTTTATCACAGCAAAACATATATCTGGTTTGTTCCGATCATTAAGTATAGTAATGATCCAATAACTGATTGATTTGTGATCTAATCTTATGATCTAGTGGTTGATCATTTGTCATTGGTTCATATCCAGTAGGAAGTGGAGTGTTATATGTGTAGCATCACTCATTCCTAATCTCTGGACTACTTTATGCAATAAGGTTTTTGATCAATGGTAATTTTATCTCCTTGTTACTTTATTTGGAATGATAAAAATTTTTTTGTTTGCATCATGAGATCTCCTAAATCTCTAGATTTCCATCTATTCATAAATTCTTGCTTTTTACGCAATGTTATGATTTTGTTAGATCCCAAGAACATTGAGTCATCAACATAGATTATTGCTATGACAATGTTAAATCCTTGTTTAAAGACAAATACACCCGCATCTGAATGTATTTGTATAAAGCCCATTGTTTCCATTGATTTGTCTAATGATTTCCACCAAGCTAAAGAAGCTTGTTTTAATCCATAAAGTGCACAATATAATCTATATACCATGTCTTTTTTATCTTATTTATAAACCTTGTGGTTGTTTCATATATATCTCTTCATCCAGTTTTCCATATAGGAGAAAGCAGCAGTCACATCTAGAAATGATACATGTAGTTTTTCTAGTGCTGCAAGTGCAAGTATGAGATGACATGTCTCATATCTTACAACTGGTGAGAATATTTCATCGTAATCAATGCCATCTATTTGGGAAAAACCCTGGGCAACTAGACAAGCTTTTTTACGTCCATTGTCTTTTGGACATAAACCCATCTGCAACCTATAGCCTTTCGGCCTTCAGGAGATGTTGTAAATTTGTTATTATGCCTCTTTTGATGAGCATATCCATTCTTCCTTTTCAGCGTTTATCCAATCTTTTTGTTCACTGATTGGTAAGCGAAATATCTTGTGATGATGTTCAGGTACAGCTGTATTTGCTGTTTTGTTGATAGGAATTGCACACAATAATAATTTATTAATTGTGAATTGATTTAATTTTGTTCTTCTATCAATTTTCTCAATTTCAACTGGATCTTTATCTCCATAGACATTATCTGGTTGATTGACTGGTTGTCTATTTCTAATTGGTCGTGATGGACCTGGAGATGGGGATCTTGAAGGAGCAAATAGGTCCTCTTCAATCTCCTTTTGAGATCCTCAAACTCTTCCTCTGGATTGAGGAATGTGGGAATTAGATCAGAGTTTCGACATTTCGGAAATTTTGTTTCATCAAAAACTCCTGTTGTTCCCATAAAATGGTATTATTTTCAGGATTCATAAATTTGTATCCTTTCATTCCATTTTTATATCCCAGAAAGATCATTATCTTAGATCTGGCTTCAAGCTTATTTTGTCTGCGTTCAGCAGGAATACAGTAGGCAACAAAACCGTTGCAATGTTTGTTGATTTCACACAGATTGACATTGTGTGCCACAGGAAAAATAACACTAAATAAGCGTAAATAAGGGTTGGATAGCCCTATTAATCACCTTCAATTTGACCCTATATTAAACCTATTTGGTTATGTCTATGCTGAGATATAAATTCATTTGCAAGGCAATGTCATTGCAACAGTTTTGTTGCTGGCACATTTTTATAACATATTAGTACATTCTAGTACTTTGTATAGCCCTCTGCCTCAACCCTCTCCCACAATTCCAACATTCCTGTTGGGGGTGTTTCATACCCTGCCAGCCTCCTCTTGATGTGTGTCCAGAGCTGTTCAATTGGATTGAGGTCTGGAGACTGTGCTGGCCACAGTAGAGGTTCCATTTGATGATCCTGGAACCCTTGTTTTGCTTTTTTGCAGGTGTGTTTGGGGTCATTGTCCTGCTGGAATATGATGTCTTCTGCACTCTTGCCATAATATTCTAGGCTTGCATGAAGGTCCTCCTCCAAAATGGAGACATAGAGATCCCCATCCATCCTCCCATCAATCTTGCAAGCATAGCCAGGCCCCTCCCACATCATACACCCCCAAACCATCACTGACCCTCCCCCAAACTTCACTGTGCCACTCACTAGCCTGTCACTGAGGCCCTCCCCTGCCTTTTTCCATGCCCATTTCCTCCCATCTGACCCTAGCCTGTTGATTTTTCTCTCATCTGACCACACCACCTTCTTCCAGTCCTCCAGAGTCCAGTTCTTGTGTGCCAATGCAAAGTCCATCCTTGCCCTTGTGCCTGGGAGTGAGAAGGGCTTCTTCTTCTTCACCACAGCCTTCATACCTGCCTCCTTCAAGTATCTCCTGGTTGTCTGAGATGAGAGAGGCTGGTTTATGATATCTTGGAGTGCTCTGGTGACCTCCACAGCTGTGTCAGCTGATGAGGATTGACATTTCTGTCAGAAGCTTGGTAGGATGACCTCCAGATGACCTGGGCAGGTAGGGACAGTGCTTCCTACAAAGCCTTGAGATGGTGGAGTGGTGTATACCATGAGAGAGGAGGCCTCATGAGCAGAATGGCCTGCATTAAGGATGGAGATGAGGTGGGATTGTTGGGCAGCAGAGATGGCTTCATGGTTGATTCCAAGAGATGTTATGACTTATTTGGTACATGTTCAACTCATTAAACAATGTCACATGACTTGAAGTCTGATCACATGACTTCCAGATAGCGGTTTAGTGTTCTCACCTGTCAGCAACAAAACTGTTGCAATGACATTGCCTTGCAAATGAATTATATCTCAGCATAAACATAACCAAATATGTTTAATATGGGGTCAAATTGAAGGTGATGACTAGTGCTATCCAACCCTTATTTACGCTTATTTATTGTTATTTGTCCTGTGGCACACAATGTCAATCTGTGTGAAATCAACAAACATTGCAACGGTTTTGTTGCCTACTGTATATACATAAGCTTGGCATCCAAACACTCACAAATCCAATACATTTGGTTTTTTCTTTTCAATAAGAAAATATGGTGTCTGCCATTTATTGCAAGCTATGGGAGTCCTATTATATAGGTATACTGCATGTTCAAGTGCAAATTCCCACCATGACTGTGGTAAGCAGGCGTCAAATCTGAGGGATTGTGACTTTTCCCAAATAGTTCAATTCATTCATTCAGCTCTGCCATTTTGTTGTGATGTATATGGAAGTGATTTCTGGATCTCAATACCAAGATATTTTTCACTTTTAGTGAATTCACTTCCTCCATCAAACCGCCATTTCTTTGGCAATATTCCATATTTGTTTTTATTAAAGCAACAAATTGCTTTAATGAAGATTCTGTATCGGATTTCTTTTTTTAATAAACCAATCCATAAATGTCCAGAACAGTCATCAATGAACATCACAAATATTTGTATTTGTGATATGATATCATTGATATTTCTTTAAGATCTGAATGTATTAAATCAAAAGGAGACAATGCTCTACTTGGTGATTCTGTCTAAATAAGTTTTTCCTTTTGGATAACTTCATCCTGTGGATGTCCCAATCGTTTATGCCATATATGAAAATCAGGTTTTTGTGTTACCACGTTTATTGATTCATTATGAATTTCGGAATCTAACCAATATATGGTTTGTCCTTTTTCATGTGGTGAGAATCTTATAATTGAGGATTCTTCAATGAGATCGATATGATCTTTATTTCCTGAAAGGGAGTACCCTTGATTCAGGAAAGTTCCCATAGAGAGTAATCTCGTATCCATATCGGGAATATAAAAGACTGGCCTGATCAATTTTATATCTGCCTTTCCATTAACAGTAATTTTGATCATAACGGCTCCTATGCCTAGTATCTGTAAAGTTTTTCCTTTAGCAGCGGTTTGTACAAACCTTTTATCGATCAATTGTCAATAGTATAAAAAGTCATTTTGATTGTGTGTAAAATGCAATGATGCTCCTGAGTCAAGAATCCATGACAACTCATTTTCTTTACATTTCACACAATTATTGCAATGAGAAAAATAATGTATATTTTCATTATATACATTTATACTACCATGTCGCTGTAAAAAGCATTTAGTAGTTTCTCTATTGACAAATGAATGACTTAACTCATCACTGAGGCTTACAGCATTGTCATCAAAGAGTGGATCCATTGGTTCATCAAAAGGATCCATTGGGATGTCATAATCTTTGTCACCATCCTCAAACAATGTTTCTTCGAAAACATCTTGTGGATTTCCCACAGTTGAGTAGTCAAGATCTATCTCAGATCTTTTTTGTTTCAGAGGTGGTTCAAAAGATATTTCATCTTTTGTGACGGTATCAAGTATTTTCGATGTTTCCGTCATAGGTGTGATGCCGATGTGTTTGGCAAGTGATCTAGTCCTATTGGACTTGTCCCATATACCCTTTTGGGTTTGTGACTGACCCGTGAATTGGGCAGCTGGTGGAAGCATGCAGTTTTGTACGTTTCTTGCTGCAATGGAAAGAGCCAGAGATATGATCTCAATGGCATTATGGATCAGATTCAGGTGGAATGTCTGCTTCTTGGGTGCGTTTCTTTCCCTTGCCTCTGAAACCCTTGCGAGGGCGAGGTCTTTGCTCTTTGGATTCATCAGAACCCTGATGTTGATTGTCATCATCCTTTTTCTGATTATTCCATGTCACATCTTTTTCTTTCCTTTTTACTCCACTGATTTTATTCGCTTTGTCTCTCAAATTATATTGCTGTCACATAGCATAGCTCCTTCAATATTCTCCAATGATAGAATTGGAAATTGTCTTGAAGGTGAATTTTTCTGTTCCATATAATTGGAACATGGCCGTGGAGATGGCAGTCCATTCTTTTGGAAGAGCTGCTGCGAGTATGAGAGCCTGCATGAAGTTGGAAATCTCGACCTTGTCTTCAGTGAGCTGCACAAAGTAGGACCCTAGTCTTTCAATCTCAGGTATGGGATCTTTCCCTGAGAGTTGAAATTTGACCGTTTTTTGAAAATCAAAAATGAGCACTGGAGTCGTCTTTTTATAGCTAGTCTGCAAGGTGTTCCATGCTGAAAGCAATTGATCATCAGTGGTGATGTGTCGCCTGATGGAATCTGAAACTTTGAGTTGTAACGCTCCTAGACCGGAGTCGTTTAATTTTTGCCATTCTTGAAGTTCTTTTCTATGTTCTGCTGCAACAGCAGTGGTGGGGGATTTGGGAGGAGACAGTTTGGGAAATGAGAGGTTGATAATGGACCATGATCCAATGTGAAGAAGGTATGATTTCATTCTTTCTGCCCAGATGCGTAATCAATGCCAGTGAAAATGTTGATGGAATCAATCCCAGTAGAGGTCTTGGAGGACGACATAGTATATGATAGTTCTTATCTATGAAACGTGTTTTATTAGTATTTTTGTTTCATAAAAATAAATGTTTGAAAAATATGAAAATTTTTTGTCGTCATTGATCATGTCCTTGAGACATGTTTTTGTCATCATTGACAACAATGACGGGCTTATTGGGGCCCATAACCTGTTGAGCAGCAATCATATGTCCATCAGACATAGTTTGTCTCAGTGGTCATCACTGTCATGAATGATGAGCTCATATGTCCGTTAGACATAGAGTCATATGTTTGTGATGACAAGAGTATTGTATCACTGTCATAGACAGTGACCAGAGACCTCTCCAGGTCTTACTCTCATAGAGAGGAGATACTCACATGCTGGTGGGCAGGAAAGAGCAACTGAACGTATATTGGATATCTACAGGTCTTATATACACTTTTAGTGTATGTACATGTTTGTGTAATAGACTGTAATCTAATATACATAAATAAAAGAAATAAAAGAAAAAGAAAAACCCTCTAAGGGTCAAACCAGTGATAGTCATGTTGAAGACTATACTTAGGGGTATTTGGGGTGAAGATCATTTAACATGTAGTCGTTCCTCTGCTGCTGGTGCCATCATTTTCTGCACCGCAGTGGGTAGTGCAACAGGGTTTGTTCCATACATAAGCTGGAATGGCAATGCTTTAACTGAATCATGATGATGATTATTATGAGCAAATTCAGCAATTGGTAATAGTTGTTTCCAAGTATGAGCTTCATTTGCACAAAATATTTGAAGATATACTTCCAGTTCTTGATTAACTCACTCTGTTTCTCCGTTGGTCTGTGGATGGTAGGTGGTGCTCATCCTATGATTGATTCCTAGCATTTTTCTGATTTCCTGGAAGACTTTAGCTGAGAACTGTGGTCCTCAATCCAAGATGAGTACGTCAGGTAATCCGAAGTGTTTAAATATTTTGGAGATGTAGAGGTCTGCTGTTCCTAATGCATGGATGGTTTTCTTGCAAGGAGTAAGTATTACCCCCTTTGTAAGACCATGGTCCACCGTGACCAAAATTGAGTCAAATCCATCTGAAATGGGAAGATCAGTGATAAAATCCAGTGTGACTTGTTGAAATGGTCTAGTTGCCTTAGATCCAATTGGTAGAATGGCTGGGGTGTTAGGGTATGTGTTCACCTTCATTTGCTGACATGTAGTGCAGCCCGTGATCCATTCTTTGATGTGTTTATACATTCCTGGCCACCAGTAATCTTGTTGTAATAGTTCTAGAGTCTTCAAGCGTCTGGGATGCCTGGAGGAGATGGTTTGTAGGGCATTGTCTGGGCATTTCCTTTGTTTGGGCAGTCCCTGGATATGTGTCCCTGGGTTCTGCATCAGAAACACTTGCCGTTTTCCGATATTCCTCCTTTTGGGCATCTGAAAGGCATCCTGTAGTCACAGCATTAATTCCTTTTGATCCTGATGCTGAGTTCCTCAGTTTCAGTTAAATCTGAAACACTTCTCCATGTTTCCTGATCCAGAGGACCAATTCATCAGTTTCAGAGTTTCCCAAGCATTGTGTAATTGTTCCACAGCATCATAGGCTGTTTCCATATTGATGACTGTGGGTTTTCGATGATTTTTGCTGCAACTGATGCTGGGAGTCCTTTACAGAAATAGATTTGCTGTGCCAGAACCCTGTGATTCCAGTGGATTGAATGAGCAATCAGAATTTCTGAATATAAGTGGGGATATCAATATCTCTGCCCACTTTGACTTAATCTAGATCATTCAGGGTCCTAGCTGCAGTGTCTGACTCGCCCCATTTGGCTAAAATCGTTTCTTGAAGCTTCTGTAATTGTCCCAAGAGAGTGTTGCTCCTCCTTCCCTTTTCTTTCCTTTGTCTGTGGTTGCCTTGTCCAATTCCTCTCAGATATTGGATTTCCAATTGTCTAACTCCTCTCCTAAGTGTAGAAAGACATATTTAATCTTCTTTTTGGCAGTAATAAATTGTTCCTCATCTAGATCAAAGGTGTCATTGACTGAATAGATGAAATGTTTTGCTTTGGATTGTTGTCCTTTAAATTTCTCAATGGAGATCCCCTTTATTCCTTTTGGAGATGTTTCTTTTTGTCTGCCATATTCTTTTTTGTTTTGGTTTTGGGTTCCTGTTTTGGTTCTTGTTTTGAGCTTTCCCCTTGTTTTGGTTCGTCGCCAAGGGCTAGATCCAATTTGATCTGCTGTTGTTCTCTGTATTTGTTCCACCTGGTGAGGGTTGGTCTTTCAAATGCAAAAAAGATGTTGTCTGATAGATCCTCTGTGTCTCAAAATTCATGCCACCAAGTGATCTCCAGTTCTGTGTTTGGTGGAAAGAACAACTGTTTGTTTGAGTTGTTTTCTTTGTTATGCCAAATGATCCAAGTTTCTGCTGGTAATTCTTTGTCGGGGTCTCCTTCCTTGTATTCTCCTTTGAAGAGACTTTCTGGGACTTGCTGGTTCCTTTTCTTAGTGGTTGAGATGTAATACCAACCTTCATTTGTTGTAGAAGGGTAGACTTCCCTTTGACTGAGGTAGTACTTCTGCCTATAATGAACAGAGTTGTTCAGCGGTCTGATCTGGGAGGTTTGGGTCTCAATGATGTCTGGCTAGTGACAAAGCACTGAGCAATTCCTGAGTTCCAACTTGTGTTACAGACAATGCCCTGTTGTGATTTATTCCTAAGTCAATGGCAACAAGCAGAGCCTTGGTCCACTCCCAGTCACTGGACAAAGAATCTAGATGCTAAGTCAAACAATGACAAAGGTCTTGAGAAAAATGAAGAAGAAGAACATCGAGATCAAGCGAGGTTGAGAGCAATACTTATCTAAGTTGGAACTGAGGTTACTCTACTGTACATGGGGTTTATATATGTTTAGAGAACAATGAAAGCCGTAAAAGGAAAGGTATAATAGCTATCCTAAGAAGGGAATATGAAAGAAGCTATGAGAAAGGAGATAAGCATCCAGGCTATGTAATGCACAGTTTGTATGAGTAATAATGATGAAGTAAAGCAGTCTGCTGAGTCAAGGTACTGACACGAGAAGGAAAACTGTAACAGATTGACGTCTAAGTACTGAGGTATTTATACAGTCTATCTACTGGTGTGATGTCAGTGATATTAGTAGCACTGACTGATCATTTCTATTGTGCTTGGTAATGCACAGTCATGCACATGGTGCGCTATTGTCTGAGTTTGACACATGTCAAACTCTATAATATCTGTCTAACTCTATAATATCTGTCAAGATATTAATAGCAGTGAACTCTATAATTATGTCCACATGTACAAACATTGATCATATGACAGATTAGATAAGATCGGTCCCATCCGAGATGTTTCCCATGGTGCAGAACACATCATGTGTGTAATGGATTACATCCATTTCAACACTCTCCTCAATGCTGACTCAAGTTCTAGTCATGACAACAACACACCAATCACATCAGATGCCAAATGACAGGTTGAGCATGCTCTTAACAACCTGGTGGCAACTGGCACACTTCAGACAAATGACAGAATGGACATTGAGGCACTGCTTAATCCTGCAGATGAGGTGCAGGTGGAAGAAGTCACAGACAAAGAAATTTTCCAGGCTGTCATGAATGTGCAAGCAGCACAACAAGATGGACCAATGAATGGTGGGGATGACAATATTGATGACAACACATCAACTGAACCACTCCTGACCCATCACAATGTGCTTCAGGCTGCATCTGTCATTAATAAGTACATTGATGGAATCAATGATCCTGTTGCATGCAAGCTGGAAGCAATTCTAGTGTCATTTAAACAACAAATCCACTTGGAGAGGTCTTGTTCTCTGGTCCCAACTCAAATTACTACATACTTTGGCTGTCAATAATCTACAATACAGTTCCTCCAGCATAATATCAACTTTTCTGTGATTTTTGGCATTTTTTCATGATTTTCAGGACCTATATTTGGTGACTCCCTTGTACCCCATACCCCCTGTATCCCATAGCCCCAGGCCGTGACGGAGGGGTATGGGATAAGAGAGGTTCGACTGTATCCGAGTCAGTGTTGATGAAACACAAACAAATGGCAAGGGGTCGTGTGAAACTGTCACATCACATGTGCCTCAGGCAGGCGACTTGTTGCTATCACACAGCTCATGTTGGGTTCCATGCGAACTGTTGACATTGCACACGTGCTTAAATCTGACAGTTGCTGCACCCATGTCGGGCCTTAAATCTGCAGCACTAAGTCTTTCTCAAAAAACACCGACCCCGTGAGAAGATGGTGGTTAACTTAGAGGAACAATCCACTCTCATCAGACACTCGGTGTGGCTGTCGTAATGATCCCCGGTTTCACCGAACCAAGTGTCTCCATCAAGAGTTTATAATATTGTATTTAAATTCCGAAGAATGAGAGTGAATCTTCCAGGCTGGTCCTCATTCCAACACGATGCGAATCGCAACAATCATCAGCTTCCTCTTTCTCTCCTGCGCTGCATGCGCATTGCAGCCACACGCAGTTGAACGCCGCGATGGCTTTCGATCATCGGTCATTCGACGCCGTTCGTCCCAACCGAATTCACAAAGGAGACTTGCATCCAGGAGCATCAGACCTTCGATAGGTCCTGACATTGCACGTATCCTAATTAGCCTCAACTGTATTCAAAGCTCAGCAACATTTTGTCAGGTACGAGACACAAGCCGAATCCAGGGCCAATACGAGAAATACCAAAACACCAGTGCTCGCCCTGGGGCTCCTTGGAAGCAATCTTGAAAGCGAAAAAAGTGCATGATATAACTCTGCTTTCAATCTGTTACATCACCGGCGTTAAAGTCTACAGGGTTAAACCCCGTTTTGACGGAGGGCCGGCCGTCGTAAAAGAAGTAGACATGTCACACAGCATGTCCTGGAGCGAAAACGAACTGAAATTAGAGATTTCACGCTTGATGACTAGGGGTGAACTTCTTGGTGCCCTTCATGTCGGAGACAGGTGTTACATCATTATGAAGGATTTGGGCGACCCGTGGAAATCTCGCGAGGGTACTACTGAAGATCAGGTACTACAACGCATGATAGAAGCCGACAGATGGGATGCGGAAAAATTCGGCCTCGACCGATCGTATGTGTGTCAGATACGCCCTGGATTCCCTATCGATGACTCTCCTTTTAGGGGACCCTTCCGGAACATAATTATACCTGGACTGGTGAAGGCAACTCCTTGGTTGTTCGATCTGTTGGCCGATGGAGATTTGCGCATTTTACGGGGGTCCAAAGGGAACCTGTCGAACATTATTGTGGGATAATAAAGTGGACAAAAGAAGGCGACAACTACTTCCCCATTTTCACACGTTTAAGTTCTGACGGTATAACTGTACATACATAATCGCCTACGTTTACTTCCGTGTCTCTGGATCGACGTACTGTACATGACAACGCTGCAGGTTAGAGTAGGTCTCGTCATATAACGTATATATTCTCTGTTTCCAGTTCGTAGGAATCAAGTGTCTTGAAATAGGCCACTTGTTCCGCTCGTTCCTTCCCCCACTTGAGGGCGACATCGTCTGTCCCTTCTCTGTCTCGCTTCCCGTCCTTAGCTTCGGCTTTAGCTTTTGCAAAGGCAATGCGGGTGGAAAAAGGTTTCTGCTGCTGCTGCTGCTTTCTACAACTCGCCGGCTTCTTGATAGCATTCTCCTTTCCTTTCCCCTTGGGCTCAGACCTGGATTTAGGCTGACGCGTATTTTTTCTTGCCTTGTTATCGTTGTCGTCCCGCAAAGGATCGCGTTTAGCCAGCCTAGCTGACCGTCTCTTACCCCCTTCTCCTTCTTTTCCCTCCTCCTTCTCGTCCCCTCTGTCGTCCTTGACCCTGGTCGCGTTGGGGCCTGTCCTAGTCTTGACATTCTTCGTTAGAGGCCCACGCGCATCTTTCGCTTTGCGCTTGGGAGACCTGTTCTCTTCTTTTTCGTCACTCTCCTCCTCGACGGGAACCTTGGTACGCTTTCGCTTACTCCTTATCGGTGACACGACAGGAGAAGCGTCATCCTTCATATCATCTTCAACAGTAGGGCCTCTCAATTCTTAGTTCGTGAGTTCACGAGTTCGAGTTCGCTATGCAGGGTGTGATTGCCGAGGGCTAAGCAAGTAGGTTAGTGGGGTGTGGGAGATTTGACTTGGCTGGCTGCAACAGGCCAAGTGTGATGTGACAATACATCATGCATGTCGAAATTTGATGCATGTTATCCTCATGTTAGATACAGTAGGCAACAAAACTGTTGCAATGTTTGTTGATTTCACACAGTTTGACATTGTGTGCCACAGGCAAAATAACAATAAATAATCATAAATAAGGGTAGGATAGCCCTATTAATTAGCTTCATTTTGACTCTATATTGACCTTATTTGGTCATGTTTCTGTTAACAGATAAATTCATTTGCAAGGCAATGTCATTGCAACAGTTTTGTTGCTGGCACATTTTTATCACATATTGGTACATTCTAGTGCTTAGTATAGTCCACTTTTGCCTTATCACTGCTTGAACCCTCCTAGGCATACTCTCAATCAAGTCCTGACAGACATTTGGATCAATGTTGTTCCATCTCTCCCACAATTCCAACATTCCTGCTGGGGGTTTTTCATACCCTGCCAGCCTCCTCTTGATCTGTGTCCAGAGCTGTTCAATTGGATTGAGGTCTGGAGACTGTACTGGCCATAATAGAGGTTTCATTTGATGATCTTGGAACCATTGTTTTGCTTTTTGCAGGTGTCTTTGGGGTCATTGTCATGCTGGAATATGCATTCTTGCCATAATATTCCAAGCTTGCATGAAGGTCCTCCTCCAAAATGGAGACATAGAGATCCCCATCCATCCTCCCATCAATCTTGCAAGCATAGCCAGGACCCTCCCACATCATACACCCCCAGACCATCACTGACCCTCCCCCAAACTTCACTGTGCCACTCACTGAGGCCCTCCCCTGCCTTTCTCCATGCCCATTTCCATCCATCTGACCCTAGCCTGTTGATTTTTGTCTCATCTGACCACACCACCTTCTTCCAGTCCTCTAGAGTCCAGTTCTTCTGTACCAATGCAAAATCCATCCTTGCCCTCTTGTGCCTGTGTTGAACGATCTTCACCCCAAATACCCCTAAGTATAGCCTTCAACACGGCTATCACCAGTTTGACCCTTAGAGGGTATTTCTTTTTCTTTTTATTTCTTTTATTTATGTATATTAGATTACAAGTCCATTCCACAAATATGTACATACACTAAAAGTGTATATAAGACCTGTAGATATCCAATATACATTCAGTTGCTCTTCCTGCTTTCCAGCATGTGAGTATCTCCACTCTATGAGTGTAAGACCTGGAGAGGTCTCTGGTCACTGTCTCTGACAGTGATACAATACTCAAAACACCTGGAGAGGTGTCTGGTCACTGTCTATGACAGTGATACAATACTCTTGTCATCACAAACGTATGACTCTATGTCTAACGACATATGAGCTCATTGTTCATGACAGTGATGACCACTGAGACAAACTATGTCTGAAGGACATATGATTGCTGCTCAACAGGTTATGGGCCCTGGTAAGCCCGTCATTGTTGTCAACGATGACAAAACATGTCTCAAGGATATGATCAACAACAACGAAAAAAATTTCATATTTTTCAAAATTTACATTTATGAAACAAAGACGCTAATAAAATATGTTTCATAGATAAGATTATCATATACTATGTCGTCCTCCAAGACCTCCACTGGCATTGATTCTATCAATGTCTTCACTGGCATCGACTACCACGTTTGGGCAGAAAGGATGAAGTCCTACCTACTTCACATCGGATCCTGGTCTATTATCAACCTATCATTTCCTAAACCATCCCCTCCCGCCAATTCCGCTACTGCTGCAGTAGCAACAGAATACAGAAAAGAACTTTGCGAATGGCAAAAACTCAATGATTCTGGTCTAGGTGCATTACATCTCAAAGTCTCTGATTCTATCAGGTGACATATAGCTACCGACGATCAACTACTTTCAGCATGGAATACGTTGGCTACTAGCTATAAAAAGACTACACCAGTGCTCATATTTGATCGTTTTCAGAAAACAGTTAAATTCAAACTCTCAGGGAAAGATCCCGTACCTGAGATCAAAAGACTTGGATCTTATTTTGCACAGCTCACAGAGGACAAAGTCGAGATCCCCAACTTTATGCAAGCTCTTATACTTGCAGCTGCTCTTCCCAAAGAGTGGACTGCTGTCTCTACAGCTATGTTCCAGTTATATGGAACAGAAAAAATTCACCTTCGAGGCCATCTCCAATTCTATTATTGGAGAATACCATAGGAGTTACGCCATGAGACAACAATATAACTCTAGGGACAAGGCAAATAAAATTAGCGGAGTAAAGAGGAAGAAAAAGATGCAACGTGGAACCATCAGAAAAAGGATGACAAAAATCAGCGTCAGGGTTCTGATGAATCAAAGATCAAAGACCTCGCCCTCGCAAGGGTTTCAGAGGCAAGGGAAAGAAACACGCCCAAGAAGCAGATGTTCCTCCTGAGTCCAATCAGGAGCATAACGCCGTCAAGATCATATCTCTGGCTCTTTCTATTGCGGCACGAAACATACAAAACCGCATGCTCCCACCAGCTGCCCGATTCACGGGTCAGTCACAAACCCGAAAGAGTGTGTGGACAAATGTAATAAAACCAGATCGCTTGCAGAACGCATTGGCATCACCCACAATGGAAATGTTAAAAATACTCAATACCATCACAAAAGATGAAATATCTTTTGAACCACCTCACAAACAAAAAAGATCTGAGATAGATCTTGACTACTCAACTGTGGAAAATCCACAAGATGTTTTGGAAGAAACGTTATTTGAGGATGGTGACAAAGATTACGACATTCCAACGGATCCCTTTGATGAACCAATGGATCCGCTCTTTGATGACGATGCTGTAAGCCTCAGTGACGAGTTAAGTCATTCATTTGTCAATAGAGAAACTACTAAATGCTTTTTACAGTGACATGTAGTATAAATGTATATAATGAAAATATCATTATTTTTCTCATTGCAATAATTTGTGAAATGTAAAGAAAATGAGTCATCATGGATTCTTGACTCAGGAGCATCATTGCATTTTACACACAATCAAAATGACTTCTTATATTATTGACAACTGATCGATAAAAGGTTTGTACAAACTGCTGCTAAAGGAAAAACTTTACAGATACTAGGCATAGGAGCTGTCATGATCAAGATAACTGTTAATGGAAAAGCAGATATAAAATTGATCAGGCCAGTCTTTTATATTCCCAATATGGATACAAGATTACTCTCCATGGGAACTTTCCTAAATCAAGGGTATTCCCTTTCAGGAAATAAAAATCATATCGATCTTATTAAAGAATCATCAATTATAAGATTCTCACCACATGAAAAAGGACAAACCATATATTGGTTAGATTCTGAAATTCATAATGAATCAATAAACGTTGTGACACAAAAACCTGATTTTCATATATGGCATAAACAATTGGGACATCCACAAGATGAAGTAATTCAAAAGGAAAAATTCATTTAGACGGATTCCCAAATATTCCAGTTCCAAAAAGGAAACAAATATGTTCAGGATGTGCAAAAGGAAAAATGCGAAGTAAATCATTTCCAGAATCACAAAGTAGAGCATTGTCTCCTTTTGATTTAATACATTCAGATCTTAAAGAAATCTCAATGATATCATATCACAAATACAAATATTTTGTGAACAATTTGTTGCATTAATAAAAAACAAATTATTGAATCAAGGAACAGCAGCGCAGTACAATAGACTAAGTAAGGATTCAATACTTACATTTTTACTATTGTTACTGCCTTACTTAAGTTGTAATGTTAGTTGTAAAACTGAGGGATAGTCGCTCAGAACGCCCTCCTTATATGCATTTCAGAAACCCTAACCTAAGTACAGTGTAATCTACCTATTACATAATATCGGTCCCTAAAATGAGTCATTCTGAGTCTTCATCTATTTATATTCCTTCTATGATGTTCTATATGACATCATTTCATTCTTATATGACGTTGTATGAGTTATGACTCAGTGTGAGTCATTATGAGTCATAAACATGATTCATTATGACTAATTATGAGTCATAATCATGAGTCATTGTGACTCCAAATGAGTCATAATATGAGTCATTATGACTATAAATGAGTCATAACAGTGAGTCATAATTGTGAGTCATAAGTCACATGACTAATATTATGTAAGCTATTTATGATTAAATATGAAACACTTAATTAATAGTTATTCAATCTTATCTAATAGATAAGATATAGATAAGATATAGATTAGATAAGATGTTCATTACATTAGTTATTGTAATGAATGTAACTAATCTAATGTAACTATTATAATAACTGTCAGAGTTTCGACACTCCCCCTTGTTGAATATTTTATCAATTATGTATACCACATAACTCAAGCATTTTATTATGCTTATTCAACATAAGGTTCTTGTTAAGATATCAGCTGCTTGATCTTCAGTTTTTATATAATAGAGATCAACTAAATCTTCTTTCACGCATTGTCTGATATAATGATATCTTACATCCATGTTTTGTTCTTTGTTCTTGAGCTGGATTAGAAGCCATGTAGATAGCTGCTTGATTATCCATTATTAAAGGAATGGATTGTATATCATATCCAAGTTCATTGAACAAATTCTTTAACCATGATATCTGTCTGCATGCGTCTGATGCAGCCATATTCAGCTTCTGTTGAAGATAATGCTATTGTTTTTTGTTTAGCTGATTTCCAGTATACTGGTGCTCCTGCTAATTTTACAACCATACCAGTTGTTGACTTCCTATCAATTGGATTTGAAGCCCAATCAGCATCAGCATATACAATTAAACCATAAGCATCACGACCATCATATTTATACAATAATCTAATGTGCTTCCAACATATTTGATTATGTGTAATGCTTTATTAATGTGATCCATTGTAGGATTGCTCACAAATTGTGACATTAATATTGTAGCATAAACGATATCCAATCTAGTACACATTGCTAGAAATAATAATGATCCTATCAACTGTTGATAGTATGTGATCATTTCAGGTGTAGCTTTGCCTTCTATTTGTTTATTTGGTACATAACCAGCTGGTAAAGGAGTATTAACTGGTTTTGCGTTTATTAAACCAAATCTTTCAACAATCTTTTGCATATTTGGCTTGATCAATTGTGACAGTACGTTTACTTTTGTCTATCACAATATTCATTCCTAAATATTCACTTAGATCTCCTAAGTCTCTACTTTCCCATTTATTCATAAATTTCTTTTTAAAGTCATCAACAGTCTTTTCATTATTGCCCATGAATATTATGTCATCAACATATAAGATGATAACAACAATGTCTTTGTTGTTTCTGTAGACATATATTCCTGTATCGGCATATAATCTTCTAAACCCTAGTTTAGTTATACTGTTATGTGCTTGTATATTCCAAGCTAAAGATGCTTGTTTCAAACCATATAAAGCTTTTCTCAGCTTATATACTTTATCAGTATCTTTGGTTTTGAAACCTTCCGGTTGTTCCATATATATCTCCTCTTCTAATTGGCCATATAGAAAAGCAGTTTTAACATCTAGTGCTTTGAGTACCCAACCTTCTAAAGCTGCTAATGCTAGTAAGATTCTGACAGTCTCAAATCTTGAAACTGGGCTAAATGTGGCTCCAAAGTCTATTCCTGGTACTTGTGAAAAGCCTTGAGCAACCAATCGCGCTTTATATCTATTATCCGATTGCTTTATGGTGTAAACCCATCTACATCCAATAGGTTTCCTGTCTTTAGGTCTGTTTACTAATTCCCAAACATTTCTACTTTGTATAGATTTAATTTCTTCTTCCATAGCAGTTACCCATTTTGAATATGATTGAGGATCTTTATCTTTTATTTGATAAGATCTCTATATACAACAGGTATTCCTTTTCTTCTGTTTTCTTGATCATTGAGTTTCGATGCTGCTTTTGATAAGAGAAATTTATCTCTTTTTGCTTGTACTTTCTTTAGCCAAGCTTCATTATCAAATTCTAAATCATTAGATTCTGAATCTAATTTTGTATCCATAGTAACCGTCTTATCTAGATCAATATCTGGTATATAAGATTTCTTTATTATCTCAGGTAATAAGATTTTCTTTTCAAATCTAGGCATTGGAGTTAAATCTGATTTAACATCTGATTTATTTGTTTCTACAGAAGTTATTTTCTTAGTATTCTTTTTAGGAATAGGTCTAAGATCTTCTACAGTAAGTTCTGCCATATTAGAATCTGACATTCTAATGTTTGGATGTTTTTTCTTTCCATACAAGTCTTCAGTAACTTTTTGAACTTGTTTGTCTATTTTATCATTTAGTTCTTTATCATTCTTAATTCTGTTTTGAATGACATCATTCCATTTCTTAAAGTTAAATTCAGCTTCAATTTTAGCTGGATGTTTATCTCCATAAACATTATCTTTAATAACTTTAACTTTTGGAATCCTAGATGATTTTCGTGTTCCAAACTTTTGTTGTATGACAGCTCTTTCCTGTTCTCTAAATCATGGATTTCGAGCTTGTTCATCTGGATTAATAGACTGCTCTAGTATCGTAGATCTAGAAACTGGTTTATCATTACCAAGTCTATTTCTTTTAACTTCTTGAAGATCTAACTTCTTTCCAACACGTTTAACTCCTTTAAATAAATCTATATTCTTTCTATAGTTTATATCAAGATTTGATTTAGGAAGTTGAAAAGATGTTTCAATTAATGATTTACTTTTATTAAGAGTATTCTTAGATTTACTCAGATTTTCAATCTGTTTTTCAAATTCTCTTATCTTAGCTAATTTTCATCATCTCTTTGTGATTTCTTATTTGTAGATGATTTCTTTAATGAAGGAGTATCAATAGCTTTTTGTTTTCCTTTATCAGTAAAATATTTAAAAGAATCATTAATTTCTTTCATTTTTTCGAAGTTATCGTCAATTCTTTTTGATACTTGACTACTTCTAAAACCTTTTGTTTCAGGATCTTTTATATCTTCATCAAGATCACTTTTACTTTTATACATATCAGATATATTCAAATCTGATTCTGAATGTGAATCCTTCTTTGATCTATATGAATTACTTTTAGATATATTTGAATCATAATCACTTTCATCTGCTGAATATGATTTTGTGCTATGATATGAAGAATTACTGTCATGTAGATGATTGTCTAATTCCTTATTAGACTTATTCATCTGATCCGACTTGATCATCTGATTCCGAATCATCATCATCTAAATTATTTGAATCATGAAATGATTTCCTTTTATCATTGATTGTAGTGTCATGATTATAATAATTGTTGTTTGATGGAATTGTTTTAAGATCTAAAGATGTGGGTATATCTTTATGAATAAGTTTATCTTTTGTTAATTTGGGAAATATGTTTTCGTCAAAGATGGCATGTGTAGCAATGACTATAGTATTTTTATCATTCATGAACTTATATGATTTGCTTTCATATCCAATGAATATCATCGGTTCAGCTCTTGGTGATAATTTATTCTTTCTTCTTTCTTTTACTATATAGACATATGCTAGACATCCAAATATCCTAAAGTTCGACATGTTAGGTTTTTTGTTCATCATATTTTCATAAGGTGTTTTCCATTTCGTTCTTCTTAATGGTGTACGATTATATATGTGGACTGCAGTATCAAATGCAAATGACCACCATGATTTAGGACAACCAGATTCTAATAAAAGTGTATGTGCTTTCTTTAGAATGGTTTCATTTAATCGTTCAGCTCTACCATTTTGTTGATGAACATGTGGAGCACTTAGTTCATGTTTAATACCTTTTTCTTGAAAATAGTTATTTAGCTTTTGATTTACAAACTCTCCCCCTCGATCTGAATGCATACTTTTTACTTTTAAATTGAGTTGATTCTCAATATATATAATATATGCTTTAATAGCAGTAAAAGTATCAGCTTTAGATCGAAGTAATGCTACATAAGCAAAAGAAGAATAATCATCTAAAATTAATAAAGCCCATTTTTGTTTATGGTAAGACTGAATAGGTAATTCTATCAAGTCCATATGTATCAATTCTAGCAAGGTAGTTGCTCTATTAGTTGAAACTTGATATGGTTTATTATCAAGTTTTCCCATGATACATGATTTACATATGCTTTTCATATGTGGTTTATTAACTTTAGAACTATTTTCAGTATTTCTGAACATATGACTTAACACGTTATCACTTGGATGTGCCATTCTTCGATGCCAAATAAAATAATCAATAGTTTTAGAACTATTATTTAATAACAAATGTTGTAAAGGTCTTTTAATCTCAGTAGATAACCAACTTATAGAGTTAGTTTCTAAAGGATATCCTGTCAATGTTATGTTTCCCTTGTGTATAATAGTTTGTGTTTTGTGTGATATACTTCATAATTCATACTAGTAAGTTGTGGTACAGAGATAATTCTGTATGGCAACATTGGCATATAACATACGATCCAGTTTAGCATATGTTTTCCATGTCGGAAACATACTTGGCCTTGGCCTTCAATGAGTGTTTTCGCATTTTTGTCTGCAGTAGTAACTTTAACTGGTGTGATAAATTTCTTATATGACATAAAGTCATTTATAAATGGTGTACAATGTCTGGTAGCTCCAGAATCAATTACCCATTTATCATTCTTATTTAAGAGCATAATTTGTTCACTAGGAACCCTATATTCATAATTACTATATATACAATTGTATCTACTGTTATTCAAAGCTTGATCTGATGCGTTCAACACATCTACATTGGTAAGATTATCAAGCACTAAAACAGTATTAGATAAGTAATTAGAATTATTTAAATTTGTCACATACCCAAATGGATCATCCTCATCAGATGGTCCTCCAGAGTTACTCTCAGGATTAGTTATATCCATATTTTCGACATTATTATTGATGTCCTCATCAATATATTCAATGCCACTATTGTAACCATCATTTGCATCATTGTAGTGTTCCTCACTACTGTCTGATTGCGATTTAAGGTCCGGAACTGAACTATCATCAGTTTCTGCTATAGGTGAAAATGGAATTTGAGGTGTCAAGAAGATTCTTTTGAACTCCGTTCCTTCAGGAGAAAGTTCATAATCTACTACCTCATCTCGAAGATATTCCGGAGGATAAGCCAACATAGTATCTATGTAATGGAAACCTATTCTATCTAATAAATCATGATTAGATGTGTGTTCAGGTATTTCTTCCTCAATATTCCCTATAGTCTGAATTGGTTCATCAATCGTCATATTATTTGTAAAGTGAATAATATTATGAGAATCTTTCTTATTCTCATGTTTATACTTATTCAACTCTGCAATTAAAGCTTTATTCTTCAGCTTCTTGTTATCACGATTCTGTGTGTTCCGTTTCTTCTTATCATCTTTAGATAAAGAAGATGCATTTGCTTTGTTAGCAAATCTATTATTGCTCTGACGAGGTGTGAACGATCGTCTATTATTGAATCTGCCTCTAAAAGATCCTCCTCTAAACCTGTTGTTTGGAAATTGATTACTAGATTGTTGATCATTCCAAGATGGTTTAGTGTTTGGATATTTATTGATGTTAGATCCAATGTTAGCAATTTGAACTGTTTGTCTGCCACTCCTTGCTTTTGATTGCATGAGATTCCATTCATTCTGAATCTTAGGAACTATCTTTGCTGACGTGAATTCGTCAATATTGCTATTAACAATATTAGTAACCAAAGTACTATATTGTTGATTCAAAGCGTGTAAAATGAAGAAAGTCAATACAAAGTCTGGAAGTTTGTATTTATCTTCAGTTCCTAAATCGGAAACAGCTTTCATCAATTTAGAGATAGCTATAATGGGATCTTGTCCTGGTTTCATAGACCAACTGAATATGTTTTTGTATAAAATGAAATATTTGGCTATTCCAGTTGTTCCAAAAACTTTATCCAATTCAGCAATAGTTTGAGCTGGAGTATCTTTAACGTAAGACCATAGATTAGTTGCTAATGCCATTTAAATAATAGCATTTGTCTTTGCAGAATTTTCATCCCAATCAAGTCTTTCATTATAAACAGATTTATACTTCAATTCCCAATGGGTTTTTTCTTCAATGCTAGATTTTTCCATAGGTGGTGAAGGATAACCTTCCTTTTCTCTGGTTACGTATTTAGTGTATCCTTTCATGGCTAAGTATGCCATCAAAGTTTCTTTCCACTTTTTATAATCCATTACTCCATTAAACACAGTAACCATTTTTTCTAGCAATTCTTTATCGTCTTTTCCTCCACATAAATAATTTGCCAATCTATTTTTAGAGGAAACAAAATCATCTAAAGTCCACCAAGCAAGTCTAGATTTGAAATTCTCAGTGAAATGAAGATGATTAATGCCAGTACGTTCATAAGTAAAATGAACGTTTCTTCTCCAATGTTGAGGATATGAGACGATTTCAGATAATTTAGGATACATAGGCCAAACTTGTTCTTTATAGTATCTAGGTTGAAACAAAACCATATAACATAGTCCATTCTTATTCCAAATAGGATGATTTTTAGTATGTTTTATGATATGTGTTTGTTTGTTAACCCTATATTTAACATTTATAAAGAACGGAAATGCAAGTTCTAATTCCTTTGCTTTAACGCTGAAATTAGATTGAATATTCTTATCAGATTTTGATTCAGTACCTGAACCTGATTTTAAGAATTTCCTATTCAATGAAGAACTTGGTTCTCTTATAGGTGCAACGTTCTTCTGCCATCTGATTTGTGGAGCTTGAAAATTGTGAACCCTCTTCTTTTGTCAAAGATTCCTTGGTTTGGAAATATTGTTTTTTGGATAAACAATTTCTTCCGAATTTTCGTCAATCCAATCGGATGCTTTATGTGGTTCATATCCCCAAGGTTTATCATCATCATCTGATTTGTGTTCATCATTCCAACCATTATCCTGATTTGTATCATCAGCTTTCTGTTTCTCACAGATCCTTTGTAGACGTTTAATTAAACCAGCAATAATTTCTTTTGTATTTAATAATGTTGGTTCAGGGGAATTATTAATACGTCCTTGAGACTCTGGGAACTGTTGAACGATGTTTTCATTGTGGATGGTGAACGCGGTTTCTTCTTCTTTCAAAAATGGATTACTCTTAGGATAATACATGTCGATGATATCATCAGGAACATATACAAAATTATCCAAGTTCGACGTATGAGTAAACTCATTTTGATGAAGTTTTTCATCAGATTTAACCGTTGGGAAATTATTCTTAGTCTGATTTTCGTTCTCATCGGACTGTGACAAAAAATTCATAATTGGACCATCTTGGTCCGCATTTGTACAAGTATATAGACTACTAGGTACTATACCTGGTAGTCGACGCTGTCCTCGGAGACGAGTGAGTTCGCCGAACTCCCCGAGCTTCGTGATTTTGTCCTCGATCGGGACGACGGGCTTGAATCTTCCCGGAGCATCCGCTCCGGTCTCTCTCCTGCTACCGGGGATAAACTTTTCCCCGGGCGAATGTGACTGTACGGGGAGTGGCGTAACTCCCTCTTCTGAATGACTGGGGTTCTCACAACCCCTGAATACGTACGCTGTCACAGAGACATCAGCTTTTGATTTTAATAGCTGATTTAGATTGATTACCAAAGACATATATCTGTCTTTATCTAAGATCCGACTTAGATTCTGGATCGCTTTCTCCTCCCTTTGCATTTCGGCTGCATGGACGACTTCATCATAATCTTGCTTATCATGATAAATAACACCGTCATGAATCCAGATGGGGTGTTCTCTGGCTAGTCTCTTCCTAGCCAATTCTTGAGAAAGCTCCTTCGGATCATAGGGGTCATCAACCCTTTGGAGCGTCGTATCGATGGTCTTCTTTAGAGACTCATACTGCGGAGCGGGACGGCCATCGAATCCCATATAGTGACATTTCGGTCCGAGATGCTGTGCAAATCCAGGGATGTCAGATAATTTTTTCCGACGTGTGATGATCTTGATTTCTCCATCATCTTCCTCAGCCCTGTCAAACTGATCCAACAAGATCAGATCTTCATTCTCGCTGATGGCCATGCCATCACCTGATCTATACTTGACACCTAAGATATGCGGTTTATCGCCGATGTCCCTGACTTCCTCAGTCAAGAAACAATCAAGAATGAAGCCAAAAGTGTCAATGCGAGGGGCGAAGGAAATTTGATGCGCGGGAAGATCGTAAGATCGGATCACTGGATATATTTCCCTGACCTCAGGGGTATCTTTGATATTATTATATCCGGCACAAGAATGTGCCAGATGAAGAAGGCGAGCAAGTCGAGCATATGGATCACATGACGCCATATCATCTGCGTCATATTTGTTCATGATTTTGAGAACGTCCTCTTTGGTCAAGTTTGGGTTCCTAATCAGGACCCGAGCTAAAATGCCCTGATTGATGTAATTGTCGTAGCCGATAGCTCCATCAAGATAGACATGATAGTACATTTGAGTGCAGAGAGGACCGATTTGGTAAACGCGCGACATTTCGATGTGTTTCTAAAAATAAAAATATATTAGCCTAATTCTTATTTCCCGAATGATACATGAGAAAAAAAGTGCTTATCAGGCTGTGCTATTTTTGAAACAATACGTCATGGACTTGTCTGGCAACGCAAACGACTCATTGGGGTTATATGGATGTTGTTATGCCAATCTCGTACCAGGGCTCCTTCAAATTCCCTGCGTACAAACTAGTATGTATGTATGTATGTGTGTATGTATCTGTGTAAGTGACATCCTCGGACGTCCTAATCTAGTTGGGGTGCTATTCATCTGCCCAACAATAGTCTGCATGTACGACGAAAGTTCGCCTCAGCACGACCTTTATACGAATATTAAATAATTAAATAGAGAAAACCGACGAAAACGGTTATTATGATATATGCATTAATGTAATGGGCAATTGGGGGTGCGTGAAGCCTTTACAGGGGATTGGCCCTGTTATCCGCATAAAGCGGCCCAAAATCCGTGTCTTTTTTGGTAGTGGTGTGACAAAACCACAACATATTTTAAGACCTGCCGGTCCTGGGAAAGTTTTGATTTCATTGTCTTCCAACAACGCACGACTCCGATGCATGACACCAGATATTTAATCTATCTTCCCAGATAGTCTGTCACAAGTGTGACAGAAATGGTATCCCTGCTACCATTAAGCAATCATTTTTCCCATGATTGGGTTAGCATTCATTCGTAGGCGTGAGAGAAAGTCAAAACACAGATCACACAAATCTAATCAGCTATAGATCCCATCGGTCATGATAGAGGGCCATCAGCCATATCTCTGATCCGATTTTTTGAGATCTCATCAGCTGATCTGATCACACACTTAAACTATTTATAATACACTTTAGACTACTACCCTTCTAAGCATACAACGCCCAACCCTTTGAGCGTTTGAAGGCAGTCGCCGGGGCCCATAACCTATTGAATCAAGGAACAGCAGCGCAGTACAATAGACTAAGTAAGGATTCAATTACTTACATTTCTTACTATTGTTACTGCCTTACTTAAGGTTGTAATGTTAGTTGTAAAACTGAGGGATAGTCGCTCAGAACGCCCTCCTTATATGCATTTCAGAAACCCTAACCTAAGTACAGTGTAATCTACCTATTACATAATATCGGTCCCTAAAATGAGTCATTCTGAGTCTTCATCTATTTATATTCCTTCTATGATGTTCTATATGACATCATTTCATTCTTATATGACGTTGTATGAGTCATATGACTCAGTGTGAGTCATTATGAGTCATAAACATGATTCATTATGACTAATTATGAGTCATAATCATGAGTCATTGTGACTCCAAATGAGTCATTAATATGAGTCATTATGACTAATCATGAGTCATAATTATGAGTCATTATGACTATAAATGAGTCATAACAGTGAGTCATAATTGTGAGTCATAAGTCACATGACTAATATTATGTAAGCTATTTATGATTAAATATGAAACACTTAATTAATAGTTATTCAATCTTATCTAATAGATAAGATATAGATTAGATATAGATTAGATAAGATGTTCATTACATTAGTTATTGTAATGAATGTAACTAATCTAATGTAACTATTATAATAACTGTCAGAGTTTCGACACAAATATGGAATATTGCCAAAGAAATGGCAGTTTGACAGAGGAAGTGAATTCACTAAAAGTGAAAAATATCTCAAAGATCTCGGTATTGAGATCCAGAAATCACTTCCATATACATTCACAAGCTCTAACCTATCAAAGCGACAGGCAGACAGGGGGTTTTGTGAGTGAGGTAAAGTTTTCCCGTCAATGCCAGTTCCGGAAGCACACTGCGCAAATGTAGAATGCGAAACAAATGTGGATAAATGCGAGCAAATATGAACAAATGCAAGTGTATGTGGACAAATGCAAACGTATGCGAGCGTAAGCGAGCAGACCAATCAACAACACGCTTGGATTACGCGAAAGGATGCTAAAGGAAAGAGCGGCTACTCAATAATGGGTGGCAGTCACATGATGATAACTGTTTTTGCGGGACAGCGGAAGTGGTAAAGCAAAGGCCGGTGGTGCGAACAGACAACATCGGGGGCGGATAATGCATGCAGATAGCAAACGTCGGACGCTGATAATAACAACGAGCAGCCTAAGTCTTTCCGCAAGGCGGGCTTGACAACGACTGTAATGATGCGGAGAGGAAACTCGCAAGTGAAAGAGAGGCCAAAGGCAAAGTGAACGCAAAGAGGAAACTTGAATGGATGGGATATGCTGATTTCTACTATGAGACTTTATGGTTTATATACATTTTACTATACTACCAATGTGAGTGAACTCCGAAACTCTGAAACTTTCCCTGTGTACGCGCAGCTCCTTGCTGTCCCAATCTGTGCTTTTGAAAGGCGTCATCTGATGTGGCTTAGTATACAAGTATTTTCATAGTATTTTCCTCTGATGCGCAACTCCGTAGTGGAACCCTGACCGTATTGGCGCTGTCCCTAAGGGCGTCTCAAATAGGTGTGCAACGGCCGTTGATCAACCTCCGGCGTCCAATTGCTAAGCGCTAGGGTATTCACTATTGACCGTGAGCCTGTTGCCGGAATGCGACCCTTTACACTTGATGTAGCCGTCCGGTTGTACTCGTTGATCGACGCAATAGTCCATGAAGATTTCATTGGCTAAATAGCTTTTTCCGTCAATCATATACGGATGTGGCTAGCGGCTCTCGATTGCGGTACTCGGAAGGCGGACCTGCCTATTATGGAAGTGGCAGTGCAGATTGTTGCGTGTGGTGGTAAACTCTCGATGCAGAACGTCCGTTAGTCAGCGCAGGCTTTCAGATAATTGGATGTGTGCGCTGGTAGTTGTCAAGTGCGACGGTGCTTGGTTGCAGGTGTGTGCGTGTTTTGCGATATGTGAGGCCTGCAGATCTGCACAGTATCAGATAATTAGTGTTGGGGTCAGTGCATGTGTATAATCCCAATGATGGTAGGACTACTCTCGCATAGCATGACACATATATGTGACGAGGTCGCTACATGGTCACAGCAGGACACCGCTCATCATCTCCCCTGGACTTAAAAATCTGACTGCCCTCAGTCAGTCTGCTGGACGAATATGACCGATTGATGGAGTTTGGTGCGATGGCGAGCATACTGCGGATGTGCGAACCCAAGGCGGTGATGCGAGCGTGTGGACTTCTGGTTGCAATGCGAAGGTATGCCAGAGAGCGGGTATGTCTCTTAATGCGGTGGACCGAACCGGCTTCCTGGGTATTGGACTTTAGTTGGAGACTTTGGATGTCCATGGGACACGGCGTCTTCTTGAGCATCTGCGTGGGAATGGACCTGGCTTCCTTTGTAGTTACGTGGGAATCGCCCGGGTGCTTTTGTCAGTTCTGCCGCTTCCTTTCCTCTTTATCTTTCTCTCTCTCATGTCTGCTTCACCTACCGACCTAAACCTTGACAACGCCATTGCTGCTGCTGAGCAGTACTTTACACTCCCCCCCAGTCTCATAAGAATCCTATAGGAATCTGACTGCAGTCCGATAAAAATGCAAAAAATTAAAATTAAAAATACCTAACACCAACTGAAGGTACATATTTGTGTTTGTTCATGTTTATTTTCACATATAGACAATATGGGCATCATCTGACAGCAATTTGTGAGGAGGTTTCTGATATGAGAGTTTGGGGTTGTGACAAGGTAGTATGTGACATTCAGGCAGCACCTGATAGTGAGAATTGTAAGATGACAGTAATTATTTATATTTGTACATACTCTATTAGTTGAGAGTAGTGTAGTCCTGTAAATTTACCTGATAAGGATATTGGAGATAATCAAGGGTGTCCAGGCATAAGAAAACTTCATGGCAGTAGTTGTTTATTGTAGTTATGAAAACTAAACTTGACAGGATATTGGAGATCATCAAGAGTGGAAAATTCTGCTCATTTACATATGTATGTATAATTGTACACAAGTCTATCCTGAACTATCATCATCACTACTACTATCAGAGGTGTGTTCATCATGCCTCACTATTCTTTTCCCTTACATGGATTGTGTGATATGCCAGCATTGTATGTAAGAACCAATTAAAGTTCCCTGGTGCCATCCTTCTAAAAATTGAATCAAAGCCTCCTAACCATGCATTCAGCTGTACACATGCCTGTGTGTTAAATGCATTCCTGTAGTAGGTTTGGCCATATCAATCTCTTTCTTTCACTACAAGATTTGGATCAGAGCCATCTCTACAATGGACTATATCTACATGGAAACATCTTTAAATTACATGATTCTTAGTTCAATTTCTACCCCTACTTATGATTCTATTGCTTACATTTAAAATTTGGCTCTGTTTGGTATTTGTGTGATTCTATGCTTTAACAAGCAGAAAGACATTAAATTGAGCATATCTCCATTGCAACAACACCAGATTACATAATTCTTAATTTCCTAGCTAGCCCTGATTTTGGTTCTATTCTATACACCAACAATTTGTTTTTGTTTGGTCTTGGTGCAATGCTATGTACCAACCAGCACATAAGATAGGCATGTGATAATAAATGTTGGCATGTGTTAAAGGAATGTGGCATGTGATAAAAGCAATAGACATGTGATAAAAGCGATAGGGGTTTTACATAAGCATAATTGAGGCATGATTGTAACACTTACTGTACTGGTTGAGTCCTGGCAAGTTATGGTATTCTAGAAGCACTTTACACTGCCCCACTCATTTCTGTTATGTGGATTTCATTAGCATTCAGCACAAGTGAATGTTTAACATGGTATCTATACACAGCTGGTGTAACCAGTGGCTGGGGAAAGAATTATGACATGACAATAGATGAGATAAAAAATAATGTTATTGATGTATTTGGTGGTGTGAGCAAGTCAAGGGAGCAGGGAGACAGGCAGGAGCAGTGCATGTTTCAGCAACAAATGTGTATACACCTAGATTCATTTCAAAACTACATTCAATATGCAATATAGGATTGAATGACATATGTGACAGGTCAGTCACATGGAGCATACAAGATCAGGTACCCTTTCCATAGGAGAATAAAATTATCTTTTTTTACACAGTTGTATCATTGGTCACAACCAGTTTAGCTATTAACTGGGTTGCTGAATCAGTCATTTTAACTTGGTAATCCTCAAACCATACTAATAGAAGTCCACTTCTCCATTTATCCAGATATGTATGTAGGAGTGACATGGGTTTGTTGGTCATATGTTGCACCACTGCGTGACAGCCACTCAGACAACACAATTAGTGTTAAAAGCACTAGAGCTTAAGCATAGAAGTAGGTGTGATAGTGTGGCTGGCAGGTGTGTTTGCACACATTTGGCAAGGTGCATGACAGGAGATCCCAGTATCTTAGTTCAGCATTACTTGTAGGGTAAGGGAAACTTGAAAGAAAGGGCTATATCTCAGGAAGTTCTTTGTTTATTTATGTTTGTATATGATCAATAGAATTGGATTTGCCCCCTCTACAACTTTTGTTAATAGAGCATGTCATGAATATGACTTTGGTACATTGGAGTGCAGTGGCTGTGCTAAAAAATGCGGAATTCTGATAGTATATTGCAATTATCTCTGTGAATACCAGGTTTACACTTATTTGGTTTTCATATTCTTAGTCAGATTCATCCCCTCTACATTTTTTGTTAATAGGTCATGTGACAATTCTCACTTTTCTAACTGTGTGAAATTGTGACAAGTCTTGTGACATGTGAGAAACTTTAAGTTGTGGGAAAATGGATATAGGCATGTGCTTACATATACAATCTTATCTACATTAATCTACTTATGCAATCTCCTTATCTACTTATGCAATCTCCTTATCTACTTATGCAATCTCCTTATCTACTTATGTAATCTCCTTATTTACTTATGTAATCTACTTACATCACATTACATGGCTTACTAATATGTATTACTAATCAGTTTTCGAGGAAGGGAATGGGGGTTCAGTGAATGGCTGGCTGTCCTTATATACCTTTCAGGTGTGCACAGACCATCTGCTCAATGGTCATGTGATATGCGACTTGTGACTTGTGACTAATTCTTGTCAGCATGGTGCCAACAGCACAGACCATTGATAAATATATGTAAATATATATCAACAAGCTTAAAATAGCAGAACTACACTGTCTTTCTGCTATACTTGGGCATAATCCTATTAGATTCCTACTGAACTCCTATTAAAGTCCATTGGACTGACTCCTACTCACTCCGATTGCAGTCCGATAACTCAATAGGACTCTTATCAGACTGTAGTAAGATTTCTCTGCCATTTCTAGTGAGAATCCTATGTATCAGATTCCTATAGGATTCCTATAGGATTTGTCAGATTCCTATAGGAATCTTCAACTACTGGGGGGGGAGTGTAATGACCTCAGTCATTGCTACACATGCCATCTTTGATGAAAACATATTTCCCAAATTAACAAAAGATAAACTTATTCATAAAGATATACCCACATCTTTAGATCTTAAAACAATTCCATCAAACAAAAATTATTATAATCATGACACTACAATCAATGATAAAAGGAAATCATTTCATGATTCAAATAATTTAGATGATGATGATTCGTCAGATTCAGATGATCATAAGTCTAATAAGGATTAGACAATCATCTACATGACAGTAATTCTTCATATCATAGCACAAAATCATATTCAGCAGATGAAAGTGATTATGATTCAAATATATCTAAAAGTAATTCATATAGATCAAAGAAGGATTCACATTCAGAATCAGATTTGAATATATCTGATATGTATAAAAGTAAAAGTGATCTTAATGAAGATATAAAAGATCCTGAACAAAAGGTTTTAGAAGTAGTCAAGTAAAAAGAACTAATGACAACTTCGAAAAAATGAAAGAAATTAATGATTCTTTTAAATATTTTACTGATAAAGGAAAACAAAAAGCTATTGATACTCCTTCATTAAAGAAATCATCTAAAAATAAGAAATCACAAAGAGATGATGAAAGATTAGCTAAGATAAGAGAATTTGAGAAACAGATTGAAAATCTGAATAAATCTAAGAATACTCTTAATAAAAGTAAATAATTAATTGAAACACCTTTTCAACTTCCTAAGTCAAATCTTGACATAAACTATAGAAAGAATATAGATTTATTTAAAGGAATTAAATGTGTTGGAAAAAAGTTAGATCTTCAAGAAGTTAAAAGAAATAGACTTGGTAATGATAAACCAGTTTCTAGATCTACGATACTAGAACAGTCTATTAATCCAGATGAACAAGCTCAAAATCCATTTGGATTTAGAGAACAGGAAAGAGCTGTCATACAACAAAAGTTTGGAACAAGAAAATCATCTAGGATTCCAAAAGTTAAAGTTATTAAGGATAATGTTTATGGAGATAAACATCCAGCTAAAATTGAAGCTGAATTTAACTTTAAGAAATGGAATGATGTCATTCAAAATAGAATTAAGAATGATAAAGAACTAAATGATAAAATAGACAAACAAGTTCAAAAAGTTACTGAAGACTTGTATGGAAAGAAAAAAATCCAAACATTAGAACATCAGATTCTAATATGACAGAACTAACTGTAAAAGATCTTAGACCTATTCCTAAAAAGAATACTAAGAAAATAACTTCTGTAGAAACAAATAAATCAGATGTTAAATCAGATTTAACTACAATGCCTAGATTTGAAAAGAAAATCTTATTACCTGAGATAATAAAGAAACTTCTATACCAGATATTGATCTAGATAGAACGGTTACTATGGATACTAAATTAGATTCAGAATCTAATGATTTAGAATTTGATAATGAAGCTTGGTTAAAGAAAATACAAGCAAAAGAGATAAATTTCTCTTATCAAAAGCAGCATCAAAACTCAATGATCAAGAAAACAGAAGAAAAGGAATACCTGTTGTATATAGAGATCTTATCAAGATAAAAGATAAAGATCCTCAATCATATTCAAAATGGGTAACTGCTATGGAAGAAGAAATTAAATCTATACAGAGTAGAAATGTTTGGGAATTAGTTAACAGACCTAAAGACAGGAAACCTATTGGATGTAGATGGGTTTACACCATAAAGCAATCGGATAATAGATATAAAGCACGATTGGTTGCTCAAGGCTTTTCACAAGTACCAGGAATAGACTTTGGAGCCACATTTAGCCCGGTTTCAAGATTTGAGACTGTCAGAATCTTACTAGCATTAGCAGCTTTAGAGGGATGGGTACTCAAGCACTAGATGTTAAAACTGCTTTTCTATATGGCCAATTAGAAGAGGAGATATATATGGAACAACCGGAAGGTTTCAAAACCAAAGATACTGATAAAGTATATAAGCTGAGAAAAGCTTTATATGGTTTGAAACAAGCATCTTTAGCTTGGAATATACAAGCACATAACAGTATAGCTAAACTAGGGTTTAGAAGATTATATGCTGATACAGGAATATGTCTACAGAAACAACAAAGACATTGTTGTTATCATCTTATATGTTGATGACATAATATTCATGGCAATAATGAAAAGACTGTTGACGACTTTAAAAAGAAATTTATGAATAAATGGGAAAGTAGAGACTTAGGAGATCTAAGTGAATATCTAGGAATGAATATTGTGATAGACAAAAGTAAACAAACTGTCACAATTGATCAAGCCAAATATGCAAAAAAGATTGTTGAAAGATTTGGTTTAATAAACGCAAAACCAGTTAATACTCCTTTACCAGCTGGTTATGTACCAAATAAACAAATAGAAGGCAAAGCTACACTGAAATGATCACATACTATCAACAATTGATAGGATCATTATTATTTCTAGCAATGTGTACTAGATTGGATATCGTTTATGCTACGATATTAATGTCACAATTTGTGAGCAATCCTACAATGGATCACATTAATAAAGCATTACACATAATCAAATATGTTGGAAGCACATTAGATTATTGTATAAAATATGATGGTCGTGATGCTTATGGTTTAATTGTATATGCTGATGCTGATTGGGCTTCAAATCCAATTGATAGAAAGTCAACAACTGGTATGGTTGTAAAATTAGCAGGAGCACCAGTATACTGGAAATCAGCTAAACAAAAAACAATAGCATTATCTTCAACAGAAGCTGAATACATGGCTGCATCAGACGCATGCAAACAGGTTAAAGAAATTGTTCAATGAACTTGGATATGATATACAATCCATTCCTTTAATAATGGATAATCAAGCAGCTATATACATGGCTTCTAATCCAGCTCAAGAACAAAGAACGAAACACATGGATGTAAGATATCATTATATCAGACAATGCGTGAAAGAAGACTTAGTTGATCTCTATTATATAAAAACTGAAGATCAAGCAGCTGATATCTTAACCAAGAACCTTATGTTGAATAAGCATAATAAAATGCTTGGGTTATGTGGTATACATAATTGATAAAATATTCAACAAGGGGGAGTGTCAAAACTCTGACAGTTATTATAATAGTTACATTAGATTAGTTACATTCATTACAATAATTAATGTAATGAACATCTTATCTAATCTATATCTAATCTATATCTTATCTAATTAGATAAGATTGAATAACTATTAATTAAGTGTTTCATATTTAATCATAAATAGCTTATTAATATTAAGTCATGTGACTTATGACTCACAATTATGACTCACTGTTATGACTCATAATTATGACTCATGATTAGTCATAATGACTCATACTTATGACTCATTTGGAGTCACAATGACTCATGATTATGACTCATGATTAGTCATAATGACTCATGTTTATGACTCATAATGACTCACACTGAGTCATATGACTCATACAACGTCATATAGAAGGAAATGATGTCATATGGAACATCATAGAAGGAATATAATAGATAAAGACTCAGAATGACTCGTTTTAGGGACTGATATTATGTAATAGGTAGATTACACTGTACTTAGGTTAGGGTTTCTGAAACACATATAAGGAGGGCGTTCTGAGCGACTATCCCCTCAGTTTTACAACTAACATTAGTATCACTACTAAGGCAACACTACTAAAGAATGTAAGTATAATTGAAACCTTACTTAGCTAGTGTATGCGCTGCTGTATCTTGTTTCAATACAACGTTGGAGTGTCCTCCAATTGTTAGAATAGGTTGTTGTTTTTTACTGCGGGGTTTCCTATTTTTGCCCATAATGATAAAGCTGTTTGATGTTCTTTAATCAATGGAGTAATCTCTACAGTGATAGGCTGGTCTCTTTATCGCAGTAAAATGAAGCAGTTTAAGGCCCTACTCCAGGGCCATCAGTAATCAATTTAATGATTCTGATAAACCTAACATTGGTGTGAATTTTTCGAATAATATTTGACCAAGATTTTTAGTCAGAATATCAGCAGGATTTTCAGATCCTGGAATGAATTGCAATTGGATGACTTCCCGCAGCGTTTACAGCAATAGATTGTTTTCTAAATGGCTAAGCGAGCGGAGTCGAAAGTTTTATTATCTAGGTTTCTAAACCATAACGGTGTGTCGACTAGAATCAAAATAAATATTTTGCGGCTCATTTATCGGCACTTAGATCTCTCATCGATGGACAATAGCGATAGCGATTTTGAAGATGATTTGGATGATTTTACGGTGGTGCAGGCCATGCTGGACTCGCAGGAGGCGCAAATGGAAGAGGATTTAGACATCGAGGCCACTGCAGCAGTCGCCCTAATTGTCCATGGGCTGCAAGAAGCACGACGACTACATACAGAGCGTCGATATCAGCATCGACTCTACCTTGTCCGTGGGGATCTCCTTCAAAATCCTCGGCAAGGAACACCCTGGCAGGCTCTGTACCACAGCGGGAATGACCGGGCGTTCATCACAACGATGGGCTTTGATGTTGAAACATTCCATCTCATTCTCCAGTCTGGTTTTGAAATACAGTGGAATACACAAAATATTCCACGCGCCGATGTACGATCCATTGCAGCTGCTCCACGTCTGAAACGGCGCTCTCTCGATGCCCACGGTGCGCTTGGCCTGGTGCTACACTATCTTAACTCGACAATGTTGGAAATCACGCTGTGCCAAATTTTTGCACTCGTTCCAACAACAGTCACCCGCTACATACATTTTGCCCTTCAGATTCTCCTAATGACATTGCGTGGAATGCAGGCTGCCAAAATAGAGTGGCCTTCTGCCCTGCAGTTCGACGAGTACAATGCACTCATCCGTACACGGCACCCACTCCTTCTAGGTGCATTTGGGTCAATGGATGGGTTAAATTTACCTATACAGGAGGCA